>JARHVA010001525.1:3022500-3356316 GCA_037957365.1 Torreya grandis | reverse complement strand
AAATAATTGTTGACCAACATTATCCATGGTGAGAGGTAACAAGGGAAAGTGGGAGGAAGTTCAGAGAAGATGAAGACCAATTGGCAAAACTATAGCAATTCCCAAACCACCACAGCTAACAGATAATCCTACCTGCAACCATGATGAATAATAGAGAGAGAGGGAGTTAGAATGGATTAACTACAAAAAATTAGAGAAAAGACTAACTAAAAGAAGCACAACAAGTATCTTCTATCTTTGGGTGCCCACAAGATGGGGCACGAGCCCAAGAGGTCAACGATGACTTAGAAAGGGGTCATGGAAATAAAAATAGGGCCAAAAAGTGCCTAAAGAAGCCTCAAATTAAAAAATGAGGCTAATAATGTGCTTAAAACATGCCAAAACCTTTAAGATAGAGGTTTCATAGTCTAAAATGCAAAAATGGTCAAAACACCCAAAAAAGGCTCCACAAGATGTATTCGGCAAGGAGTGTATGGGCCTGATAGGCTAGAGGACCTAAGGGTAAAAGAGACTAGAACAATCCAAAACACACCCAAAGGAGCCTCAAAGAGTGAAAAAAACCTTCCATTACATCTATAATGGGCCAAAACCTCTATAGATGAAGGTTGTGGGGTTTTGGGAGCTAAAACAAGGTAAAATGAAAGCCCAAAAAAGGGAAAAAGATAAGCTTTTGGCCCAGGCCATGGCTTGCCTAGAAAAAATACATGGCCTAAAACCCTTCCAAGCCATGGATTATCCCAAAAAAACCATGGCTTGGGATAAAGAGGGTCAAAAATAGGCCAAGGGAGCTCAAAAGGGGCTTAAAACTTACCCAAATGGAAGGAAAAAGGGGAAACAAGAAAATAATGTTTGTAAATTTGTCAAAACATGTTTTTCTTATTCCATGGCATGAACATACTAATCCAGAATTATGTTGCTCTATTGTGTAGATGTGAGGAGGAGTCAAAGTGCTAGAGACAAAAAAATACATCTCAGTTGATAGAGCTACCATCATTTTGTGAGGGTCAACTGTGAGAGAGTGTCTCAATGTTGACCACAATGAGAGGCAAATTAGGGGTGGTTGGAGGCTCATGATAGACAAATACTAGATAGAGAAGGCTAAGATAAAGTTGTAAGCAACCACAACCACTGACCCAAATTTCCTACAAGCATTATAGAAAATGAGAGAGGGAGTTGGTAGAGGGTTAACTACAAGTAAGAAGTAACCTAACCAACTAAAAGACTCTAATTCTATCCCAAGGTACATCCAATGAGGAATGCATAAGCTTAATGACAAAGGAAACCCATAAGGATCTAATGATGGATTCCATGTGAGGGATAATCCACTAAATGGGGACTTGGGGAGGGTGTTATAGTAAGTTGTGAGGCTCACCAAAGTACTGCAGGTGCAATCCTAGGCCTACTCACAAGGTTAGGCTTCCATTTATCCCTAACTAGAGGCTTGTCCCTGAGGCAGACCACTACTTAGCCTATAAAGAGGCCAAACAATATGGAAAGGGTAGGAAGAAGGAGATGGAACACCCATATCCTTAGGTTCACTAGTCATGACCCAAAATATAGGAGTGTTAAAAGGTGGGGTCATTGTTGGTGAATGAGACCTTTGAAATTGAACAAATAAGAAAATGGTAACGTGTAGGATGTATGGGCATGAGCTTCTTGTAAGCTCTCCTCTCATTGATCCAGTTAGGGGGTATACTATGGATGGAATAACACTCAAGATCAGACTCAAATACTCTAATGGGCTCAACAGGAGATGTATTGAGAGAGCCAATACTTTGATGGGAAAAGCACAATGCAAGGGGAAGCTCAATGTTTGGGGAGACATCCTAGAAGAGGGTCTCTAAAAAAAAATGAACTTGGCTTGGCATCATGAAGTGGAAGAGGGAGTTAGATGATGTATATCCATACTTGGAAAGAGTGAACACTGATCAATATTCATTTAGATCAAAATGTTCATCCTTGAGGAAATGGGACTCAAAAATAGGGGGTGTATGAGAATATATAGATCCCCATGAGGAGATAGTCAAGAGCCTCACCTTAGGGATCTATCTTTGTATATAGAAATGCCCAAGGATCTAGGTCATCCTCCATGATGTGAACCTCATCTTCATGCACAAACTAAACCATGTGAAATGTGGCTAACATGACGGCCTATATGGTAGTAGTCTAAGGATGGAAAAGAATCATGTTGTATGAAAGATCTAGGTCTAACACACAAAACTTGATTATGACTATCTTAGGGATAAATTTGACCTAGAGATTTACATTCCCCACTAGCATAATTATGTCATTAATAAAACCAACATAATTATGGTAAGAATCAAAGAGATTCTTCTGACTGATCCCAAGTTTATTGAAGACATGTAGGGGCATGATATTAAACATGGCTCCTTCATCCACTATGCACCTCTTAACATGATAGTCATCGATGGAGGTATTGATATAAAGAGGGAACCTAGCCCTCTTATCCATAATCGAAGCATCTGGCAAAGAGGATGGGTCAAAAGATAAGATGGAAGGATGAGAGTACTCATGTGCATTATAGTTGAACAAAACTTTGACATCATCATGTAGTATACCCTCATGAGAAAGACCAAGTTCATCAAAGATCAAACCCCTTTTCTCATGATAAAGGCAAAGAAGGTCTCAAATGGAGATCCCAGTTGAGAGGCCCTACAAATCCTCTATGATAGAGTAAGGATATTATCTATCTTGGGGAGGGATGTTACACCTAAAGTTAAATATGACCTTAGGATTACCTACCCCCATGGGCTAGATAGGAGGCCGAACAATACTAGTCTCTCCAATAGGGTCAGTGGCCTAACTAGAGTGTGTGTTAACAAATCACTCATAACTAGTAGAGGCAATGTTGATAGTAGGAACAACCTTGATACTCTCATGATTGGATTTCCCTCTCAATTTAGCTAAGGAGGAGGAGTCAGAAGAGGTGGAAGAGAAAGAAGGAGAAAGTGGGGCCTTAGCCTTTGATTTAATCTTCTCTTTATCATGGTTAGGTAGAGGCTCCTTGAAAATATTTAATTTATAGTTGGGTTCCTTAAGAGAATAACTTTGTGATGGAAGTGAGGCTTGCCCACTAGACTTTTAGGTAGCATAATTTCATCATCATGCCCCCTCATCTAATGGAAGTTGTAAAACTTGGTGGGGTTGTAAGAAAATACCATCTATTATTTTGTTGTGCTTGATTTAGAAGCCTTCTTTTTAGCTGGCTTCTTTCTCAGAGCATTCACCTTGTGGCTATCCTTCTTGTCCTTCTTCTCAGGAGGATAATAATTTACATCATTACTGATCACATTATGATTACAATCTCATGAAGAGCATGACTTTTGGGTTGGTACGGGATGCATGCCTGTATGTACCTCAAACACTTTAATCTTTAGACACTCATTATTAGCTTCATCATAAGATGTGGGTTCATGCTTGAGGAACTCAAGGTGAACCTCCTACCTCAATGCTCATGTGACCATATCATAAATATGATCATCCAAAAACTTGGTTATGCATGTATGGATAACTGAATACCACCTACACACAAAATCAAAGTTTGACTCACCCTTGGCCTATGCCATGGAGGTGAGTGACTAGATGCCAAGGTTGAAAGGCCTAGAAATATCAAAGTATTTGAGGAAGTCATCCAGTAGGAGTTGGAAACTAGAGAGAGAATCTAGAGGTAGATTTTAAAATAAAATAATATCTATTGACCAAATTTTGGTCTTTTAAGCCAAAATTGGGCACCCCTATCCATTCAATCACCTTCCCATGTCTTTGATTGGACTCATTAATGAAGTTTCATTTGAGAGAGGTATCCTGTATAAAACCCATAACAAATGCACAATTATTTCCTTCAAATAGTTTATTTTTGTCTTTTGCTAAGCCTTCAGGTCTTTTATTTTGACTAAGTGTTCAATTTCTTTTGGGTTTTATTCAAGGAATATTTCTTTCAGGTTTTATTCAAGTGTTTCTTTAAGAGGTTTTTCTGAATTCTTTTAGACTTTTTGTCTGAAGATTTTCCCTTAAGTATTTTCTTTCAAAAAAATTATCTACACAACTTTTCCAAAAGGCACTTTAACTTTCCTGAAGGGCTCTTTCAAGCTGAAAAGGACCTTTGCATTTTTTTCAAGGGTATCTTTGAGGCTAAGTGGACCATTTCTAAAAGTCTGTAGGATAACTATAGGTTTTTTGAAGGCCACTTTCAAGTCGAAGGGATCATTTATATTTATTTTGAAGGGTATATTCCTTTCATAAGGGCACTTTAAGATTTTTGATGGGATCTTTTGCACAAATTTGAAGGACCAAACAAAAAGTCCAAAGGATTGTTTCAGGAAAAGAAGGGACATTTCACAAAGTTTCGAAGGGCAAGTGGAATTTATAAATAATGCCAAAGGATCACTAGCAAGAAGTCCAAAGGGGTTGTTCCCTACAGGAAGTTATTTTCAAAGGCAAAATGGGGCACTTTTCGAAGAGGACCATGACAAAAGCCTGAAGGGCAATTTACAAAGGAAAAAATTCTTTCAGATTTTTTGTCTAAAGGAAGTTTATGAAGGAAAAGGATTGTTAAAAGGCCCAAAAGACTAAATTCCTTTAGACATTTTGTCTAAAGGAATTATCCAAGAGGAAGATCTCAAAGATAAGATTTCCTTCAGACTTTTTGTTTGAAGGAAATGGACCAATCAGGAAAGCTAAAAGAAAAGAAGGAAACAATAGGCTGAATGAATTCTTTCAAGAAAAGTGGTTGTAGATAAAACGTTTGAAAAAATGCCAAAGACAAAAAAGTCTAAATAAATGCTTGAGGAGTGATGGCCTATAAAATGTCAAGTTTAGACTATGGAAATTAGTCATTGGGATTCAAACAAAGGAGTGATGGCTTATAGAACATCAATTTCAAGTTACGAGGAATAGCCATTGAAGTTTAAAACAAAGTGTTAAAACCAAAAGGCAAAAATAAAGGTGATAGATATTGAGATCTTAAACAATTATACATAATAAGAAAAAATAGGTAGTTAAAAATTTAGGATGTTACACACCATTTCACAACTCAATGAGCCAACAACAAGTAGCTAACATCTAAATGAAACTCCAACCAATGGATCCATTTATGGAAAAATGTAGTTTATAATATCTTAATTCTATTGGCATAACCATAAAGAGAACATCTTATAAAATGCAACATAATTATTCTAATATAAATTTGACACATGTTTGAATCATTTTTTTGACTTTCCTTTGCTTAATCTCTTTCTCAAGGCTATCTATGTATTCATTCTATTCATTTAGGGGCCTTTGCATGTTATGGTAAAACTCTGGATAGATTTGTATTGGTAACTCTTGAAGAAATATACAAGTGATTTCACCATTTTCACATCACACTATTGATTATAAGTTTGAATCTTGTTGATAATGACTAGTGAAAAGGTTATTTTCTAGCATATCAACCTATGTTCACTTACTAATGTGCAGAAAGAATGATGTTGTAAGTCTTTGTTAGCATTATTTACTAAGTGTATAAATGTCTTAGAAGTGGTATATGTGTATTCTCTTTGTAGAATCATTCATCACCCTCCTAAATGTTAAATACCTTCCTGAATCTAAATTATGAAATACTGATGAACTAATGTCTTCGTTGTGACTTTGTGTGAAACACCCTTGTTTATCTTTAAGTAGTGGTTTTAGTCTAAAGAGGCTATCAAATATTGGTGCATCATCATTTATTTTCTTAGTTGTTTTCTTTCTCCCTTTTTATTCATAATTGTTAGTTTAGAAAGAATTTCAAGGTGCACTAAGGGGAGCTAGCCCCTAATCTAGAGATTCATCTCAATATAATTTACACCCACAACAAGAGAGATGATTCCATTATGCCACTTGGATGACGAGAACTAAGCATCTTCTCAAGGGTGTAAATCCAAGTGTCAATGATTTTTGGCATGCTTGGTGGGAAAATTTGTCCAAGGAATTGAATAATTATTGGTGTGTTCTTCAATCAATCAATCTTTTGGAGGCATTTCAGTCAACACCAATGGTGACTCTGAGTTGAATCAGCTGGTCAAGTAACCATAGTACATCAAGAAATCATATTTGGTATGCATAATTCTATTATCAAGCAGTATGGATCTTGTGTTCCTTCATATAGTTTTGATCAAGCTCATGTTGTTCATGGAATCACCTCAATCAACCCTCTTAATTGTCCTTCTCTTAGTGAATCCAAGAGTGATAGGGAGAAAATGCTAGAGTTTGAGAAGCAAATGTTGGAAATAGGTAGGTTAAATGAGTGAAACATATATCATCAAGAGCTTATGTATAAGGAAGAGTTATTTTTTAGGAAATCTCAAGCCATTCAATCTATGAAAGAGAAGCTAATAAGATGGATAAGTCAACCCACTCAAGGCAGTCAATCTTGTACACCTTCTTTCATCCCAAGACAACCTTCTCCCATAAAAAAGAAACCCTCCCTTTGTACACCAAATCCTTTCTATCAAATAACTTGTTCATCAAAATAAAATTATCCAACCCTCTATCCCATCTAATTCATATTATCCTATGTCAAAACAAGCCACTCTTGTTATTAATCCTTTACACTTAGCACTTCAACACTAAAATATATTGGGTCAGCCTTCTGTGGAAACTGATTACTCTAAATTCCTAGATTGTGAGCCCTCCTTGGAAGAAATCCATTCCATTTCATTTGAAAACCAACACATTTATCTTCAAATAAATCCTCCTATGTATATGAAAACTCTTCCTAGTCTCCCTCAACCTCCTCAAGCCCTTCAATCTAATGTCAACATCCCAAGTTGGAGAAAACCCTGTCATGAACAAGCTCAAGGCCTTGAGAAAGTGAATGTCACTGCCTATCATCAAGAGGAGACACATGATGTTAAGATTCCAAGTTGGAGGAGTGCTCATAATGAATTAGCCCAAAATTTTGAAGAAGAATAGATAGAAAAAACTATGCCTATTGGTTTCACACATTGGAAGGATGTTATTCAAATTCAAACACAACCTAAAGAGGAGAGGAATGAAGAGATTGATGAGACTCTTGTGGATAGATATTCTATGTTGGTAATTCATTCTCATACTCAACCTAAAATAGGTTCAAGTGATGAAAAATTTCCAAGCATTGATATGGTGATTACAAGATGGAAAGAAGAGCATGAAAATGTCCCATTATTTTTCAAACTAGCTGAGGATGTTTTTTACCCTCTCACCCTCTCCTTGGAGGAAAGAGAGAATGTCTTGTGTGAGGTGGAAGACAAAATTTCAAAATTCAAAGGTGAATAAGATAATCTAAGTGTAAAGAAGGTAACAAGTATATAGATTTGTAAACATCATGAGGTTTTATTATCTCTACTTGATGAACTCCCTTTTGGTCATGATGAAGATAGTGAATAATCCATAATAAGTGATGATGAAGAATGCAAGAATGGTAAGCTCTCTTCCCCTTTATTTGAGGGATTTTCTTTTTGCTTTGAAAGAGATAATTACTGGGCCATGGGAATTGAGTTGAATGAGGTTCAAGAGCATGTTGTTAAGTAGCTAGAGACTTCTATTTTTGAGCAAGAAGGAGAGAGGTTTGATTGTTTTGATAGAGGCATTAAAGAAGGATTTCTTGAGAAAGAAAATGATGATTTCTGGAAGGAACTAGAATTTTTTTGTCACAGCTCAAATATCACACTAGCCACCCTTCTTGAAGAGAGCCATGATGAAGCAAGAGATCAATTTGACAAGCTTATCAAAGAGATAGAAAATAATGAGTTGGTTTATGATACATACCAAGAGAGCCATGAGCCAAATGAACCCTATGATGATGAGATAGCCATTGATCCATTGACAGACTATGCTAGCATGAAGGACCATCATGAAACATGTTTCAAAGAGCAAGATGAGTACATGTATGTTGGAGACATGTTTGAACTTGATCCGCTTGGGTACATGCCAATCAAGGTGGCAAGCAAGAAAGATGAGTCACCAAGTCCCTACTCTAACCAACCACTTGTCTGGAATCAAGAGGTTTCTTGCCATATAAGAGACCTATGAATTTTCCCTTTGATCCCAGAGGGAAAAGAGCATATCTAGTTAGCTTTATATAAGTAGCTTTATTTCTATTGTGTCTTATCTTTTCCTAAGTGCTAAGTAACACATGTGTGGTTGCTTTGGTCTTTGTTGTGTGTCTCTTTCCTTTGTGTGTTGGAGGTAGTCAATGGTTGTCTTGTTGATCAAGTATTAAATCATGGTCAAGGTTTTTAGTTTATTTTAGTCTTTAATTGACTACCCCTATGAGTCAATAATTTGTTGACCAAATTTTGGCCTTTCAGGCCAAAATTGGGCACCCCTATCCATTCAGTCACCTATCCATGTCTTTGGTTGGACTTAGTAATGAAGTTTCATTTGAGAGATGTATCCTATATAAAACCCACAATAAATTCATAAGTCCTTCCCTTAAATAATCTGTTTTGGTCTTTTACTAAGCAGGTCTTTTATTTTGACTAAGTATTCAATTTCTTTTGGGTTTTATTCAAGGAAGATTTCTTTTGGGTTTTATTCAAGTGTTACTTTCAAAGGTTTTGCCAAATTCTTTCAGACCTTTTGTCCAAAGCTTTTCCCTTATGTATTTTCTTTTATACAAATTATGTACATAACTTTTCTAAAAGGTACTTTAACATTCCTGAAGGGCTCTTTCAAGCTGAAAAGGACCTTTACATTTTTTTTAAGGGTATCTTTGAGGCTAAGTGGACCATTTCCAATAGTCCAAAGGATAACTACAAGTTTTCCAAAATCCACTTTCATGTCGAAGGGGTCATTTAATTTTCTTTTGAAGGTTATATTCCTTTCAAAAGGGAAATTCAAGATTTTTGATGGGATCTTTTGGACAAATTTGAAGGACCGAATAAAAAGTTTGAAGGATTATTTTAGGAAAAGAATGGACATTTCACAAAGTTCTGAACGGCAAGTGGACTTTATAAATAATGTCAAAGGATCACTGGCAATAAGTTTGAAGGGGTTGTTCCCTTTAGGAAGTTCTTTTCAAAGGTAAAATAAAGAACTTTTTAAAGAGGAAGACCATGACAAAATCTCGAAGGGAAATTTGCAAAGGAAAAAATTCCTTCAGAATTTTTGTCTAAAGGAAGTTTATGAAGGAAAAGGCTTGTCAAAAGTCCCAAAAGGCTAAATTCCTTTAGAAATTTTGTTTGAAGGAATTGTCTGAGAGGAAGATCCTAAAGATAAGATTTTATTTAGACTTTTTGTTTAAAGGAAATGGATTAATCAAGAAAGCTAAAAGAAAAGAAGGAAACAAAAGGCGAAATGAATTATTTTAGGAAAAGTGGCTACAAATAAAAAGTTTGAAAAAATATCAAAGATAAAAAAGTCCAAAGAAATGCCTAAGGAGTGACGGCCTATAAAATGTCAAGTTCAAACTATTAAAATTAGTCATTAAGATTCAAACAAAGGAGTGACAACCTATAGAATGTCAATTTTAAGCTACAAGGAATAACCCTTGGAGTTTAAAACAAAGTGTTAGAACTAGAAGGCAAAGATAAATGTGATAGATAGCGAGATCCTGAACAACTATACATAGCAAGTAGAAATAGGTAGTTGATAGTTTAAGATGTTACACATTGTTTAACATCTCAATGAGCCAACAAAGAATAGCTAACATCCAAATGAAACTCCAACCAATGGATCCATTTATGGAAAAATGTAGTTTGGAATATCTTAATTCTATTGACATAATCGTAAAGAGAACATCTTACAGAATGTAGCATAACTATTCTAATCTCAAGTTGACACATGTCTAAATAATTTTTTAGACTTTCCTTTGATTGATCTCTTTCTCAAGGATTTACATATATATTTATATGTATGTATGTATGTATGTATTCTATTCATTGATGGGCCTATGATGGTTATGGTAAAACTCTGGCTAGATTTGTACTAGTAACTCTTGAAGAAATATACAAGTGATTTCACCATTTTCACAATGCACTATTGATTATGAATTCAAATCTTATTGATAAAAACTAGTGAAAAGGTTATTTTCTAACATATCAACCTGTGATCACTTACTAATGTGCATAAAGGATGATGTTGCAGGTCTCTATTAGTATTCTTTACTAAGTGTATAAACATATTAGAAGTGGTATATATGTATTCTCTTTGTAGAATCATTCATCACCCTCCTAAACATAAAATACCTTCTTGAATCTAACTTATGAAATACTGATGAAATAATGTCTTTGTTGTGACTTTGTGTGAAACACCCTTGTTTATATTTAAGTAGTGGTTTCAATATAAAGAGGATATCAAATATTGGTGCATCACTGCTTGTTTTCCTAGTTATTTTCCTTCTCCCTTTTTATTCACAATTATTAGTTTAGAAAGAACTTTAAGGTGCATCAAGGGGAGCTAGCCCCTAATCTAGAGATTCATATTAATAGAATTGTCACCCATATCAAGAGAGATGATTCCATTGTGCCACTTGGATGAGGAGAACTGATCATCTTCTCAAGGGTGCAAATCCAAGCATCAACAATATATTTAGCTCATACAAAACAAGCAAAGAGCTTCAACATCATGCTTTCATCCTATTCCCAATCCATACACACCATCATAAATTCCATAATATGCTCTATGGGATTGGAGTCCTGAGTCCCAATGAAATTATGTAGTTCAAGGATAGGAGTAATAAGGGGAATAATATGCACCTAAGGGGATAAAGGATTCTGATGGAGATCTTCATAATCATGGTTGATAACAAGATAGTGAAAAGATCTAATAGGGTGCTCATGATGGTAATGATGTTTCCTATACCTATATGTATCACCATAACCATGGCCACAAATAAGATGATGTTGATGTGGCTCTTAATAGGGAGGACACTCATGGTGAAAATCATCTCTACCATCGGGTGGGGAATGACCACAAGATGGGTGACATTCCTCACAGGGATGATGGGAAAATGTGGCATATTCATAGAGGTGGTCATGATGGCCAAAATCCCCATGATGTTGATCATGTTACATTAGATGAGGGTCAATTTGAAGGCACTAATGCTCCTAATAGACATCCCATGGATCTCTAGTCCATAGATGATGAACAAAATTAGCATGCTCATAAAAAATTCTAAAGAAAGGGCTAGGAGGATGGGATAAATATTCATGATGAAGATACCTCATCAAGTGGGAATACCTATGACCCACAACAAGGACATGAGGGGGTTCTTATTTTAGAGTCTTCTATTGATAAAGAGATGGGGGACTCATACGATAACTAGTTGAGGCACTTGAACTAGACTAGGTGTGATCTATATTTCTAGAAGTACACTACCTACTCCTAAGGGGAGAAGGATACATTTCATTCACCTAAATGTATCTATATAAATCATTAATGATTTATTGTAACTCATTAGGTCTTAGATGATCAATGAGATCCTCATCACCTTGAATGGGTTAATGAGATTCAGATGAATGAAACTCAAACTAGTAAAATGGAGACTGATTCCATTAGATACAATCCTATCAATCTTGTTCCCTTTCTAATGTAACAGGGTGTATACTACCATGTTGGGTTAAGGGAAGCTCCTGGGTCTTACGATATCTATGGTGCTATATTGAAAACACAACTTGATCATTAGTGATCTTAGGGATGAGACCTTGAATCCACTAGGATTGGCATCCCAAGGGTGGGATATCGACCATAGATGTAAAGAAGCATGAGTAACATATAAGACAAAAAAAAAGGAAAACCAATGGAGAACCAATAGGGATAATGACACAAAACCAAAGCAAGAGAAAATAACCAAGGCCAGAGCTGAAACACAACTGAAAGTAAAGCCTAACAACTAATAGAGGGGAGTTGGCTAAGAGACATCTAAATGAGATAATACTAATGTGAAACCATATGTGAGGTCTCATTGGGTAGTCCATAATGTATCTCCAAGAATCTAAATGGAATCACTAGTGTTTGGTAGGGTGTTAAAGCACCACTAAGAGGCTAGAAGACTCAGGGCTTCTATGGGCTATAAGAGGTCTATAGTGGCTATCTAGTTTGCCAAATCTCACCAAGATATAGATAGACTTGTAAACCTAGTATGAATAAGCAAACAAATCACATATTCACCTCTAGTGGATCCAACCATAATAAAATAAGTAGCTAAGACTAGGTTATTGCATAAACAAATAAAAAACAACAATACCAAATGGAGAAAGATAGGAATTGAAATGTAAATCTAGAAGTTAGGGCACTTTGAGGCCAAATAAAATATATTTTAAACAATAAAGACATTTTAAAGAAAGGGTTCAAAAGCATGCCTATTATATATTTGATTTATCTCTCCAAATCAATACTACTATTTTCTAGCAATGTAATGTTTTAGTTTAGCAAGAGAGAGAGATTGTTTAAGCAACTTGTATAGATCTTTTTGAGCATGTAGAGTCCTACTGTGTATTAATTTTTTTTCCAATGTAATAATAAATATGTAATGGTAAATATTTCAATCAATTAAAATATATTGTAACCACATATGAATGCATAAACTTTAGAAACTATTCTAAATAATGCATAAACAACTAATCATTAAAACAAATCAAACCCTAGAGTGTATAATACTAAAAATAAATAAAGAGTTTAAATTTGCAAACAAAATTTCCCTCATATATAACTCAAAGATATTTGAATACTTTCTACCAACTAATTATCCAAGTTAAAAGGCAAGAGAGGAAGATGATCAGGCTATGTGTAAGCTGAGTCCAAACCAAGAGCCAAAACCTGTGGAGGAGGTGAAGGAGAAGCCACCAATCTATGGAAGAGAAAATACAAGGAGAAAAAAATAGGTGAAATGGAATCTTGAGGGAGCAAGGATCAACCCAAAAACTTTAGGAATAATTTCTATAGAAATGAGAATCACCAATAATAGTTATAGCAAGGTAGGGCATCCCCTGTCACAATGGAAGCTATTGTGCCAAGCAAGAATCAAGAGAGATTCAAGGAGGTAGCCAAGATTCCAATGGAATAATCAAATGGTAAGATTATATAAATAAAATTATTAAGAGAGAGGCTCAAATGAATGAGAATGAGGCATATATCCCAACCCCAATCCATCAAAAGACCTAAAACTAGTTATTTTTTACCGTTTGGGTCCAAATTAGTACTTTTATATGCATTCTGCCTAGGTTGTGGCTTTTATGAAGGAAACATGAAGCCTAGACCATGAGTTTCCTTCACACAATCCATGGCCTAGGTCAAATAGGGGCTTAGGCTAGTCAATAGGTACCTGAAATCCCTCGAGGGGTCTCTAGAGGGCTTGTCTTGCATGTGAAAGGACCAAGGTGGACTAAGGATGTGTAAAGGCTAATAATATGATGCAAGAGAGATATAAGAGAGTGGTTAATGTATGAAAGTGGGATGATTAGGGTTGGTAGTCTGCATGTGAGTTGATGTGTAATCATAGGGAAGAGTAGGGTCATGGGAACTATGATTACACATGATACCTCTAATTATGGTTAATCCATTATCATTATAAATTTAGGCCATAAAACATGTATTAGGAGAATTTTTTGGCACAATATGATGATGATAATAAAGAAATGCAATTTATTACATTAGTCTTATTTTTTTGGACTAAAACATTTTTATATTACAATAGAGAAGCTAAGCCTAGATTTCATTTTTGCAACATAAAAGATTTGGTAGTGCTACATGATTAATAATGAAACACATGTCATCACAAAATTAGACCCACTAAAATATCTCATGATGAAACCATAGTTTTCAAGACACATATCTAAGCAAGTGACTCATTTTACTTATGTAATTTGACTTTAATTGTATATCTCAAAAATCTATAAAAATATAAGTAGTCATAAATTAATTAACGATAACACTACTACTTGTCACAAAACTAATAAATGATAATTTTACTGCATATCATATTAATGATAATAATTATAATATGTAATTTGACATATATTAGGGTAAATTTTAGTGGCCCATATAGAAATGAACTTGGGCTTTTTGGTGAAACTCTAAGTATGCATTTTGAAAGTCTAGAAAAATTTAATAGATGGTGTTTAGCCAAGCAAGTGAATCAACATGCAAACATGGTGGGGTATGGAAGCCATGTTGGCATATAATTATATGGAAAAATTCTATATAAAGATGATAACTATGATATCAAGTGATATCTCTATTACCAGATGATGCCTCTGTAGTGGGGTGACAACACTATTATCCATTGCTACCAAGTGGTATCTTTGTTGTCATGTGACAACTCTCTTATGAGGCAATAGTGGATTTATCACTTGATAATTATGCTATCAGCCATCAGTTCCTCTGTCAGATGCAACTTGATAGTTGGGTGAAAATGATATCTTAGAAGACACTAGTTATGTTACTAGATGACAACATATGTTGATGGGTGACAACAATACTAGTATCCACCATCAATTGCTATCGATGGTCAACACCTACCAACAATATACTATCACCAACATGTTTTAAAATAAATAATGTTATACCACTTCATTTTTCACTCTTGCATATTAAAACCTCCACACTGACCTCTTAGAGACGTGATTCCCTATAAAGAAAATTAGAACCTAAGAGTTCTTGGATACCACCTCATATAGACCTTGTAAGACCACCTATAACATAATGGCTGACCCAAGCTCATCATCATCAAAAATAATATACAATAACCTCATGTGCCCATAAATACTTTAACTACTAGAACAAAAATATGCATACATAGATTGGGTTGAGAAATTTAGTTTGGAGGGGCTTGTCAAGATGCCCTAATAAGATATAGACACCACTTTACTCAATTTATTTCTTAGGAGCTATAACCTTGTGGAGTCCATGTTTACCATGAAGGTGCAATCATGGATTTTCCAATTTCAGATCAGCCCCAAAGATATCCATCACTTAATAGGGCTCCCCCACACAAATTTTAATCTTGTGACCAACCATGCTTCACTGATAGACCAAGATAAGACGTATCTAGAGTCTCACTTTGACCTGTCAATCGAAGGTTCGTATTACTTCATTAAATTAATATTATTTTCTTTAAAAGTTTATTTTAAATTTTTTACCTTTACTAAACATCCTTAATAACAAATTTTATATTATTTCAGGTGGCCAAAATCACAAATATAGGGGGCCTAGATTTATAATCTATGAACAATCCTTTTCTTCTAGCCATTATAGAATTCATTTAGGCTAGAATTGTACTACAGGGAAGATCATTAGACATTTTGATCTGGGCTATGGTCTACATTTTGCATAATCTGAGTGGACAATAATTTGATTATCATTCATATTTTTTGAACAAGATTATTAGTGATTTAATTTTTTTCTTAACATTGATAAATTTTCTTTTACATGTTCTAATTATAGTATTGCTTTGTACAAAGAGGCATTTCACCAATTACAAATGGAGAGCACGAATATTCTAATTGCTCTTATTGAAAAAATGAAGCTATAATATCTTTTAATTAAAGAATAAGAGTTAAATTAATGTTTACAACTACATTTTAAATTATTAAAAAAATATTTAATTTACTTTATTTGATTGAACTAATAGTATCCTCCCAACATAAAAGAATTCTACAACTAGTTTTAAGAATATAGGTAACAATAAGAGGTTGGAGGCCTCTAAAGAATCAGACATGGATGCCAAATCATCCTATCATCCATTGACCAAACAAAAAAGTATGTGGAGTTATATTATGCCTCCACCTAATCTAGTTACTTACACAAACTCAAACCTACTTTCATGTTGTTGGTAATACCATTGTCTTTTTCACGTTATTAATAATTTCATTATATATTGTAGTTGTAGTGTTTTACTTGATTCTTGTTATTTTTACAACATTCTCAAAATCTTTTCCCTAATATTCCCAACAAAAACTTCCACGTATTAAGTTGTAATAAATATTTTAAAGCACATTAAACAACAAGGTATGCACTTATTAATGTTCTTTGCAATAAAATTATTATATATTAATTTTATTATCATTTAATATTTATTTGATCTCTTTTTCAATTTGTATGGACCCCTTCTCAAAGGAAACATTTTCGACCACCACCACCAGCCTACCAAATTATAACCAGGGGAAAATGATTATCATTTCTGACCCCAAGTAGTGGCACTATACATTTGGTAACGTCGGAGTTTCAAAACCTTTCTCTTGGTGGTCTCCTTAGCTCAGTGCCCACTATTTTACAAGAAATAGACCTTAATGATGAGTTTTTAGGGATGGAGAGTGGGGATAAATATAATTTTTTCAATCTTCATGATATGATTTAGGGATATACAACCCAAGGGGCTAGAGGCTAGTTCCCAAAAACTACCAACATCTTACTCTCCACAGTCTAGCTCACCCCCTCACCCTCTCAATCTTAAGATTCCTAAGACTGATGATGAGCTTACCGATTTTCCTTTAGATAATTTATTGGTGGATAATACTGTCACATATGTAAAATAATTTTTTATTGTTGAACTTGAGTGTTTTAGAATATGTGAGGTAAGGGCTAAAATTTTTATTTAGGAAATAAATGTCTATTTTCACAATCACTCCCAACATAACCAATTGTTAAATTTTTTTTGAAAACCAACCAACAAAAAATTGATGTTTTGTTGAATTAGACTATTTATGGAGTAATAACTATTAGCAATGATTACAATGATAAAGTTTTAAATATTATGTTGAACAAGCTTGAGAATTTAAATGTAGAGACCAAGGTACACTACAACAAATTAACAAAAGACAAAATCCTTGTGTTTATTACTAATGTGTAAAATAAAAAATATATGGTAAGTTATACTCATTCTAAGTTTTTTGTCATTTGCATTTTAATTCTTGGAATTTTTAACTAAATAATATTCATCGTTTAATTAAAGTAAAAATATGAAAATAAGAAGAATCAAGTGAAGGGACTCGAAGTTCACTTCCAAACAACACAAAAAAGTTTAAATGCATATATTTAATTGAAATATGTATGGTCAAGCATTTGGAAAATCAAATTTAACATGAAAAGATCTAGTAAAACCTATCCAAATCACCAAGAATCATCAAAAGAAAAGGAGAGAAATTAGCATATAATGGAAATATATTACCATCATCTTGTTCCTGAATATCCCTTCCAAGACTCCATAATATCATTTAAAGACCAAATTGATAAAGTGAATACTTGAAATTGAATATGGGATTGCAAATCTGCTCAATACTATAATGGCAATGGATACTTGACTCAAAGATGATCTTGACAACATAAAATCATTCCAACTCTATATTTCCCAAATTGCTTAGATCTCCTTGATTTTATAGAAATGTTAGAGGGGAAAATGGAGGGGGAAATTCCCTCTTAAATTTCAAATGGAGGATGGTTCTAAAATGGAGAAAGTTTTAGAGATTGGAATTCTATAGAATTTATTTGGAATGCATGTGATGAGAAAGTAAATGGAATATTTAATATTTTTAAATTTGGAAAATAATAATATTTCGTGAATGGTGTAATGCCCAAAAATTCACCTCAAGAAAACTCAAACAAAATCCTTAAAAATGCTACCATTTTTTTTGTGCAACTCTATCTTCACACTAGTGAACACTCCAACTAACAACCCATCAAAAAACATGCACACTATGATTTCATGCATCTAAAATATCATGCAAATTAACAAGGTTAAATTAAATTACACACTCAAAATCAATGCACATAGCCTACTATCTATCTGCTCACCTTCTATCTTGAAATACAAGACTCATCAAGGAGTTCGACAAGCTAGCTATAACAAAGTTGTGTCGACTACACTAACACTAGTTTGAAACACTAAACTTAAATTATATAATCAATTATATTATATAAATTATAACTTCACTAAATATAATCCCCAATGGTAATAAACATAATCTAGAAACATTTCATCGACAAGGTAACACTACAAACTATGACCTCAAGCATAATAAAACTAAGAGAGCAACCAAACACCTAATTCATTATAAATCTCATATAATCACCATACCATCCATTAATACACTAAAATATTAACCCTTTATGTTGAAACATAAAATCTCAACTCTGAAGGAAACGGACTTGGCTAACTCACCTCTTAGCCTAGTCTCAAATTGTTAAATCACATATGAAATGATGATGGAAAAAATACTTCCACGAGGGGAAATAATTTATGAAAGTTATTATAAAATATATTAGCTACATTATACCACTATGAAATAAAAAAATAACTTAAAATAATTTAAACACTAAAATAACTCAGCGTTCTAAATGGGGTTTTACACTAAAAATTGCTTTGCTAAGCAATTTATGGAAAAATTGGGTTGGGAAACAGAGTCACTGAAAATAGTAAAGATGGCCAAAATTACTAAAACAAAGTTATTATATAAATTTAAATTTAAAATAAATAATAAAAAATACTAGTATATCCTTAGGACACCTCTATCTATTTTTGACAACTTAATTTTGAATCGATTTCGTACACTGAAAGAGAAAAATAGGTGTAAAAAATTACCAATTGCTTCTGAAATCAAATCAATCAAAAATTATCAGAACATATTGGAATCATAACTATTAAATATTATGATTCAAATAAGGTAATTATATATCTTACAAGTTTCCATTTCACAAAAACTTAACTTTGAGTATTAATTTAAAGCCTCTCTCTAGACCGATTTGGTTGATGTTAAAACATAAAAGTTTATAATGTAAACGTGCATAAAATATCATAAAAATGCATGCAATCACCCAACCATGCACAAAACTATGCAAAAATATGATATAACTACCCAAAATTGTTTTTTACAACGTAAATGCTAAGGGAGAATCACACTATTCACGTCAAGACACCTAGAATAACCCAAGTAAGATTTATTAACTTGTTCATTAATTTCAACTATAGAGGTAAACCCAAAAATATTTTTTTAAAATTTTTACACATTAAGATTAATCCATAATTTTATAATATGAAAATGTACTAAACTCACTTATTTTTCAAGTCTATGTTTACCAATGGCTTCTTGCCATATAATGTTCTCGACGATATTTTACTATACAAATTGTGTGTACTTAGCACTGGTGTTATCCTCCAACCATGAATCTTGTTTACTAAAACATTTGTTTATCCAATTATTACTAATTACCACCTAAACATTATTTCATTGACCCATTCAACAAGTTTCTTGACTAATAGATAAAATAGTTTTCAAATTTGTATTAGAAATAAATCTATTAGACAAACACCAGCCTGCATCTAATGACAATGCATTAAGTGTTATAAAAAAATTATTGTCCACTTAGATTAATAAATATCATTGTACATTGATTATATTGAATGTTACAACCATTATGGCGATCAATAACATAAGCTACAACATGAATCCTTTCAATAGAAAGATAATCAAGTTTTAAAAAAATCCCCAAGAGACAAACTTTACAATTGTCCAATTAAAAAACAACCATATAATAAGTATCAGTTTAAAAGTACAAAATGAACAACATTTTTTATGCTACAAAACTCAACATAATAAGTGTAATATTTCTATACAGTATCTGTCACTAGTAATTATTTTTCCTACACTGAGACATAGGCAATGATGGATCAACTTACGTTGAGTAAGTAAAAATGCCCTCACATGTTCTTCTATATTTTTATATATGAGAGTCATAAAAAAGATTATAATGAAAATTAAACATTCATTCAAATAATGATATATATATATATATATATATATATATATATATATATATATATATATATATATATATATATATATATATATATATATATATATATATGCAAAAATGTAATAAGGAGTAGATAAACAACAATTTACTGGTATCTATCCATATCTTATTTATATTCACTAATATATTGTTGTTATTAATACCAATTATTTAAACAAATATTGAATTTAACTTTTTATTACCACTTACATTATATCATACCAATTTTAATCTACTACTCTACATACTGCATATTAAATCTAGGCATGCAAATCTCATATTTTACAAATCGTGAACATTATATAAAGAAGAAAGCCTCTCCAGAAATATATTCATATTATTTGATACACCACACATAACCCTTTCTATGATATCCACTTATATAATTACCAATACTCCTTAACATCTACATGTTATTATATAGGCTTCCTTTTATTTGAACCTCCTACTTGTTAATATGCTTGTTGCACTTATTATATATTTATAGCTTCATAATGCCATGATTACAACCATAACAATATATCTATAAATTATATATTAATACCTCAAAATCTACACCTAGTTGTATTTTTTATGATGTTATTCAGCATATATGCCCACTACATTTTATCCATCATCTAGTTAACTACTACTATCTTCTTTCTTTGGATATAGGATATAAGATAAATTATTAATTATAAATAGAAATAGAAATTATAATCTATAATTTATAAACCATAAATTATAAATTATAAATTATAAATATAGATATAATTTATCGAATTATAATTTATAAATCATAAAACATAAATTAATCAATATAAAATATAAATTAAATAATAAAATATAGATTACTCATTTAAATTACAAAATAAAAAATAGACAATGTAATATATATATATATATATATATATATATATATATATATATATATATATATATATATATATAGTTTGTTTGTTTGTTATAATGTAAACCCTAGGCCCATGGTCGATGACCAATGGTTGGGTCATGAGGCCTAGTTGTAGGCCATGGCCATCGACCATGGGAGGGGGCAAGGGTCGGCTTAGTTGTCACCCCTCTCATTTTATTTTTTTTAATTTTTTTGTTTGTTTATATATATATATATATTCTTTTTAATATAAAATAATGCTGCATATATTACACAACATACTCATTTTTTTTAAAAATAACCTACTAAAATATGTACAAAATATGTATATATGTATCTATATTTGTACATATGTATAATATACACATATATTTTAGTAAATTTGAAAATATAGAAGGGATGTATATACAATGAGTATATATTCAATTATCTAGCCTCTTCCAAATAATAGTTCAAATAGAGAATTTTATTAAAAAATTAGAATACAAACAATCCAACAAATAAGAAAATACCTGATTCAATAACCTAAAGAAGCTATCATTCATGTATAGCCTATTTGTAAATCTAAGAAAAATAATAGATAAATATATGAGGGATAATTCACTTACTTGAATATCCTTGAATTTGGTCCTTTCAGCTCATTTCCATTCCTTGCTTTCTTCTCTCTTCCTTGTTTGGCTCCCTTGGTAATAACAACACCTATAGAGGCAAGAGCTTAGAGGAGAAAATGAAACTTCAAAACCCTAAATTGGTTTTGACCTTTTCTCTCCCACTTTTGTTTTTATTTTTTAATCTTTAAAACCCTAACTACTCCCACCACATGCTTGATCACCCACTTAGTGGGTCTAGTTATGAACTCACTTGCTTTAGGCTCCACTAAAGCAATTTATTAATACAATAAATAATATTTAGCTAATGAAGCATGTTACTATTAAATATTTATTTTCTAACCTATTAGGTATCAAAATATAAAATTTTATTGCTAAAATGTGTTAATAAATATTTTCTTATTTATTTAATTATTATAAACCCGAGTAAACTATTAATTAACCAAACATTCTTTTTGTATTCAATCATATAACACACAAGCATAAAGAATATTATCTATGATTGGTACTATACCAGTAATAGATATATAATTATAACATGTTTAATATTAAACTCATAATTGGGGTCTAGAAATTCATATTCAAGCATTCAATAAACAACAACTCAAATTACTAATGTGCAAAAATAACCATAAAATAATCAATAGTTGGTAACATTAGAAATTACACACACATATATGTATATATCCAATAATATAAATACATCATAACTCATATCATATTCCTATATTAGTCTAATAAGCTCACCTGTCAATCATAAAGTAATCCAGTTTATAATATAAAACAATGCATACAATCAGACTCCAACACAATCAGGACAACACTAGGTATCTCCCATCAAAAAATTTACACACCTAATAGGGTCTCTACTTATGATAATGTGACATGAAAAAATTTTCTATAGTGGTTTGACACAAGGGTATTACATTTAGCCCCTCTTATAGAAGCATCGTCCTCGATACATGTCTTTGGCCAATGGGTGAAACAATAATTTTGACATTTAGAATTAATCAAGCTTTCATGATTTAAATTCTAAGGTTACTTACATATTTTAACATTATGAATATTTTACTCATTGCATTTTGTAATTAGTATTTGATTTAAATCAATAATTATTGTGGTATTTCTATAATTAGTTCTTATAGTGTTAAATGGCCATATTATCATCCACTTTGTTTCCATATCATCTGAATCCCAAGCATACTATGCCATAATATAATGCTAACTAGTAATGAGTACAATTATAATTCTATCCTATCATGAATCATAATGACAAATCTTATCACCATCCCATGGCGAAAGTACAATATGCTAACATGAGAATAATCCTTAACAAATAGTATAGAGCAATACTTAACCAAATTGAACTATGAAAAACTATTATGCCATTGAAATATTATGAAATAATCATACATATACATAAGTTTCCAAGTAATAGTTCCATGCAAATCATCTACTTAGACCTCCCATCATCAACATACTACCTTATATCTCCCAACTAGCTTAAACATCACTACTTAGACCTCCCAGATATAAAAATAATAAGTAATAAATAACCACCATGTTTGGTGGGGTGGAAAGGATGGTATCTTGACATATGTGACATGTTTCCTCATCACAATCCCACTAGTTATATTTCATGCTATTTCTTCTCCCCATAACACACCATTGGCATAATAGTTATGCATATATGTATATATGGAAAACCAAAACAATAATCAATGAAATAAAAAAAATCATCCAACCATGTAAAATAATAAAACAATAAAAATGAGATCAAGTGATCAAAATATTTTGAAAAATAACCTAAACTATTAGTTTCATCAACAATCCAAGAGATTAAAAGCATAAAAAAAAATTCAACTAATAGTTTCAACAATAATTTCCATAATCAGCGAGTTGATTAAAACATTCAAACAAAACAAAACAAAATAAAATAAAATGTTGGTTTCCATATCAATTTTAAAAAATAAAGTTCAATCAACTAAAATAATTTCAACAAAATATACACAAAAGTATATCACAACACACACACAATGTGACTTTACAAGTCAACCAAGGGGAAAAGGAATATAATCATCTCAATTACCTCCCAGAGGTAAGAGGCATATCAATTACCTCCTAGAGGTTTGAGGCATCTCAAATACCTCCCAAAGGCATGAGGAACACTATCTATTACATCCTATAGGTAAGGAAGTACTGGTAAATTATCTCCTAGAGGTAATATAATAATTGTACATCATCATATGTAATAGTGTCAAAATACATATCAAATGAACAATTTCTATACACATCATCTCATTACTATGGAAGTACCCAAAAGTAATAATATTACCTCACATCCCTGACTATCATGTAACCCATATGATTTAATTAGCATATCCCATAGAGTACAACCATGTAAAACACATAACTCATTGAAAGTATATAACCAAAACACTATTAAGTGAAAACTATCTGAGTGTTATCCATTGATTACTACATATGCTAGAATATCTAAATTTTCAAAATGGGGTAACTACTAATAATATCTGTATCTAATATTATAATGTCCCAAGGTAATACAAGGAGGGTTTATACCATAGCTTACAACTATACATCACCACAATCATTAGTTTCATTAAGACATCAATTGATCTTATAAAGAGTTGTTATTTCACACAGAATTTACACATATGGGTTACATACAAGGTTACCACAACACATACATAATTATACAATTAACCCTAATAATGTAATATCATGCAAGTACTCAGTCATAAACACATGGCATGTTCACAACAAGGTTAATTACATAACACAACTCCATCATTTGTAAGTTTTAATGAGTGCACCAATGTTATAGGGGTTTACATAGAATATTATAATTATAGATGCACACAACTTCACATGTTAAGGTTGCACATGAATGACATAAATACTAGACTTACATAGTTTCATGATAATTGGGACAATTTTCACAATAACATAACATAATTTATAGGTTTTACACAAGGGTCTAGACAAGATCATAGGCCCAAATAATGTATATATTATCTATAATGCTATAATTATCCATCATCTTCCTCTATCATAGTAAAAAAATATTATATGTGTCAACCTTTTTCATAGTCTCAAGGTGGTTTATTTGGAAATGTACAAGTCTTTCCTGAATAAACAAACTCTAATCTCAGTTATTTCCATGCCTCTCACAAAGTCTGCCAACCTCATTGGCATGATGCTCATTAAGAACCAAGAAATTGTAAAAAATTTGGCCAAGGAAATGAACTCTTCTTGTTCATGATTACTTGTTTCATGTTTCTGCCCATTCACTTTTTCATGATCAACTTCAATCCTATTTATAGGCATGATTTAAAAAGGATTGATCTCATGCTCTTTAGAAGCTTTAGGCCAATATAATATTTCTTCAACCTTCAAGGGTTAATGAGTTCCTTTTAGAGGGTGATATATTCTCTTGATGACTTCAAATATATCATTCTCAAATTCACAAACCTCTTGAAAGGGTAAATTTGAAATCTTGTTTCTCCTTTTCATACTTACTTAAGTCTCAATGCCACCTTCTCCATCTTTGACCAACTGATAGCTTCCTTGAAGAGGAGTATAGCCTACTCTAATGACTTCAAACAAGTCATCCAAAGTCTAATCAAGAACCTCTCCTAGTCCATCCATAGTATCTTACAAAGTAAGAAAATAATCAATGATCATTTCCTCCTCATCAAGTATGGAGGCAAAATCTTATGAATTGTATCTTTGTTCACCAAGAAGGGTTCCTATGATGAACTCCTCCTCATAATCAGTCACACAATTTGCTTTATTAGCCATGAATTAAGCATATTCCTCTTCACTTGCTTCTCTCAAAATAGGCTCTTCAACATAAAGCAAGATTCTCTATTATCATCCAAAAAATAAGACTCAATACAAGAATTCACCTCCTCTTCATCACTTAAGTCCTCTTGAGAGTTTTCAATTTGCATTTTAGCTGCCATAATCTAATTTCCTTGATTAAGGGTTGCAAGATCTTCAACTTCTCACTTAATGACATCAAGACTAGGCATCTTAAAATTTGGTGATTTATCCCAATGAGTCTGCCAAGGAGGTATATATTTTTCAAGTAAGAGTTCATTTTCATTTTCAACCAGCTACTCCTCTTTTGGTTTCCATACCACAGGTCCATTAGGGCAAAGGTTGATAGGATGAGGACACAAGGAACTAGTTAGTGGAGGTGGGATATAGATCTCATGATCAAATTCAGAATGCAAGATAGGAGGATCTTTGGGAAACTATTGATGAAGGGGAGATGGGGTAGGCATATGATCTTCTTTTGAGTCTAATCCTTCCATCTCACCTTGACTTAGTAGATTAGTTTTTTCTTCCAACTCCTCTATCTTCTTGGTAAGGTCTTCTTGGAGAATTATTTCTTGGAGTTCATAGGAATCATCATGAAGATGGGGAGTACATAAGGGCTGCCATATAATATATGAAGCTTCTTAAGGAAGGGTGAGAGGGACTTGCAAAGAATTAACTCCACTTTCTACTTCACACTATTAGATAACATTATTCTCTTCTTTCTTTCCCCATGCCTCCATTATTTGGTTCCATATCATGATATTAGGATTGGAAATATCTTCTTGAGGAAAGGTAGTTAAGGTTTGTATGGGATTTCATATTCTTTGGTGGGACTCTTCTTCTCTTTCTTTTCCTAAGACTCAACTACCTTACTCCATCTTGGAATGCCAGGATTAGAAATCTCCTTTTGAGGTGGTGATGAAATATGAGATGGCAATGAGGGTTTGGAATATACTTATTTCACTACCAACATGGACTGTTAAATATTTATATTTGCTAATTCAATCTGCCTGTCAAGATTTGCCTCAAACACAAGATTTCTCTTTTAAACTCTTTCTTCCAAATGATTGGGAAAAGAATGACTTTGATAGGCTTGGTTTGAATCACAATTAGAGTTCATGTATGACTGATAAGAAACTTGAAGAAGTGAATATTAAGGTTGATACAATTGGTAAGGTTTCCTGTCATGAATGCTTAACTTGTCTTCTAAAGATGCAATCAAACCACTCACATCAAACATCTCACTTGTGAGGCTTTACCAATTGGATCTCTCAAAAGGAGCCGATTATTTCTTGACCATTTCTAATGTATTTCTCACTTTATGGATGAAATTACTAGGAATATTTTTACCACATATTCTTTGAGTATCAAGATCTAGCATATACTTCTCATATCTCAAGAGTGCTTGTTTGAAGGAGGAGATTGGCTGACTGGAAAAAAGACTCTGTTGACTAGGAGGAGTAAAACATTGAGAAGGATGATTATAAGACTGATAAAAGTCATGATATGGTTGAAAATGGTCATTTTGGGACTAAACAAGGACTTGTACATATTGGTATGGTATGGCATGAGCTTGAGCTTGAATTGTCTCACCAACTTGTATAAAGCAAAAATCATAACCATAGGCAATCATAAAACTTCATTTCCAGTAAGAACATAAAGAAACACATTACCAATGCTCTTAAAGGATCACTTATATTTATTAACCAACTAATATGTCTTTAGACTATCCATTTATGCTTGGAAAAATTCCTCCAAAGGCTGATGTGTTGAAGGACAACACCAAAAATCCTCTAACTCTTAGAACAAGAGTCCCATCGGGCATGCCAAAAACTATTGTCACTTGAACTTGCACCCAATGAGGAGATGGGATAATATTATCCTCATTTAAGTGAGACAATGGAACCACCCTAGGGCTATGGGTATCCCTATTAGGAGGTGAATCTCTGTGTTAGGGGCTAGCTACCCTTGATGTATCATTGAAGCACATATTCCTACTACTAACACTTTGGGGTTGAAAAGAGTTAAGAATAACATGGAAACTAATCCTAATATATGGAGGTGATACACCAAATGTTTTTCTCTACTCATACCTTTGACATGCACTTGGAACCAAGAACAAGCTACATATACACTTCACTCAATATCAACTCGCTCTCTCATATCAGTGTTTCAACATGGGGTCTAGAAGATAACATAGGTTAGGAAGACTTAGGCAATAAGAATTATAAGAAACTCTATTGAATGAGATATTCACTATACTTACAACTTGATTTGATACTTCTTATTGACCTATAAAAAAGAGATCATAATACACTAGGTACTAATAGGAGTAACATGTGAAGGCAAATATACATCACTCTTACACAAGACCAAAACACTATCATGTAAACTTAGTGAATTATTTTAATGAGGTAAAAGTACTTTTATTTATTGATTCAAGGTAAAAATTTGGTAGGGATTCACCATACCCAGTAGAGAGATACCAAAAATGGCCAAAAATAGCTCCATTTATAAAATTTCCAAGGAAGAGAGAGGAAATAACAACCTCAAAGATCACATACATTTGTCAAACTAAAACAAAAGGGTTGCATGTGAAACTAATCCTAAAAAGTCTAAAAGCATCAATGGTAATAAAAAATTATTAGAATAGTTATGTTATAGTGTCATGAATGAGGAACATATGAACAATGTCCTCCAAACTAGACGTCTTCATAAAACATGATGGTTTTCCCAGGAAAGATGCATATATCCTTTGATTAACTTTGAGGCAACTGCTATCAAGCACTCAAAGTCCTTGCAGTCACTCATAGCTCTTTGGGCCTTGATTATTCCATTTGGTAGCTATGTTTTATTCTAGACCTTAGTTGTATTTTTCAAAAATGGCTTGTCAAATTTTATTAAAAACCCAAGGTATCATGTGTTCCCATTTGCTGCTAAAAACCAACTTGGCCTTTAACATGTTGACCTTTGTCTTACCCATTAAACCTTTATGACCTAATGTAATGTGAGCCTTTAGATCTCACATCATCTTTCCCATTTGATCTTATCTATGTGAATGACCATAGACCTTTGGATCTTCACGTTGACCTCTCAAAAATGTCTCTGCATATGCTAAGTGGCATCTTCACATTCATTTGATTATTAACTGCACATGCCATTGAATCAAGATGAGTGATCCAGTGAGGAACATTGATCTACCTAGGACCCATTTTTTAAACACTAATGGCTATCCCATGACCCTAAATTTGATGTCTATGGAGCCATCATAAATTCCTTCAGGATATTTTCCTTTGATACTTTTTCCCATGGATCTATTTTTTTTCAAAAAAATTTAGCCACTTTGTTTCAGCAGTTTTCTAGGGAGAATTCATTTAGGCTCTTTGCATCAGGTCTTTTCTTTTGAGCTTTTTTCTTGAAACAAATCCTTCAACATCTTTTTTTGCATTATTTCCTTTGGAATATTGAATGACCCTTCGGCTATCCTGAAAAGGACCCTCAAAAATATTGAAAACACCCTTCCTAAAAGGAAAACACCCTTCAAGAAGATTGAAAAGTACCATCAGCTTTTTGAAAATGACCCTTTTAGTTCAAGAAGAATACCTTCAAATATTTTGAAAAGGATCATTCTCTGAAGGGAAAGTACCCTTTAAAAATGTATAAAATGCCCTTTGGAACTTGTAAGATCCCCTTCAGAACTTGTAAGATGCCCTTCAAATTTTTGAAAACTATCCTTTCTAAAAAAATGTGTAGGGTAGTTGATCAAAGACTTATCCTTTGTGAAAGTTGAAAAGGACCATTCTGAAGAGGGATTATCCTTCAAAAAAACTATTCGAACAAATTTCTTGAAGGAATTAGTCTTCATCTTCTACTTTAGAAAATTTATCTTGGATGAATTATCTGAAAGAATTTGGCACTTGGTAGAAATAAAAGTTTGAAAGAAATAGACTTTGGTTTAAAACAAAGGATTTGAAATAATTACTATGCAAAGGCTTAGCTAAAATACCAAAACAAAGCTTTTTGAAAGAAATAACACTAGTACATTCATTGTAGGCTAATAGTATGGAAACATCTCTTTCGAATAAAATCTACATATTGGCCCTAGCCAAAAGGTATAAACTTAAATGGCTAAGATTTTAAATAGGGGTACCCAATTTTGACTTGAAGGGCCAAAATTTGGTCAACAATATCCAAATACTTTGTTGAGTGGCTTGCTCAGTTTGTGCTCAAAGAGTCTTTAGACATAGAGTTTGTGTAACTCCCTCTCTCCTTGGAACCATTGTGGCTTGTGTTGGCTTGATGTAACTTGGATCAATATTTTGGCATTATAACACTATTTATGTTAATCTCATGCAATAAAATCTCCATTATAACTCTACTATTTTCAAGCTTGTAAATTTAATGGGTAATGGCTTATATTTATAGGCTTAAGAACTAACCCCAACCTAAGGGGAGTCAAATATAAACCCAATAGACTTAATAATTTTGAATTAATTATGATTTTTAATAAATATGCATGGGTCTCCAAAATAGACATTTTAAGATATTTTCAAAGAGCTTGACAACTCATAAAGGCAATCATGAAAGGTTAGGATATTTTGAATTTTTAAATTTCCTTTTTTAGTTATTCATTAATTACACATGGATAATTCAACTAAGCATTTAATTTGGTTTAGATTATTAATTAATTTTGATTAATATTTCAAAATTTACAAGATTTTATTTAAGTATGCAAGTGCCCCACTTAATAGGTCTATAGGCCAAATTGACTGTTGTGATGTTGCAAGGTGATTAGGGATGAATATATGAGAAGTTATTATTTCATACAATAGGATACCCAAGTTAGGGATGTCTCAACATGATTTTCAGCTTTCAAAAATAATGCATAAACAAATTTGGGATGTTCAATGATTCTTAGGTTTAATTTGTAATGGTTGGTAGGAATCAATCTATAGTTTTGTCAAAGGTCAGTTGTGGAAAATTTTAGGTATCTATAGTTTTCCCCTATTTGGGAAGATTTTTCAAGCTATAGGCACAATAATTTATTTTCAAATAATGAAACAAGCTGAAAAGAAAAAATGATTGAAGAAAAAGCTCCAAACAATGTTTGGGAAGCCTATAATGATGCCCCCTTAAAGGAGTGGTTGAGATATATATTTGATGGATAGTCCATTGAAAATAATAAAGAATAATAATAATATAACTCATGGGTGAGATTAATCAAATTGATAAAATTCTTGCATGCATTGATTTAAAAAGTACTGATTTTCCCAAAAGTGGTTATATTCAGTAACAAAGGTTGAGACACTAATTTTCCCATAAGTGGTTATAATTAGTGGCACAAGAATATGCTCTAGTTAGGAAAGATGAGTCAAAATAATGATTTTACCAAAGGTGGTTATAATTATTAAGTTGACTAAGATTGAACAAAGATGTGTGATTGTGCCCCAGTAGGGTAGATTAACAAGCATAATGTAAGGATACAACTTGTTGCATAGATTAAAGATGAGTGGAAGTAAATGTAGATATGATGGTCTAATGATTGAATAAGCCACAAACAACTAGGCATACAAGGATGTGAAAAGTGATGAAAGGGATGAATATAATAATAAAAATTTGATCAATGAAAATGATTTAGTTATACCTACCAATGTGGAGATGCTCATTCTTATAAGCATTAATATAACCAAAATGGTTAATGGATTGATTCAATCAAAGAGGGTGGGAGGATTTTCCAAGGTTACCAAGGAGAAAATTATGTGGATCCATTTATTTTAAGACTTCCCAAGATTATTTTTGCTTTAACATGTGACGGTATGTATCATGATATAAAACACCATGATAAATTAGCCAAAATATGCATAAGGACTAACTTCTAGTCCAATAAATAATTAAAAATAATGTACTAATGATAAAAAACATAATGATGATGATGTATGAATATGTATGGACTCAAGAATAATGCACAAGGAATCACCCAATGAACACATATAGACTGAGTTGAGGCACAATACTGAAAGCAAACAAATAGGCAAGCAAGCAAACAAACTACTAAGCAAACAAACACACAAAAATATTGAAAGTAAAAGGAAAAGAAAGCATCCTTACAATGGATTTACCCCAGTAGGGTGGATCAAGGATGACTAACTAGGCTTAGAGAAGACAAATGTTTTTATATTTTGAATTTTATGAATGTTTTTAGAATTTTGAGGTATCTCAACTTGTTAGAGATTAACAAGATACCACTCATAAAAGGTATAAGTAGGAAATGCATGATAAAAGGTGTTTATCCTAATTTACACATAGGTAGTTATAATTATGAAATAATGGCATAGGTATGTGGTCCTAATTTGCCCATATGTGGTTATAATTAGGAACACAAGGTGGAACACTAATTTTCCCATAGGTGATTATAATAAGTGGCACCGATCAATCATAAATGAAATATAACTTGCTAGATCCATATCACACTACTTACATATACTTTCATTTAAACACTTAATTCTAAAAGTGCTAAAAGTATATCAGATTCCCCTTGCATAAGGTGCAAGAATAACTAAATGAACTAAGATAATACGGGTTGAGTAGGGCATCTAAAAATAGGCTTTGGTCTAATAGGGATGACATGGTAGAATGACATATGGTATAACATAAGGAAAAATTATAGGATGTCAATTGGATATAATGGTAGGAGGGTTTCCCCCAAGTTATAAGGCAAGGTAAATGGAAAAATAAAAGGCATAGTAAATGGAAAATGGAAAAGGCAAGGTAAATGTTTTTGGCCAAGGTATGGTTTTTGGCAAGGGTATGTAATTTTAGCTAGGTAAATGTTCTATTATTCTTAATGATGTGGATAGGCACATCTTGATCAGAATATGACATAACCATAATAATCAATCATATAAATTTCTATCCCACACCTCTTCTGAATAGTTACTCTATTAAGAACCTACTACATATTTGAACTTCAAGAATGTTTTTAAGATCTTCATTGGTCATTGATTTTATTTCCTTTAGATTTAAAGACAATATATCTTTGTATCCTCTATGAAGGAAAGTGAGAACAAGGATGATAAACATAGATAAACAATGGATGATAGGTTTTATTTGGTGATGTAAAGGTGTATGATAATTGAATAAATAGTGGTTGGGCAATAAATGAAAATCAGCATTTTCAAGCACACATAATGTTATTGATTCTAGATTTGACATAACTTTGGATGTGATAGGGTGAAATAATTTTGAATATGATCTTGATAGGACCACAAAATTCTTCTATTATTTGGGATTGAGAGTAGCTATCATCTGAGTAGACTGTATACTAGAAGCTATATTGATTTGATCTTTGATAATGTCTTCATCAAATAGTGAAAAATTATTGTGCTCAGCTATTAGTGCCTCGATGAAGTTTTCATCAATGAAGTCTTTTTGATTTTACCATAAATATTTTAATAAGGTTTCACTAAGGAACATTGAATTTTATTGTCTTATAGTATCTCAAATAAGGTTTCACTAGATGCTGAGTTCAAAATTTGATTGTCCCCTAACACTTTCAATAAGGTTTCACTAAGAGATTGTTCTTATTTTGATGAATGTGGTCTTTACCCCCTTGATATTATTCAACTTATATTTTGTAATGGATGAAATTTAATAAGGTGTGATTATATTGGTCCCAATTGACACTTATGGTAGGTGGAAAGTTAATATAATTGTTAGGATGGTTGGTATTAATGACATGTGGTTGCACAATATTCATAGAAGATACTAGGATAAATTGTGTTGAGGTTGAATTAATCATCCTAAAAAATCATGGAAGATTCATAAATTTATTTAAATTGATCTACAAGTCATATATAACCAAAGTTGTAACAACCACAAACATATTCTAATTCTGACTCAAGGGACTTTGGATTGGATGTTGAGATTGACATTGATTTTGATTATGATGCTAAATATGATGTTGGTTTAAGAATAAGACCTAACTTCAATGTCTATTATTCATTTGGTGTGTATACTACTATAATGATGTCTTGTTGAATGTTTGGTATTGGACAAGTAATAGCCTATGATAACATAATGGGCTCCACAGAGACTAGTTTGTTAAAGTGAGAGTACTCAATGATGGGAAAAAGGTCAAGATATATATCCACATAGCTTGGCTTTTCAATGGGAGGATATTTAAAAATATGCTTATGGTCAAGCTAATGATTTTACTAAAGGTGTTTATAATCATTAAGAAGTGACTCAGTAGAGACTATCTTGTTAGAGTGAGAGTACTCACTAATAGGGATAGTATTAAGAGGTGATTCATCATAGGTTGACTTATCACAAATGGTTGGTTCAATAAAAACCCTTATATTGGTTGTTTGTCTTGGCCTTGGTTTACAATTAGTTTTAAATTACCAATTTTAAACACATCTTGGTATTTAGATGATTGGCTTAGTTGGAAATGTACTAATTGGCTTAGTTACAACTCAATGATTAACATGGGCTTTTTAAAGTGGGGAATAACTGGCCATGGATGAAGAATGGCCAATGGTTTCATAATGATAGGATTAATAAAGGCTAGTTTATGGCCTAAAATAGTAATTATGGCCCATCAAGTTTTGATTGGATAACTTGGTTGGCATAACGAGCTACCATACTTGGAATGGTAATGGTAGGGCATTATAAATCTTGGTTGTTACTTTGTGCCAAAGGATGAGGTCCTAGAATATAAATCTTAGGGTTTTGTGGTGATTTATTTCTCACATAAGTCAAATGATGAGGTCCTTGTATAGAAATGGTAGGGTGTTATGGAGATTGATTGCTTGCACAAGCCAAAGGATGAGGTCCTAGAATATAATAGTAGATAATTATAAAGTTGGGTGGCTCACACAAGATAAAGGATGAGGTCCTAATATATAAATGGTAGGACATTGTGTATCTTGATTTTTTACACAATTCAAAGGATGAGGCTCTGGTATAAAAATCGTAGGGCATTATGGAACTTGATTTTTCACACAAGCCAAAGGATGAGGTTTTGGTATATAAATAGTAGGGCATTATGGAGCTTGGTTGCTTGCATAAGCCAAAGGATGAGGTATTGGGATAGAAATGGTAGGGTGTTATGAATATTGATTAATTTCACAAGTTAAAAGGTAAGTTTTTGGTATAGAAATGGTAGGGCATCATAGAGCTTGGTTGCTACCATGAGTGAAAGGATGAGGTCCTGAATTAGAAATGGTAGGGCATTGTGGATCTTGGTTGCTTAAAAATCCAAAATATGAGGTCTTGGTATAGAGATGGTAGTCCTTAGATGTTGTGGATCTTAGTGGATTTCATAACCTGAATGAGGGTTAATGATATAGGTGGGGGATTGAATCTCATGATCATTAAGATGGTGAAAATTGTGCATTAACCAAACTAAATAAGGTACCATTGAACATGGTTCTTGGATTTTTTCTCCATATTGAGGATTATAAGAAGGATATGGATCCATCTCACAAATCACTTCTTCACCATAGGGGTCTTGAACAAAGTCAATTTGTGTATCCGTTCTATCATAACTTGGATTGTACATCACTCCACCATAAGTGTAGTGAGACATATCCACATCAATGATGAAAGTTCCGAAAAAGGTCTAGAGTTCTAAAATATCTTAAAATAATATCTAAAGGAGAAATGGTACAAACATGGTCTAACTTGGTCTAGGGGAGCTATATCTCCAAAATGGTTTATGCTAAACCTTAGTATAAAACAACCTAATGTTAAATTTCTAACATTAAATGTCTCACACAAAAAGGTCACGTGGATGAATAAAAAATGGCATGCCAAACTTTAGGTCCAAAGTGTTTCAAATAAGTCTAATATAGGAAAATAAAAGTCTTTAGGTCTTTTTTCCAAATGTGGCATCAAAATCTAAGCTCAAAATAGGCATGTGCTAGGACTTTTGGTAAAACAAGCATAAAAGCTAGACTTTAAAAACAAGGTGAGATTTAATCTAACAAATATGGAACACTTTGGCATAGACTAGGCATTTGAATTTAGACATGAAATTGGTTAATTGGTATAAGGCATGAAACAAAAGGCATAAGGATGGTAGGCTATTTCTCCCAAATTTAGGCACAAACAATAGTCTTAAAATTTGGGTAAATAACTAACCTCAGTTGCATAAATAAAAATCAATCAATGTTTGGATTTGAACTTGTCAAGGTTAATTAAAAACTCAACTTAGTAAACTAGGCTTCTTTGATCAAACAACAAGCTAGATAAAGGTGAATGACATAACAACACTTAGACAAAGATATAAAGGCACACACAACTTGATTTTAAAATCAAAATTAGGTACAAGGCAAACAAGTCTATGAAATAATTTGAGTATTGTAACAATGTTATCATATTCTAAAGATGTGATCTATGGTTTGTTTTAATACTCTAAGGCACAAAAATATAAATGAATTGGGTAACATATCTTTACCCTTTTAAATCAAGTAACACACACACACACACACACACACACACACACACACACACACACAGAGAGAGAGAGAGAGAGAGAGAGAGAGAGAGAGAGAGAGAGAGAGAGAGAGAGAGAGAGAGAGAGAGAGAGAGAGAGAGAGAGAGAGAGAGAGAGAGAGAGAGAGAGAGAGCAAAAGCATGGTGTCAAATGGATAACATAATTCCTCCTCAAACAATAGAGTGATGTGGACATAGAACTCATTTTTACATGGTATAAAAAAATGGTTTTTAGACTCAAAGACTGAGTAAGTAAAGGAATAAGACCAAATACAACTAAGTATAATGTCCAAAGCCTTAAAATTGACAAGGTTGCATCGTATCATTGAATTCCATCTATATACATAATCTTGGGAGGATTTTAAGTGTTAATCCAAAAATAAAAGTGCATGAAGTAGTAGGTTTTTAAAACCCCCTTCTCCCAAGATATTTTATAGTGACATGGAACTTCAGACTACTAGCTTTACATCAATAATTTGTTCACGGCAAGTGAGGTTATTTTAAAACTTAAATTTTTGACTATCTAAATGGTCTAAAGTATGATTAACACTAGATATGCCTCACATAAATTGAGTTCATACCTATTAACTTACTATTCAAGGGTCTATTACTTTGCATAGTGATTCTATCTGTGTACTTCTTAGTGGAATCCCCTGGTTAACCAGACCTGATTTAGGTTTTCATTACAATTGGAGAGGTTAGCCACTCAATCCCCTAGAAATCATAGTATACGTGCCCTAATTTATATATCCTACCATGAAACATGGTTGAAACAATGCTGAGAGATGAAACCCCAGGTCAAAGCTTCCCTAAAGAACTCATGAGGAGGCTATGAAATCCTTCTCACAATCTAAGTTGCATAAAATAAATGACTAAGTGAAAATATTTTAGAGATTGTGTTTAGATCACCTAAACCATATGGGTTTTAGGGAGATCCTTAACAACATTATTTTCATGCCTTGGATAAAGACATAATTTACAAGGAAGAAGCACTTTTGGTCACCCGAGTTCCATAAAGGAGATGGGGGGAGAGCATACATGCATCCCTCATTTGCAAAAAATACACAATTATAAAATGATCTAGCATAAAATCAAATATTTTAAAATAAATTGAAATTTAAGTGAATATTTATTTTTCTCACCAAATTGAGATGTCTGTGAATTTTTTGGCCCCTTTTCCTTAATTACAAACTTTTAAAACTTTCACAAAACAAGTTAAGTATAAACCATCTAAATTCATTTTAAGTGCCAAATGGAAAATTTCAAGACTTAAGCATGTTCAAATTTGGCCTTTTTCCATGTGTGACCTACAATTTTTAGAGGGTTTACTTTTACTTTGAATCACATTTTCAAGTTAAAAAATAAGGTTTGAAATGTAAGATCTTGGGTTTCTCTATTTTTTTACATGGAGATCAGTGTCGATTCACATAGGCATTGACCTCGATCTATGTAAATCAACATCGATCGATAGGAATCGACATCGATTCCTTCCTACCTAAAAAAAATACATTTTATCACAAAAATAAGGTTAGCAATATGAGCATAAATCCTATAAATAATACCAGAACCTACAATAAAATGGTCAGTAAAATGATATCCAGGCCCTTAGAAATAAAACAAAATATAAAAAGCTCAAGAGAAACTTGAAAAACATGTTTCTACCATGCCATGGCGTTGATCCTAGGTAGATCAACATTGATTTTGGAAGGATCAATGTTGATTATTTGTACAAAACTAAGTGTCATTAAAAAATAGAATCTGAAAAACAAAGTAAAAAACTCAATTTTTAAAGATGATCAAGCATTCATTAAAAAAACTAAGAGATGCACTTTGGTCTCTTTGGTATGTGATATGCTTTAGGTCCCATTGGGTGTGCCATTTTTTATCATAGGAATCCAAAAAGGGAGGTTAGTAGAGTGTTAGAACAAGTAAATAAAACTCAATAAAAACACACTAACACTTACAAGCCTAGATCTTAGGGGTGAGCTTAATGAACAAAAGATAAGTGGAATATAACTAAAATTCAAAATACATCAAATCTCTTACCTTCCTTGAGAGCTCTAAATGTATTTTTGAGTGGCTTACTCGGTATGTACTCAAAGAGTCTTTGACAATGGAGTTTATGTAGCTCCCTCTCTCCTTGGCACCATTGTGCCTTATGTTGGCTTTATGTAGTTTGGCTCAATATTTTGGCATTAAAACACTATTGATATTAATCTCATACAAAAAAACTTGTATTATAACTCCACAATTTCCAATCTTGTAAATTCAATGGGCAATGGCTTGTATTTATAGGCTTAGAAATTAAACCCAACCCAAGGTGAGTCAAGGTGTAGTTTAAACATGGAATGGGTTGAAACCCATCATAGGTGAGTCAAATATAACCCAGTAGAGTGAATAATTATCAAGTAAATATGATTTTCAATGAATAGGTATGGTCTCCAAAATAAATATTTTAGGATATTTTCAAAGAGCTTGACAACTCATAAAGGCAATGATGAAAGGCTAGGATATTTGAATATTTGAATTTCCTTTCTTAGTTATTCATTAATTACACATAAATAATTAAATTAGGCATTTAATTTGTTTATAATATTAATTAATTTTGATTATCCTTTTATAATTTCTAAGATTTGATTTAAGTGTGTAAGTGGCCCACTTAATATGTCCATAGGCCAAATTGACTGTTGTAATGCCACAAGGTGATTAGGGATGAATCTATGAGAGGTTATTGTTGCATATAATAAGATACCCTAATTAGGTATGTTTCAATGTGATTATGAGATTTGAATAATAAATAAAAATTAAATTTGGTATGTTTAGTGATTTTTAGGCTTAATTTTTAATAGTTGGTAGGAATCAATCTAAAGTCCAATCAAAAGCTAGTTGTGGCCAATTTTAGTTGTCTACACAACTAACAAACCATCCAAAAAATGAAAAATATGATTGATTGCATCTAATAAATCATTCACACTAACAAGTCAACCTTAAAATACACATTCACAATCAATACATGTCACCTACTATCTAGCTACTCACCTTCTATCTCAAAATGTGAGCTATATCAAGGCATTTGACAAAATAATTGTAACAAATTTGTGTCAACTACACTAGAACTAGTTTGTAACACTACACTTAAATTCTATACTCAAGGGTTTTCAAGTATAATATACCAATTATAACTTCACTCAAGATCATTCCCAATGGTTAAAAACATAATCCACCAACATTTCATTGATAAGGTGACACTACAAACTACGACCTCAAGCACAATAAAACTAAGAGAGAAACTAAACTAATACTTCACTCAAAATATCATATAACCACCTTACCACTCATAAATATTCTAAGCAAGATTAACCCTTCATATTGAAGCGTAAAATCTCAACCCCAAAGCAAACATACTTAGGTAACTTACCTCCTAGACCAATCTCAAAATTGTTAAATCACATATGAAATGGTGATGGAAAAAATAATTTCATGAGGGAAAATCATTTATGAAAGTTATTATAAAATTTATTATCTATAGGATACCACTAGGAACATACAAAAATAACCTACAATAATTTAAATGCTAAAATAACTTAGCATTCTAAATGAGTTTTTACATTGAAAATTACTCTACTAAGCAATTTATGAAAAAAATAGGTTTAGAAAAAAGTCATTGAAAATATCAAAGAGATATGAAATTACTAAAATAAATTTCTTATATAAATTTAAAGGTAAAAAGAACCACTAAAAAAATTGGTTTCTCCTTAGGACTCCTCTAACTATTTTTGATAACTCAGTTTTGAATCAATTTAGTAGGATAAAAAAGGAAAACAAGTATTAAAAATTGCCAATTACCTATGAAATCAGATCCACCATAAATCATAGGAAAGGAGTGGAAGCATAATAGCTATATATTATGATTCAAATAAGGTAAATCTAGAGCTTACAAGTATTATTTTCACAAAAACTCAAGTTCATGTATTAATTTAAAGCCTCATTGTCAACATTTAGGTTGATGTTAAAACATAAAAGTTTATAATGTAAACTTTCATGAAATCTCATAAAAATGTATGCAATAACCTAACCATCCACTGAACTATCTCATAGGTTGATATAACTACACAAAATGGTTTCCTACAACACTAATGCTAAGGGAGAGTCACACTATTAATGTCAAGACACCTAGAATAACTTGAGTAAGATTTATTAACTTGTTCATTACTTTTAACTATAGAGGTAAATCCAAAATTAAGTGTTTGAAAATTTTACACATAAAGATTAATCCATAATTTTATAATACAAAAGTGTACTAAACTCACTTATATTTGAAGTCTATGTTTATCAATGACTTCTTGCCATATAATATTCTCGATGATTATTTACTATACAATTGTGTGTACTTAGCACTAGTGTTATCCTCCAACCATGAATCTTAAATACTAAAACATTCATCTATTCAATGATTACTATTCACCACCTAAAAATTATTTAGTTGACCTACTCAACAAGGTTCTCGACTAATAGATAAAATAGTTTCCAAATCACTATTGGAAATAACTCTATTAGACAAGCACTAGCCTACATATAGTGACAATACATTAATTGTTATAAATAGGTTGTTTTCCACTTAGATTAATAAATATCATTGTACATTGATAATATGGAATGTTATAACCATTATGATGAACAAGAATATAAGCTACAACATGGATCCTTTCAATAGAAAGATACTCAAGGTTTAAAACAATCCCCAAGAAAAAAACTTTACAATTGTCCAATTATACAATAGGCATATAATCATTATCAATTTCAAAGTACAAAATGAATAACATTCATTACATTATAAAAGTCAACATAATAAGTGTAATATTTCTATATTGTATCTATCACTGGTATTTTTTTTCCTACATTGAGACATATGCAATGATGGGTTGGCTTACACTGAGCAAGTAAAAATAACCTCACACATTCTTCTTTCTTTTTCTATATCAGAGTCATAAACAAGATTACAATGAAAATTCAACATTCATTCAAATAATGACATATATATATATATATATATATATATATATATATATATATATAAACACACAAAAATATTATAAGGAGTAGATAGGTAAAAATTTATTGGTATCTATCTATACCTTATTTATATTCACTAATATATTATTATTATTATTATTATTATTATTATTATTATTATTATTATTACTACTAATTATTTAAACAAATATTGAACTTAACTTTGTATTACCACTTACATTACATCATACCAATTTTGACCTGCAACTCTACACACTACTTGTTAAATCTAGGTATGCAAATCTCATATTTTACAAATCATGAACATTATATAAAGAAAAAATACTCTCTAAAAATATATTCATATTAATTGATACAACACACATAACCCTTGATGTGATATCTACTTATATAATGACCACTACTCCTTAATATTTAACTATTATTATATAGGCTTCCCTTTATTTGAACCTCATACTTGTTAATATGCTTGTTGAAATTATTGTATATTTATTGCTTCATAATGACATGATTAAACCATGATAATATATTTATAAATTCTATATTGATACCTTGAAATCTATACCTAGTCATATTTTTTATGACATTATTCAACATATATGCCCACTACATTTTATCCATCGTCCAATTAACTACTACTATATTCTTTATTTTGATATAAGATAAATTATAAATTAATAATATAAATATAAATTATAAATACAAATATAATTTATAAATCATAAAACATAAATTAATCAATATAAAATATAACTTAAATAATATAAAATATAGATTTCTCATTTAAATTACAAAATAAAAAATAAACCACAAAATAATAATTAACTTGTTTTAAAATAAAAGTATATATATATATATATATATATATATATATATATACATATATATATATATATATATATATATATATATATATAATTTGTTATCATATAAACCCTATGCCCATGGCTGAAAAATGTGAAAGAAAAACAATAAAATGATAGAAATGAAAAGCATGAAAGAAAACTTGAAAGGGTTAGATTCACGTCGGGTTCATAAAAATGTATACATCATATCTACAAATAAATCCTAACTCAAATAAATATCTTACTTACACTTACAATTGGGGATACATTACATAATTGGGAACATGACCAATATGGATCTGCTAGACCGAATTATGGATCTCTTGTCAAAAATAATATCACTATGGAGGGTTCCAAAGCCTCTAGTCAAGAAAAATTGCACAATAACCCTAACTAAGTCCTATGTGTTCATATTCACTATATTAATAACAAGTAAAGTAAAAGTCTAATCTAGTGCTCACTAAAGCTTATGACACAAATTGGAGTTAATAAACAACAAAATTAAACATGCATAGATGACATATACTTACATCAATGTATATGAAATCTTAAAGCATGCAAAATAAGTGCAAATGCATATCTATCTAATCTTAAAAAGGAGGAACAAAGTTAATAATACTTAACTTTGAAGATGAACCCCTCAATCTCTCCCTTGGCCAAGGTGATTCACAAGATGTTTTTGTGATATGTAAAGATGATAAGGATAAATAAGCTCTAGGATACACAAACTATCAATGCATCCAAAAGACTTATTGTAGACAATATCTGTATCTCCAAAAAAAGTAGAAACCCTAAGCTTTCTCCTCAAGTATAATGGTGGATAATCAGATGTGTAATAAATCTTACTTCTTCTTCTCTTCTCTAAATAATGGAGAAATGATTGTGTTTTTATAGGATAATCTAACCTTAAACCCTTTCAAAAGTTTCATTTGATAGGGTTAACCCAGTTGACCTAGTATCATTATTGGAAAAAACTCACTAAGTCACAGACTAGGTCAGTCAAATGTCAACTTAGACCCTAAATAAGTTTTTTCAATAAGAGTACAAGGTTGACAAAGCTGAAATAGTCATGTAAACTATAAAAAAGGGTTTTAGGTTAGGAAAAGGGCTAATGAAAGTGGTAAAATACTAAAGGAGTGTGAAAAAGATTAGGCCAAGCTTAGGATAATGGTTTTTAGGAGACAAGTGTGTAGATATAAAGTTGTAAATGGATAACAATTTTGTGAAGCACTAATGGTATGCCCACCCATTTTCCAGTGTACCCCTTAGGGTGTGCACTCAGAGAGATTGAGACTCGATAGGTTCCTATAATATAGAGAATGTTAATAATTGATAAAATTTTGAAAATATTACGTGTATACATATGCCCCACTCGAATCTCATCATATGTCATGTAAGTGCAATAGGGGATGGTGCTTCAGGAATATAACATGATGACACATAATGTTGATGCTAAATGAAGTTGTAGTATGAAGCAAATAAGATAAATGGAAGGACATAATTTGAAAATGTATGCCTTTACTTACCTTATTTCTATAGATAAAGAAGGAAATATGAGAGATGTGAAGGCATCTAATGTGAGGAACATTAAGCTAACTTGAAGAGATTAGTGCAAAAAGAAAGTCAAAAATCAAAATTTTTGCAATGTATGCATGTAATAGCTAACAAAATTATCTATGCTATCAGGATTCCAAAACTTTTTATGGTTTGGAAAATGAGTGAGCAGAAATAAAGATATGATCAAAATAAGGAATCTAATGATAAATATTTGAAGGGTAACTAATTGTGAATAGTAACTATAAATAGGGTGAAAAAGAATTCATTTGATATTATTTGACTATTATGAGAAAATGAGAACTCTGAGAAACCTAGTGAGAGCCTAGAGAGCTAAGATGGTGAGGATATGATAGTTGAGATGATGAGGATGCATGGCAGCTATAATGATTACATCATAGGTGTGCAAATAATAATTTCAATTTTTGAGTATTTTATTTGAAATTGAGTGTTTTTATAAGAAATTGTTAATTAGGTCAAATTTAGATATCATAATGAATCCTAATAAAATTTTAAGGACACTATGGGTCAAATGGGGAACTGAGTTGAAAGGTGGCAAAGCAATAAATGCCTAAGGAATTTATTACAATGGGTCAAAGAGTCATCATATTGAAACAACAAGGTTGACTCTGTCGACCTAGTTGGTAGAAAATAATTTTTTTGAAAGGGCTGACCTAGTAAGTCATGGTCGACTTAGTTTTTTGGGGAAAGGGTTGACATAGTACCACATGGCTGACTTAATTTTTTAATTTTAAAAGGTTGACTTAGTACTTAGGGGGAAAAAAATCTTGACTTAGTTGTTTTAAGTCCAAAGGGCCAACTTAGTACTAAAGGGTTGACTTAGTTATATGTTAAGTGGTCGATATAATACTGAAATGAAGGAAAATGGCTGACATAGTAATTTTAAGTCATAGGGTGGCTATCTTAGTACTAAAATGGCTGATTAAGTGTTAAATAGGTCATTTAGATGATAAATAAATAAATAAAGGTAAATTAGTTGATTTTTGTTAAATTTTAAAAGATTGTATTTTGATTATGAGTGACATGGAGGTATAATATATCTTTTGTTATTTTATTTTTGTAGAGATGTCATAGATTTAGGAAATTCGTAGACACATCATGGATAATGAATCTATTGGAGTGCCTAAAAAATGTAGACATAGCTATATTGGTCATGTTAGGATTTAGAGGCATCATGGAGATGTAGTGGGTCCTATTGAGTGTTAATCTAGTGGTCATGTTCTTAGGAACTTAAGAACATTTGACCAATACATTTATATGGGTGGTAGATGGGGATGCCATAAAGATTGGTATCACATCAGAGGATGTACATGCATTATTTGTAATACATATAGGGGGACACTAGTGATCACAAGAATACTAGATGATCAAAAAGAAAGGTGAGCATTAGCCCAATGGGACACATGCTTGGATATGATTTACTCATGAATGAGGGTGGGTCTATTAAATGTCTATATTGTACAAGTTCTAGATATCTAGAAGGATGTGATAGGGCTTGTGACAACACAATTATTGTGTCATAAGTCAGATAGTAAGGTACCATTATATGCAATAGCCTTGTGTCAATGTATATTAGATTAGGGGGTAATCTATGACTTAGGTGTTATCATCTAGGTTTAGCTAATGCATGATATGTATGGGATTGCTATCCAAAGGGTAGAATATCATGGGACCAATGGTACTACTGAGTGCCTAGATATATAAGAGGTTCCCAATCTATCATCCAATTGGGTTTCCCCATGTGATCGATGATCAGTTACCTCAAGTTTATAGATGGAGATAGGATCAGGTGGAACAGGCCATATCCCACATGCCATAACTACATATGGCACATGAAGATAGATAATGTGGTAGATTTATGTACACATTGTGATAGTTTGGCCAAGTTAGGTGACTGTCACTCTAAGGTAACATGAGTGCAGATCATAGGACACTGCACCTAGTGGGTAGAGCTATAGCTAGTGGCATGCTTGCTAGGATAGTTAAGATTCCCTCACTCAGTGGCTCCTATAGTGGTGCCTACATTTTGGACTTATCATGTGAGAGAGCTAAGGGGGAGAGGAGGAGGAACACCAGTTGAGATACTAGAGATTAGACCATGGTGTGTGAAACCATAGACTAGTTGAGCACGATAGCTAGTAGCTAGAGAGGGAATGGACATGGATGCAAGAGTGTTGTAGGTACCACAACTAGCACTACATTAGGAAAAAAACACCTTGGTCACACCACTGATGGAGATGCCAATGGTGAGAGAGAGCATAGAGGGTGGTGATTCAAGATGACCCATCAGTCATCCCATGGTAAAGTTGGTCTATAGAGGAACCACTGAGATGAGTATCAAAATGTGCATGGGTGATGACCCTAGGGTTTGATTTGATTAAGAGGCATCCCATAGATGAGGTACTTGATAGATGAGATGATGAAGAGAATATGCTCAATAAATGAGATGATGATGATTGGTGACTTTAAAATAGGTAATAAATGTTATAGTTTTAAGTCTTTAATATAGAATACTAGTTGTATGTGATGGATTGTAGATAAATAGATTTTGAGATGTACATGTGATATAATATATATTTGGTTTGAATTTTTTATATCCTACAAATGAGGAGGAAGTCAGATGGGGATCCCTAGTGACAAGAACACACCATGATATTTTAGATGAGATGCTAGCACCATATGACCCTACCACATTGGATGATCCCATGGTACCATCTACCCTATCTTAGATGAGTTGGTTTAGACTAGTAAGGGAGGGTACAAGGTAGATATAAAAATACAAAGATGTGATACAACCATCAATAGGGGTGGGATCAGGAGAGGCATAGGCATGGTAGGACTTGGCTTAAGAGAGAGCCATGCATTTGGCTACCACTAGCCGGATGGGACAAGTTTAGACCCAGGTGGCCAACCTACAAGGATATGTAGTAGACTTGAGATCTAAGACATCCTCATTATAACATACTATTCAGAGGGGATAGTTTGAGGCATCTATGAACAAAATCGCTAGGCCATAAGATAGACATGATAGAGCCTAACCTTAGACATGGAGTGATGCATTTTTGTACTTTGTAAAAACACTTGATATATAGAGAGATATCTTGTTTTGATAGTTGGATGTTAATCTTATCTTTTTTATTTTGGTTATGGTTATGGATGCATGGATATATTTATTTCTAGCACATGTATTTTGATTTTGTCATATATGTGATAGGAATATATGTGTTGTGTTTTCTTTTCTAGTATTTAATTAGTATACATGCATGGTTAAAAAGAAACATGTGAAAAGGACTTGGTAAAGTATAATTAATAAAAAAGAAATGCACTACACATTATTTCATGTTAGGAAATATTTAATAACAAAAATATGAATAAGTATAATAAACCAAAGAGTGATAAACAAGAGGGCAAAAAAATGTTTTTAAACCATGAGAAAGAGTGGCACCAAATTAAAACAAGTAAAATCACACTAAATCACGTTGAGAAGTATGAAAATAATGTAATAAAATGGAAAGCCCATGAAAGAAAAAAATGGTATAAAAATAAATCAATTAAGATAATCAATCATACTAAATCATGTTGGGAAGTATAAAACGAAAAACAAAATTGGTAAAATGGTATTAAATTAATCACACTAATCCAAGTTGGGAAGTATGAAGAACTCAAGAAAAGTGGTTGGATTCTTACATGAAATCAAAAAATAATAAGATAAAAGTGAAATATTGATAAAGTAAGCATAAAAAATACTAAATCAATATGGGAAGCATGTCAAAATCATAATCAATCACATCTTATATTATATTTGACACATGTAATTTTATTGTGACTTGGATTATTGAAACTTTTTGTGAGGAAGGCTAGGTCCTATCCATGGTCTTATACTAAAACTCACAAAAGGAACACCAATAGGGTGGAAATAATGTGAAAATATGGTAAAATGGAATGTTTGGAATGGTAATTTGAAAAATTTAGTAATTTGTGAGGAAAGCCAAGTCCTATTGGAATCCCTAAGGGGAGTGATTAGTGAATAAAACAATATTTATCAAGGGGAAATATTGTGATTTTAGGTAGTAAAAAAGGGAATGTAATAATCATAAAGTAGGCATCTTATGAGAAGAGTTTAGGAGACATGAGGCACACTAAGGAATTGAGAAGACACTGAGTAACTAGTGACCATCAATATACAAATGATACCTATTCTCTATAGATAAAAGCTATGTAGGCAAATAAGTGTGCTACGAAGATCAGCTTGTGTTGGAATTTTTGAACAAGAAAAGTAAAATGGACCTAACTTCCCACAACATGTTCCTCATTCCTTAGGACCCCTTATATAGTCATTGAACTACTATGAAGATAAGATAATTGCACGATAAAGTAGGTAGCACTAAAAGATTTTTTTATTTTCTTTTTCTAATCTACTAACCTATCATACCCAAATGGACCTTGGCTCTATCATGAGGCTAACTTTGGAGTTTGAGCTTTGATTATAAAAAAGGAGATGTGCTTATAATCATGTCTTGTAATGTGATTTGGCTTTTGAAAATTTTGAATGTTACTTTTTAGATCATTGCCTTTTAAATGATTTAGCTTTTGAAAAATTTATGGCTTTTACAATTCCTCCTTCATACAGACTTGGAATGATCAATCATGAGAAATAGAGTGATACACACGAATGAGCTTTAGGCTTTATCTAAATGAAACTAAGTATCCAAAGACATGACTATCTATAACACTTAGGCTTAATGATGAACCAACATGTTATGTCAAGTCTCAACCATGTGTATGCTTAGTTTATGAGAGGGGATAAAGGAGAATAAGAGGAGGTCAAAAGTGGACCAGTAAAGGGAGATTGTAATGAGATAATTTTTTTGCTAACTGATAACATGATAAATGAGGAATGACTTAAGGGATAAAAGTTTGCATAACCTGGTCACAATAACTATTATCCATGTTTATATAGATAAGAGAGTAAACAATCATAAAAGAGAACAAGGTAATCATAAGGAATGAACTAAATAATAAAAAGAATTCAATTATGAAAAAGACTCCATAAGAGAATATAATGACATCATAAGCAATATGTAGTACAAAACATAAAGTCACCATGTAAGATAAGAATTTGACACAATGTCAAATGATATAAACTAGATAAGTGTAAAGTTGGAGAACACATCCAATCCAAATTAAAATGTAAGAACACCATGCATGTGTTCATAATTAATGATATATTTGTACACACACATTATCCATAACATCTGATAAGTCTCTATGAAGTTGAACTTGAATTATAGCTAAAGTCTCATCAAGCTTCAAGGATATTTGAAAAATACTTTACATTGAATCTCCTCAATAGAAAATGTAGGAATGCCTAAAGGATAGTGATGATGAGGGATATCATGTAGGGGATTCTTGGGAGAATGCATGGGAGTGGATTATATAGGAGATAAAGGGGTCACCAGTGGGGAGGGCACCACTGGTGAAGGAGAATCCATAGGTGAGGGAATCATGGGTGGATAAATAATAAGTGAAGGGACCACAAGAGGTGAAGTTACTGGGGTAGAAGGGGGAGCCTTATTTTGAGAGTGACCTATGAGAGAAAGGGTAGAAAGTACATGAATGGTTAGGAGGTAATCCTTAATATGTTCTAAAGGATGAAAAAATGATCAGTGTGATGTGTACCACATTGGTGCTAGAGACAACATACCTCTATATTTAGAAAGATACTCAAGTAATAATTTTGGAGGAGGTATATCCTTGTTTTAGGGATGAGGATTAGTGGGACATAAGGTGTCGATATATTTTCACAAATTTTGATAATGCATGGATGAATGGTTATTTGTGCCATGGAAGTAACATATATGCTTATGAGTATACTTGGTAGGTCTACTCATAAGAGGAGTGAAAATAAAATATGAGGAATATTGGTATAATGAACAGTCTCTAGTCTAGTGACCATAAACTTTGTGAATGCCACAATATGGCTGATCAACTCATTTGGTGGGCAAAGGAGCATGTTCCAGTAAAAGGAGAAAAACATCACCAAGAGAAGGTAGTGGTGGTGGAGAGATTGAATGAGGCTTAACTGAAAGAGAAATGGAATCAAAAATAAGAAGAGACTTAGCAAGAGTGTGAGTGGGAATAGGATCCAAATTGGGATCTATTGAGGGAGGGGTGGGGTCTACAAAAGGTTAAAGGACAGTCACAAACATCTAAAGGATAAGTTGGCTAAAGGGGTCTTGGTATCTTGAAAAGTGATAGGGACCAATCATAGCATGATCCATAAGCATACTCCTATAAGGTTATTTATAAATTAGAGGTGTGTGCACCATTTAGACCCTATGATAAAGAGGGAAAATGCTAAAATTAGGAAAAATATAAGATAAAATGCTAGAATATATACTGAAAGACTAAAGCAAAGAAGAAAGATAATGAATAATTTCAACATCTTAGGCCTAAATAAGACCTCTGAAGAATGGATCATCTAAGGTATAGACATCATCATAATCAGGTGTATGAATATAAATGGTACAAGTAGGGATGACCTTGTCATCTGATGTGGTGTGATGAATGGAATGTTGAGTCTTAGTGAAGACAACAGGGATATCATCATAAGGTGGTTATCAAGAATCAGGTTGTAAAGAAGTGGGTAACTAAGAGATGAGATTATGTGAGAGATTAAAAGTTTTAATATTAAGATTGATCTCATCAAGCTCATCATCATCAGAATCTAGGAGGTTAGGGGGTATATTCTTGATGAGTTTGGGGTGACCATGGTAACCTCGAGTGGAATTGAAAGGAAATTTAAATTGTTGAGATTCATGAAATGGAACACTTGGTAAACGTTCAAGGGTATAAATATTTAATACACCATGGTCTTGGGATTATTCAAAATTCTAAGAGTTAGTGTCATCTTGAATCTTGTAGAAAGCTCCATTGTGAGGAAATTTGACACATTAGCAAGTGGAAGAGGCAATTTCTCTCATGAAATGAGTCCATGGCCTACCAAGCAAGATGTTATAGGATAGATTAAATTTGATAAATCATCACCTTCATGAGAATGATGATAGGTGGGAAGGTAATGGGGAGCCACACATAACCTAAAGGAGGCATTTGCCTTTGGTCATAGCCATGACATGTGTTGCATATGGATTTAAGATTACACTCAGAATGTCCAAGGGTTTTGATAAAATCAAGAGAGGTAATGCAAGTGTCATAACCTTCATCAATCAAAGCATGCTTGAATTGGATATCATTTATTTGGACACTGATAAAAAGGGGAAGATGATCCACATAAAGTAGAATCTCATCGGGGATCATAGAAGCGATGGGAAATTTGAGGAAAAGAGAAGTGTCCATTGTCTCATCAAAATGTATGGACATATCTTTTCACTAAATTAAAATTATATATTATGATTTAGATAAGGTGGCTTCATGTCCTACTAGGGGAGGACAAGGGATGTTATTTCGAATAAAAGTTGAATAAGACAATTACAATGAAGTGGATAGGTCTACATAATTTCAAGAAATGGGATTAAATATGGGAGATTAATAAGATCCATGATAGGATACCACTCATAATAACCCATAATGGGACTATTTGAAATAGGTGCATAGTGTTGAAGGAGGTCTTCAGAAGGAGTTGAAGTGTATGCGAATTTTTGTTGATAATAGGTAGGAGGTTTAATTAGAGGACAAGTTTGTTGATTAATTTGAGAGGATGGGGTATTTGATTCAAGTATGGTTTGAGAAGTATTTATAGGAGTTTGAGTATCATTAGTGATAGGTAAATAGGTTAGAGGGATGGTATATATGGTATGAAAAGTGTTATATAAAGGAGGTGTTGGAATTTGTTCATCGAAAGGTATAAGGTCTTCTTGCCCCAACTAATTTAAGTGAGATGGAGAATAATATTGGATAACATGAAGTGTGTGAGATAATTAAGGTGAGTGGATGGGTTGAGGATTAATGAAAGAAACCACCCTTCACATATTAGTCATATTGGCCACATTCTCTTCAAGAGTTGGGTTAAGAAGACTGTTAAAATTATTGGTATATGGGGTAGGCTTTTTTTGGTTATCTTGGTGATTTAGAAGAGGATATTTATAGGTGGCCAAATGAGCATTATCTTGGTTCAAAGCTTGATATTTAGTTTATGTTTCATGGGATTTGAATGTAATATCATAGGCTTGTTAGTGTTATAAATGATAGTATCATGGTCAAAATTGGGACCAAGAAGGAAATCCATAGCCAAATTATGAATTTGCCTATAAGTCTCATGAGAATGATGCCAACTAGCATGAAACCAATAAACTTTATTGGGATCATACCAATATTTCATGGGTCGAGTAGGATCAAGTTCTCATGGTAGAGTCCTTGGTAGACATTTTTGTAATTCTACTAAGGATAAAGGTTTATGAACATTGAAGTTATTGGTTAAAGGTAAATGAGGATTAGTGACGTGGTTAGGATGGGAAGATTTTTTAAGAGTTTGGTTAGGAACTATTGGCCAAAATCAGCCTACATATAAAACTTTACCTAGATGTGGTGTGAGAAGATAAGCAGAGTCCTTGTTGAGTGAGTAATCTGATGGTAAAAGTGAAAGTCATTCCCTATAGGTTATTAAGGAATGAATATATTAGTTTGGTTTTACATTTGATAAGTGCACTTGGAAAGTAAATAAAATTTGGAGTATTACATGAAAATGTTGTATTTTATGTCATGAATATCCCCTTCAAGTTTAGTGTCTTGGTGTATTTCCTATCTCAAGATATAAGCCTTTGAAGATGATCTAACAGTGTGTGATATGCTAGGGGATGTCAAATTAAAGACATAAGAAGTAGCCATTTAGATTTTAAAAAAGCATCAACAAGATACAAATTGAATGCAGGGTTACCAAGTCTTAAAACCTTGATCAATTAGATCAAGGATCGATGGCACATGAGTGATAAAGAAGTTAATAAGTCAAGATAGATCAATGATGTGCATTTGATCTTGTAGATGGAAATCTAACTAAAAAAATGAGGAGAAAAGGTCAGAGGATCCTAAGAATGAACGTGATGGTACCAAGCATCACAATTATGATGAATAGAAAGTAGATCAATATCTCACATTTGATCAAATATATTAAAGTTAAACGGCATGCATTTAATCATGTAGATATAAATCAATGGTGTGAATCGAGTCAAGAGGTTAATGAGCCCAGATTGCACACAAGACTACCACATGGTGTAATCATGTTAACTAGATGGATACTAATAGTAGGGTCCATAGAAGGCATGCAAGGCTACCAAGTGTCACAATCTAAGATGCAAATGAAAGATGAATGACCAATGTTGAAGGTCAAAGTTAGAATACTCTTAAGGAGATCAATGGAGAAACTAAATCAAAGTTCTAAGGGACACAAGATGAAGAAATGTGTCTAAAGAAATAATGGTCATTATTTTAAAATAAAATAAATAACATGATGGGGAGATGCCACATAGGCAGACATGTTAGGTCAAAAGATTTCACCACCTAAACATGCAAATTTATAAATATGAGATCAAAATATGATCTAGGTTAATAGAGTATACACTATAAATTTGTATGCCACCATTAAAGCTCAATTTTATGCAAAGGTATTCTTAGTTAGGTTATGAATTATGTCTCAAGAGACTAAGTATCCTATGGATATTTATTGAGATTATTACTATATGAAAACCAATAATGGGATTGCTTTTCATCTATAGTAGACCTATGTTCAAGGTTTGGAGTAAGGGAAGATTTATGATTGTGAAAGGAGTGTGAGAGAGAACACTAGATGAATGGGTTCAAGTGACTTCTTGATAACACAAAGAACATATCAAGATGGAGACTTGGTGATTGGAGAGTGGAAGTGGAGCATTCAATGAAAATTCAAAAGTTTTTGGAGACCTTTCCTTCTTAATGGATCATGACTCATCATCCCCAATAAATTCTTGTATTCTAGTGTGTTTCTAAGCTAATGAGAAGGCTTGGAGACTATTTTGGCTAATTAAGGTTAATTTTTTGAGTAAGAATTAGAGATAATTGATTAAAAGGTGGTTGAGACTTTGTGGAAGTGGTTGGATCTCATTTATTGATTTTATTTGCTTGCTTATTATCTCTCCCCCCTTTTTCTCATATATCTCCCATTTCTCCCCTATTGTAGGAGAGAATCTCATTTGACAAGGAAAAACCCTAACAAAATTTGTAAGAACTGCATCTTAAAGCAATAAGATTAATTTTTACCTATCTCCTGCCTTTAACTTGTGTTTAGTAAGCTTGTGCATGATGGATTTGTGAAGAAGTATTATTCCATGTCTATTGTCCTTATTTCTTGCCTCTTTTTAGGTTTTTTCAAGCTAATTGCAGGTCTGAACTTGATCTCTTTTTGCCATTAATGGTTGCTTGGTGTGAATCTTAGAATTCTTTTATGCTTCATTCATTACTTAGTGAGCCTAGTTTATGAAACACTTATGCAAATTAGCTAGTTTGTGAGATTGTGTGAGTAAGAATTGTCTTATGCTACATCAGTGTTTATTTCATCTTTATGTGATTTCTCATTTAATTTGGTGCATCACCTTTTTATCTCTCTTAGTAACTCTATACCCCCTCTCTATCCCTTTTTCAAGTATAAGTAGTAGTTTAGGTGACCTACCAAGAGGAAGTTGACCTTCTCTAGAGGTTCAAACTCACTACAGGATAGACATAACTTGAGGTTACTCCCACATTTGTGGTTAGGAGTGGGAGGGCCTAAATAAATCTCCCTCAAGGGTGAAATTCTATGCTACAATATTTTTTGGCACACCTAATAGGACATCACTTTCAAAGAAGATTTGTCAAGTTTGATATTGGTTTGATTAGTTTTCAGTGGTTATAGATTTCATCTTTCAGTATCTAGAGATTCTTAAGAACACTCAACATTTTGGTGGTAGAGCATTAGCTATCTTTCATTCCAAAGGTGACCACAAGATCAAATTCTAGAGGTATTCCTTTTGAATTTGTTGAATTACCATTAAATTTAGTAAAAATTTCAAGATTTATTAACACTCATACATTGAAAGGAAAATTTCCTCCTAAATAAGTTTTTAAGTTTACCTTTGCAAGAAGATATTTGTTGGGTCCTTTCACTGGCATGGCAACGCTTAAAGCTTTTCCTTTTATGGATTTAAATTCTTATATTCCTTTGGTACTTAATAATTATGACCCTATCCCAGTGGCATATCTTAAAAGGGTTCCTTACTTTATGGGAGATGGTTCTACAACCCCTTCTGAGCACCGTAGAGTTATAGCCAACTTTTGCAATATTCATGACATCATTGAAGAGAATGTGGCTACTAGGTTATTGGCCATCTCATTCAAGTGTAAAGCCTTGGATTATTATAGAAACCTTAATTACAACTCCATCACATCATGGGATCATTTAGGAGATGATTTTTGTAATATTTTTAAAGACAAGAGTGAACACTTGTCACTTGCAGAATAGCTAACCACAATCAAGAGGGCTCCTTATGAGGTTATACAAGATTTAACTATCATATTTACAAAGACATGGGATAGGATCCTAATATCTATCAAGCCTAATCCTGATTATGCTTTCCTTTACTATCTAAAAGACCTCAATAATGATATTGTATTAATACTTTAGTCTATGGGAGGAAACACACTATCAGATGCTTATAAGGTGGCAATCATAGCAGATGTACAAGCTACCAAGATTACACCTAGGCCACAAATGCCCTTGTTTCATAAGATTTAGCCACATCTTATTTCTATTCCTCCCCTTTATGCCATTGTACCTATGCCAAAAATTATTTCCATACCTATACCAAATCAGGAAAAGACTTCAATTAGTCAATCTAGTGATTCCCAAGAGTATAAGAACTTTCAAGAGCTTAAGATCATGTTTTAATACTTTTGAAATAAATTGGTGAATGTGAATAAGTAGCAAGCCAATTTTAATAGACCTTATCAAACTCCATATCAACTTCAAAAATAATCTTATCAAGAAAATATGCCACCCTACAAAGGAAATTTCCAAGGACAAGGCCAAGGACAAGGGCAGCCTAACTATGCTAGGCAAAATAATTATAATCCAAATGTTTCAAGTATTTATAACACTTTGGTCCATACTCAAAAAAAAATTTCTCAAGAAGTTGAGGATACCATGCCTTGGAATTAGTCTTTTAGTCAATCTATTATCCCAAACATTGAGTTCAATCAGGATTTCAATGACCAATGGTAGCAGGGTGCTAGCTATGGATACAGTCAAGCTCTTATGGCTCAAAACATAGAAATACCTAGGATGACAAAATTGGAGGAGCCTTAACAAGGACAAGGTCATAATGAAGGACCAAACTATTTGGGTGATATAATGGTAAATTATGATCACAAAGAGTGCTATGCACTCAATTAGAAAGATAGTTCTAGCCAAGCATACATTCTAATGGTAGCTAATATAAGGTTAAAAAAAAAGGAACATGGGTGGTAACCAGGAAGCAATCAAAGAGACTCCTATTTTTACTCCTTTAATATTAAATCCAAGTGAGCCTAATGATGCTCTAGAGGTTCCAAAGGTTCTAATAGCTCTAAATTATTAGAATCAAGGGAATGCCTTTGTACCCCAAAAATTACCAGTTTAAATCATGGTTGTGGCTCCCAAAGCATAACCAAAAGTTCATGGTTTTTCCATCATTATTTTTGACCAAATGAAAAGGTCCAATGTGAGTGTGCCAATGTGGGACAATATTTCTATGCTTGGTCAGATGGATATCCTTCATGAGGGTTTGTCAAAGATCAATGTTTATGAGAAGCCACTAGGTAAGGAAAATATGGTTCTCACCAATGCAACCAAGGGACCTAATAAAAGGAAATAAAACAAGATGGTCAAGCCTCCTCCCTTATACATTTTTTTAATAATTAGTGATTCCTTGGTACATAATTTCATGGTAGATAGTGGATTAAGTACTTTAGTGATGCCAAAGTAAATAACATATCAGCTTGGTTTGAAGTATGAACCCCAATATAAAGGAGTTTTATAGCTTGATGGATCTTCCACCAAACTAGTTGGTATTATCAAAGGTCTCAACTTGACCCTACATGCTTGTCTTATTGTTTTAGTGGCTCAAGATGTGTTGATTCTAGATATACCTCCTCATTTTGCTTTATGCTTATCTAGAGACTTCACAACAAAAATTAAGGGTTATCTAGAAGCAGATTGGTCCTACATGGATTTTAGGATAAGGTATGGGACCAAGGTTTTCATCAAAGCTGAGCCTATTTCATAATTTTACATTGAGCCTGATGGGCTAGATAACCCGAACATCAATTATACCATCTTAGATGAAGATTACCACCTAGTTGGTCAATAACTAAACATTCATCCTAACGAGATACCTGATATGTTCTTAGATGAGTTATGCAGTGAAAATCAAGTAATTGATGCTTTGGAAGGTGTTGAGGAAAGAGACATGGGAGTTTACTACTTACATGAAAAGAATGAGTCTATGTCATCCCTCACTAGGTCATAGAAAGATACTAGTGGTTTTTGGAAATTGTTCTTTGATGGATCAAGGAGCAAACATGGGGTAGGTGAAAGTACAATGCTAGTATCTCCCTCAAATGATAAGTACTTATCCTATTATAGGTTCCAATTCAGTTTCTCTTGTAGTGAATATGAATATGAGGGTCTTATCCATGGCCTTTAGTGGGCTAGTAAGAGGGGAATCAAGTAGTTACAAGTATATGGGGATAGTGAGCTGATAGTGCATTAATTCATAGGCCACAAAATCATAAAGAATCCCTTGATAAAATCCTATAAACATAGAGTGTGGGATATACTGAGGACTTTGAGGCCTTCAACATCCAATCAATGCCAAGGAACCAAAATTGACATGCTAATAGGTTGGTCGCTATGGGATCTTAGTTTGACATACCAAATGAGTTGTAGAGTTCTAGAGTGTAGCAACATGTTAAAGTGGTGGTAATACCATCAGTGCCAGACAATGAAGCTCATTGTTAGGTCTTCAGTAGTGACAAGTAGATTGCTTATTTATTACATCAAGAGGTAGAGTTTTCCTCAATGAGCAAAGGTAAATTTCAACATCAGTATGGGGATCAAATTGTTCAGCTAAGGTCTAAGATTAAAAATTTGAATGGTTTACTGTGCGGGCTGGAAATTTGAATGGTCTACTGCGCGGGCTGAAAATTTTGAACCTTAATGGGCGCACAGGGCGCGCCCCCAGTGGGTGCGCTGAGCGTGTCCCCAGTGGGTGCGCTGGGCGCGTCCCCAAAGTTTGTTTCTGCAGGTATGCGGGCTGCTATTCTAGACTTGGAAATAGCTATCCTGGAGGTGGAAAAGCAGACATGAGGGACATACCCCGGAGGGAATGGAGGAGGGATTGAGAAGAATACTGGATCAAAATTTGTGATTGATGCAAAAAATGGAAATTCTTTTTGTGGGAATGACCCTTTTTGTGGATCTAGTGGATCCCAACTGGGGCAGGGGATTGAGAAAGAGAAAAACAAAGGTGACTTTAAAAAGGAAATATCCTCAGAAGGGTTGAAGGCAGGGTACTCTAAACAAAGGACGTGGTCATCTCTGCTTGGCAAGAAACTCATTGGAAAATCCCCTTTCCCGTCGGTGACTGCAAATACTTGCTGGGAGAAAGGTGAGTATGAAGTTTTTATTCCATATCCTTTAATTGATTTATCTGTGTCCTCCATGGATTCCACCTTAGTAGGTAAATTTTTAGGAGCAAGACCAGATCTAGATACTCTTACAAAAATGGTTAAAAGGAAATGGGTCATTCGAGGAGAGAGTTATTGCACCTATGCTAAATGGTTTCTATTCCTTTACCTTCAACTGTAAAGAAGACATGAATATGGTTTTGTGTGGAGGACCATGGATGTTTGGAAAATGCTCTCTTACTATCAAAAAATGGGAGTTGAATATGGATCTCTCAGACTCTTTTTTCTTAACAACTCCCATTTGGGTTAGACTCCCTAGACTCCCTTTAGAGTTCTGGCATGAAGACATTTTCAAAGGAATAGCTAGTTCTTTTGGGGAACTTGTGGCTTTGGACAAGGTAATGACTACCAGAACCAAACTTCAAGCTGTCAAGATGTATGTTAAAGTGGCAGATTTAAATAAGCTCCCAGAAAAAGTGGATCTAATCTCCAAGCTTGGTAAAAAATCTCAAGGAATTTTTTATGAAGATTTACCCAACTCTTGCTATGCCTATAAGAAACAGGGGCATTGGGTTAAAAACTGTCCAAACAAAAGCAAAACTCATCTTAATGGTGTTTTGGTTGGTAAAAAGCCCATGGTCCAGCTAAAGAAAGTTTGGAAACCCAAAGAGGATCAGGGACAAGAACAAATGGATAATGAAGAAACTAAAGATTTAAATGCTGAGGAGGGTAAAGAGGTGTCTTTTGAAGATCCTAAAGGCCTAATTCCTGAGGTAGATACAAAGATCTCTCTTGAGAAAGAAAATTCTGAGATAGAAGGAAATGGAAGGCAAGCAGAAACCATATTACCCACACAAAGCAAAGAAGATTTGACAGATTTATCAAAACAAATCATCCTATACCAAAGGGTAGAGGATCGATGGAGAGAGGTAGGAGGCAAAGCAGTGCTAGAGGAAGGAGAAATCTTGACTAAAACTGGAAATAAATTAGAGGAGAGAGATTCTCTTCTTTCTCAGCCAATGGAGATTCAGGCTGATAATGAATCACCTTTGGAAGAGCTTCCTGTGATTGTTAATGGAGAAAATTTAAAACATCTTCCAAACCAAAGGAAAAGGGCTGAAAAGAAGACAAACACTAAGGGAATAGAAACTAGAAGCAACAAAAAAGAGTAGCAAATGAAGGCGAAACACCTTGTTTCTATTATGGATAAACTTGGAAAAAGAGATGGGCAGATTTCAAAAGCGAAACCGGATGTTGGCTGTCCGGACAAGCCCGGAAGAAGACCCATAAGGAAAATCAGAGAGCTAGAAAGCAAGCAGAATATAGCTGATGGAAGGCAGGCAACAATTTTGGATTTTACCCCTAAAAAATAGTTATCAACCATTAATTGGAAATTAGGGGGCTGAATGTACATTGAACATAGATGTAATCTCTAAATTACCGAAGGATGTTGCTACTTTTAGTAGGTTTCAGGAATGTCTTTCCTGGTGCTTGTTAACGCCTTATCTTTCTTAATTCTGTAATAAGGTTTCAGGGCCCCTTCAAAACCTGCTTTTACCATAATCTAAAACTTACTAAAGGGATAGTCACCCTTTAAGGTTTTTTCCATGAGGGATACTATATGAGGAAAGATAAAACAATGATGTCAACTACTGAGGAGAACTATGAAAGAGTTATTATCCTCAAAGACAAGCTTCTCAAGCTAGAAAGTTAAGCTTATCCCAATGATCTAAGAGGATTTGATCCCAAGCTAACCCAAGCTAACCCAACATGTTATAAAATTAGAGGTCAATTTTAAGATTGTGAGGTATAAGAAAAAGCTTATCAACCCAGAAATTGAAGAGATGATAAGAAAAGAATTGACTAAATTGATTGAATCCAATATCATCTTTCCCATCAAGCACTCCTCATGGGTGGCCAACCTGGTACCTATGAGGAACAATAATGGTGAGATACATTTGTGTGTTGAATTTAGAGACTTGAACAAGGTCTCTTTGAAATATCATTATCACTTACCATCCATGTAGAAACTCCTCCAAATTGTTGCTAGTTTAGAACACTTCTCTCTTTTGGATGGGTACTTAGGATACAACTAGGTGCTAGTAAGAGAAGATGACCAATAAAAGATTGACTTCACCATAAATTGGGGCATATATGGTTGTCAAAAGATGCCTTTTGGATTTTCAAATGCCATGTCAACTTTTTAAATAGCCATGGACATGTCTTTCCAAGGATTGTTGAATCAAATAGTGCTTGTCTACTTGGATGACATAATAGTTTTCTCCAAGAAGGCTAGTGAACACATGGATCATCTAAGATTGATATTTGAAAGATGTAGAGAATATGGGATCTCATTAAATCCCAATAAATGTGTGTTTTTTGTCCATAATTACAAACTCTTGGGACATATTATCTTAAAATAGGGATTAACTATTGATCTTGATAGGATAAGTACTATCTTAGCATTATCCTTATCCAAGTACAAGAAGGGACTCCAGGATTTCCTTGGGAAAATAAACTTTATAAGAAGGTTTATACCTAGATTTACCAACTTGGTCAAACCCATCACTTCCATGTTTAATAATAGCCAAGTGTTCACTTGGTTCAATGAAGGTAAAGCAACATTTGAGGCTATCAAGCAAGCCATTGCCAAAGCACCCACACTCATGAATCTTGATTTCTTAAGGTATTTCATATTTTATGACTTTTTCAATATTGACAATATATTAACTATGTTGATGTATAAGAATGGTAAAAGACTTGAGTAGCCAGTTGATTTTTATAGTCAAAGGATTGAAGGATACAAAGTAAGGTATAATTTTGTATAAAAACAAATCCTTGTAATGGTAAGAATCCTTAAAAAGTTAAAACCAATACTCTCTAATAGTAGGATTTATCTTATGGCATCTCATCCTGGAGTGAGGGACTTTCTTCTTAACAAAGACTTGAATGGGAAGAGGGCTGGTTGGGTTACCAAGGTCATGGAGTATGACATAGAGATCAAGGTCACTAACATAGTGAGAGGTAAAGGCTTATGTGAGAATATGGTTGATGACTTTCATGAATATAAATAGGTTGTCTTGGTGACATAAGACAAGTCAAAAATAAATTCACCTCCACCTCACACTAGTTAGATCTAGGATATGGCACATTTATTGATAATAGGTGAATGCCATCATGGTATAGGGCAAAGAAAAGGTATTTTAGACTTTAGTATATATATTATGCATTAAGTTATGGGGATATATTTATAAAGGACCTCAATGGAGTGCTTCTAAGGTGCATTTATGATGACTAAGTGATAAAACTCTTGGAACAATTTCATTATGGGCCTACAAGAGGCCATTTTTCTTTAAGGACTATAGTGGCAAAAGTGATGAGAGATGGTTATTAGTGGCCTGGATTCTTCAAGGATACCTATACATGGGTGAGAAAAATGTCAAAAGTGTGCTCTCTTTGTAGGCAAGTAAATACTGGCATCCCTTCCTCTTAACACAATCTAGGTGAAATATCCTTTCATGCAATAGGGTTTGGACTTTATAAGAATGATCACAATTTTCTTGAAATAAGTCAATGAAATAGTAGTGTTAGATTTCTATGATAGCATATTAATGAGGTTTGGTGTACAAATAATAGTAATTTTAGATAATTCCTTAGCATTTGTTGGCATGAGGACAAGTGAGTGGGCACTTCTACTAGGCATATAACTTATCACATCCTCAAATTAATACCCCCAAAGTAATGGACTGGTAGAGTCAACAAACAAAAAATTGATAAGGATTATCAAGAGGTCTATGGAAGAGAATCAGAGCCTATGGCACACAAAATTAAGGATAACCTTATAAGATGATAGAGTGACTCCCAAAGTTTCCATTGAAAACTCACCATTTATCTTTGTATATGAAAGCGAGGACAAATTTCCTATCTTTCTTGAGTTACCTACCTTGGAGCTATCCCATTAGCTTGAGTTGATGGAGAGTGAACCTATGAGCGTGAGGATGGTAGAGCTCATGGAGCTTGAAGAAACAAGGGACCTTATAATGAATACACTAGAGTCACATCAAGCTTAAGTCAAGAAAGCCTTTGATACGAGCTTCATAGCAAGGGACTTCAAAGAAGGGGATCTAGTCCTTAAGTGGGATTCAAATAAGGCTAACCTAGACAACTATACCATATATGACAGCTTGTGGAGTGGCCCTTACTTGATCCATTGATAAAAATAACATACTAATTTTTAGCTTTCCCAACTAGATGGAGAAGTATGACCCATCCTAGTTAATTGGATTCATTTAAAGACTTTTTATTAGAAGAGTTTACAACCATTGTATATGTTGTACATTTTGTATAGTTTTTCATGTTTTCCTCTAAGTTCCTGGTGTACATCTTTTCAGTCATGTGCTTCCCTTATTTAATTTCCTTGGGCACAATGTTTGTTTCATTCTTATTGATATTTTTGCTTCAAAAGGAGGTTTTCAAAAAGGGATAACCTTGTATCAGTTTCATAATAGTCGAGAAGAAAGACTTGTGACCCTGTATGCCCAATGAATTAGATAAGGCAACTAATATATTGCATAGTAGGCATGCAATCCCAAGAGGTCAAAAAAATGTTGGCCAAAATTGGACTACATACAAAAATTTTCCTAGATGTGGTGTGAGAAGTTAAGCAAATTCCTAGTTGAGTGAGTGATTTGATGGTAAAAGGTGAAGGTCATCCCATGTAGGTTATTAAGGAATGATCGAATCATTTTGGTTGTGCATTTGATAAGTGTACTTGGGAAATAAATCAAAGTTGAAGGATTACATGAAAATGATGTATTTTGTTCCATGAATATCCCCTGAAAGTTTGGTGTCTTGGTGTATTTCCTATCTAAAGATATAAGCCTTAAAAGATGGTCTAGCAATGTGGGACATGCCAGGGGATGCCAAATTAAAGCCATAAGAAGCAGCCATTTGGATTTAAATAAATGTATCAGCAAGATATAAATTGAATGTAGGGCTATCAAGTGTCAAAACCTCACTTAATCAGATCATTGATCAACAACATGTGACTGATAGTGAAGTCAATAAGTCAAGATAGATAAATGGTGCATGTTCAATCATGTAGATGGATATATAATGGTGACCATGAGGTCAAAGTGTAGAGGATCATAAGAATGAATGTAATGGTTCCAAGCATCATGATCATGGTAAATAGCAAGTAGATCGACAACCTATATTTGATCAAGAAAATCAAAGATTAACAACACATGTTTGATCATGTAGATAAAAATCAATGGTGCAAATCAATCCAAGAAGTTAATGAGCCTAGATTACATGCAAGACCACCATGTGGTATAAGCATGTTAACTAGATAGAGAATAATACTAGCGTCCACAAAAGGCATGTGGGGATGCCAAGTGTCATAATATAAGATGCATATCAAATATAAATGACTAACATTGAAGGTCAAATTCAGGAGACTCCCAATGAGATTGACAAAGAAAATTTGATCAAAGTTCTAGGGGGCACAAGATGAAGACATGTGTCCAAAGTGACAACAATCATTATTTTAAAATAAAATAAATAACATGGTAGAGAGATGCCATATAGGCAGGCATGTTAGATCAAAATATTTTTCCACCCAACACACATGAATGTATAAATTCAAGATTGAAATATGATCTAGGTTACCAGTGTAGACACTACAAATTTGTATACCACCATTAAAGCTCAGTTCTATGTAGAGGTTTTCTCATTTAGGTTATGAAGTCTATCTTAAGAGACTAACTAACCTATGGATCTTCATTGAGATTATGATTGTATGAAAACCAATAAGGGGATTGGTTTTCATTTATAATAGACCTATGTTTAGGGTTTGGAATAAGGGTAGATTTGTGATTTTGAAAGTAGTGTCAGAGGGGACACCAAATGAATGGGTTCAAGTGACTATCTGATAATGCAAAGAACAAATCAAGATGGAGACTTGGTGGTTGGAGAATGTAAGTGGAACGTTCAATTAAATTTCAAACGTCTTTGGAGACCTTTCTTTCTTAATGGATCATGACTCTTCATCCCCAACAAATGTTTGTATTCTAGTGTGTTTCTAAGCCAATGATAAGGATTGGAGACTATTTGGGCTAATGAAGGTTAATTTGTTGAGCAATAATTAGTGTTAATTAATCAAAAGGTGGTTGAGATTCCATGAAAGTGGTTGGGTCTTAGTTATTGATTTCTATTTACTTGCTTCTTCTCTCTCCCCGCCTTTCCTCCTATATCTCCCATTTCTCACCCATTTTAGGAGAGACTCTCATTTGAAAAGGAAAAACCCCATCAAATTTTGTAATAACTACCTCTTAAATCAATAATATTAATTTTTACCTATCTCTTACCTTTAACTTGTGTTTAGTAAGCTTGTGTATGATGGATTTGTGGAGAAGTGTTCTTTCATGTCTATTTTCTTTCTTTCTTGCCTCTTTTTAGGTGTTTTCAAGATAATTGAAGGTATGAAATTGATCTCTTTTTACCATTAATATATTCTTAGTGTGAATCTTAGCATTCCTCTTTTCTTCATTCATTGCTTAGTGAGCCTAGTTTATGAAACACTTATGCAAATTAGCTAGTTTGTGAGATTGTGTGAGCAAGGATTGTCTTATGTTGCATTAATGTTTATTTCATGATTATGTGAGTTATCATTTAATTTGGTTTATCACATTTTTATCTCTCTTATTAACCCTATACCCCCTCTCTATCCATTCTTTAAGTATAAGTAGTAGTTTAAGTGATCTACTAAGAGCAAGCTAGCCTTCTCTGGAGGTTCAACCTCACTATAGGATACCCACAACCTATTATTGCTCAAAAAAATTTGGCTAGGAATGGGAGGGCCTAAATAAATCTCCCACAAGGGTGAAATTCCATGCCACAATAGGAACAAAAACTTGAATAATATGAATGGTATTAAAAGATTTGGTGACACCATCATTGATAGCATGACAATTATTATTCTTGAGTAACATGTAAGTACCCATAGAGGGTTATGATGGCTCAAATCAATGCATAAGGAAATATTGATGCTTGGATTGGTTAATAGCTCTTCCAAATTACATGAAGAGAGAGTCTAGACCTAATATTGTAACTTGAGAAAAAGAATGTTGGTAAACAAATGAAAGAGGTTGTCACTACTATGTTATGTTCATATTTGATAAGCAAGGTCTTCCATAACTTAATGAAATATTGTGTGGTTTCCATCTCAAGTTAATTACAATTGATAAAATAGGCCAATGTATTCTCAGGGAGATCACTAGTTTGAAACTCTTAGACTAGAGCATTTACTAAATCTTCCAAACTAGTAATAGAATGAGATTTGAGTTGGTTATACCAATCTAAATCATCACCTATGAGATTTTTGGATAATAGCTTGGTAGTGGAAAAGGTATTTAACTTGACCTAATATTTATATAGATTTTCAAATATTTTTAAATGAGAGTAGGATTGGTTAACCCATTGTAATAAATGTTAGGGGTGATGCCTCTTATATCGATATTCACAATTTGAGATGTAAGAGGCTCATTTTGAAGGTGATTGATTTTTTTGTTAATAAGAGAAGGTTGAGGGATAAGATTATGATGGGAATCTCAAAGAGGAGGTGGGGGAACATTATTATTATGCATGCCCCATGGCATTTGTTGAGGGGGTTTGAAGATGGACAAGATGATTTTGCATTTGCATCATTTGATTTACATTGTTAGCTTGGAAAGCATTAATTTGATTAAGAGTTTATAATAGGATTTGATGGGTTTGATTTGAATTATTATAATTATTTAAAGTATTAGAATTGGAAGTAGTGGCTTGGGTACCTCTATGGGTGTTAATAGGAGCTTGAGAATAACTGTTAGTAAGTGAGGCACTAGAGGCATAATTTGCTTGTATGGAAAAATATGGATTACTATAGGGATGATAATAAGAAACAATAGATTCATGATTAACATGGGTATCAAATAGTGCACTAGTGGAAGAATTGAGAAGAGTGGGTCTTGGGAGACGCCCACTAGATGCAGAACCTACCATGTTAGAGATACAGTAATGGAGGTAGAGTAAATCAAAGAGGAAGAAGTCATGGTATGATAAGGGGAAAAAATAAAGGGAAGATGTTTAGAATAAAATAATATACTATCCCCAAATCGATGTGAGAACATGGGAGAATGTGAATGAGGCTCCTCAACTTGATTGCTTATCATGAGATGGTAAATAGTAGAAGGATCCTTTCCTTGATGTTGAGGAAACTCATCGATGAAGAATAGCATTTTTGGTATATAATCTAATCCAGGTTGATCTTCAAATGAGAAGAGAGGATTAAAAATAGAATAAGAATGAGGAGGGGTCCCATAGTTTTTAGTGTGAGTGGCTATATGCACATTATTTTCATCTAGGATAGGAGCCACAAGCTATTTATGGGAGAACCTATTAGGGTTAGTAAGACACATCATATCTATTAAATTCAACTTAGTGTTTCCTTCAAATAGGAAGTTCATGAGGGAGAGATATGAAGGAAGACAAATTTGATGTAAATCAAGGATATACAAGATGTAGATAAGAGTACAGAGTCAACCAAATCAAGCTAGTACTAAAAACAAGGTATGAAACTAAGCCAATAAGGATACAGAGTCAACCAGGTCAACTTAGTATTATAAATTGAGATAAAAGGAAGCTTGATAAGGATATAGAGTTGACCAAGTTGACTTATTACTATATCCTGATAGGTATAAATGAGTATGGGGTCAACTAGGTTAACTTAATACTGCAATCAAGGAAAAAGATATTCTTTAAGAGATTGTGTCGAATAGAATTATAGTGTATTGAAAATAGGAAAAAAAAATACAATATAATTTAAAAAAAGAAATGAAAGTAAACATAAAAAATTTGGATCAATGAGAATCATCCAATTGGCACACAACACAAAACCTTGCACCAATACTGGATAATGCAAGTTCTTGCAATACAACATACACTAATAAAATATCAAGTAGTCAAATGAAAATTAAATGTTAACTAAGTGGTCATCTTAAATGTTTTTAGATTATTATAGAGTGTTATTTTAAGTGTGATAGGGAAATTGGCTAAAATTAGGGAACTAGAAAGCAATCTATAGATGGTTTCAAGACATTTAGGCTGAAAGAGATCTATGTTGGCAATGGTACTGGCTTGGTATTGGGGCTTACCCCCTCACTTCATAATACTATAATGATAAGGGTGTTAGGTTATTTTCCAATATATACCATTTTATATGTGTTTATACTTGGCCAAAAAACCAAGTCAATTTCCCCCTTGATGATGAAATTCAAGTATGTAGGCCTTGGGTAAACAAATGTTTAAATGCATTTTTAAATTATGTGATTTGGTAGTGTGTGCAAGAAAGGGAAAAATATTGAAACTAAATGGTATATTAAAAAAACACCTAATTAGAATATGTGATCTACTCTAAGTATGTAAATAGTTGAAAATAAAAGTGTGAATTAATTACTAGCATATAGTTATTAATTCCCAATTTAAGCATGATATAGAGTCAGTTTAGATGACATTATATGTAAATATTATAGCATATATTTGAGAGGGTCAATAATATATTATATAAGTAGTCCTTAATAACTAAGTCAACTAGGTTGACCCAGTGTTTTAGATAGAAGACAAACTATAAAACTAGGTCGACCAGGTTGACCTAGTTTATGATAGGATTTCAATTTTGAAGACTAAAAACTTATGTAAAATAGAACTATAATGAAGAATTGAATTGAAAGAGAGAGAAACAAAGGAACCTTGGTGGGTTATAATATGCTAAGGAATATGAAATTTCCATTAAATGCCTTGAATGATACTTTCAAGTTTTATGAACTGTGTTGATTGGATTGACCTAGTTCTATTTTTACTATTTACTAAAGCCTTTTAAGATGATTGAGTCAACTTGGTCAACCTGATTTGTTATTTGAAAGCTATCTAGAATACTAAGTCAATGTGCATAACTTAGTTTGTTATTCTAGAGCTGAATAAGAGACTAAGTTGACATGTTCAACATAGTCTATTGTCTAGAACTAAATAAGACTACTACGTCAACCTACTTGATCCAGTAACCTATATGTGATTAAGACCTACATATAAATAATAGATTCATTTTGACATGACTGTGTGTTAAACCTATGCATATAAGTTAGAAACTATACTATCCTGATCGACCTAGTATCACAAATAAATAATAATAATAATAATAAAATGATAGAAATGAAAAGCATGAAAGAAAACTTGCATGTATTAGATTCACATCAGTTTCACCAGAATGTATGCAATGAGAAATGCATTAGATATAAAAATCAATCCTATTTCAAAGAATATATATCCTACTTACACTTACAATTGGGGATACATTAGATAATCAAGAATGTGACCAATATGGATCTGTTGGAAATATGATTGTTATTGATGTCACAAGGGACATTATGAGCATGCCATTATTGATTATTGATGAATATGGTGATCATGGTGATCCTATCAGAGGTCAAGGATGATTGGAATTTTTGTGTGCATGAATGGAATTCATTTGGTTCTTTATAATGATCATCTAAACATTTTGGGTCCAGACAAAAAAGACAAGTAAGCATATTGATGAGGTCATCATTTGCACACATAGAGGTGTTAGGAAAAAATGACTAGTTTATATGCACTAAATCTCAAGTTACATGATGTAGTAAAATAAAAGATATGCTTGAGAAAATTAGGGATCCAAGGCATTTTGATAGTGTTTTCCAACATAGTCAAATTCTGCAGGTTGTAAGATAAATATAAGTAGGCACTTTTATAATGCCATATCATGCACATAAGAAGGATTTAGGACCAAATGGATATATGTATCAAATCTCCTATAAAAGAGGATCATATGCACTACTTTTTAGGTCATCTTACTAAGTGTGACAAGAGTTATATAAGTACAAAGTTATCCTTTCAGGCATATTGAAATGGTCTCCATACTTAGACAAAATCTGCACAAGGTCATTCAAAGTTGTCATGCTTTTACAAATCTCATCTATGGACATATTCAAAAGAAATAGATGGTAGATCTGTTATGGGTTTTTCATGAGAATAATGAATATATGGACTGTAGATTCAATTGAGAAGGAATGAGCTCAAAATTGAATTATCTTTACTCTCAGACTGGATAGGGTTTCTCAGTAGAACCCTAAGGGTTAAGTCATGGTGTCAATAGGCACTTTATATTTTAATGTTGACTTATTTTATCTAGGAATTGGTAACTTAAGTTACAACTTAAATCCATCTCATCATTGCAAATTTGGCCCCTCAACCTAGGAATTACCAGCTCAACTAGTGATCAAAGGACTTAATATTTCCTAAGTCTTAGACTTTATATTACATCCTAGCTTGATCAATAGCCTGAAATTCATCATACATAAATGATCTAATAGATTGAAGCAAAGTCAAATTTTTAAAGGTCCCTCTAAGTGAACATTTTAATGCCAAGTGTCATGATCACATGAGTTTGTCAGATAGAGGACCAATGAGAGTGAGCCTATCAAATATAAAGATCAAGCTTGTCAGAAGATTTGGTAGTAAATGGGTGATCATGCAAAGGAGATAAAATAAAGTGAATGGACTAAAATGTTATAAAGAGATCAAAATTTAACAACTAGATAGAAGTAAAGATCATGCATCTTTGAAGATCTAATAACACATGGAATCTTGGATGAGAAATATCTAATGAGGCAAGTGGACTCAGATGGAATAAAGTGATCAATGTTTATCGACATAATGACAAGTTGAAGACCAAGCAAGTTTGAGAAGATAGATGGATTGAAAGTGATCAAAATATATACGAAGTAGTGAGATGAGGTCAAAATGTCAAATTTTAATGACTAAGTCAAGGTAAAGGTCGTGCATCTTTCAAGATCATGACATGTGGAAGCGTAGATCATAATGATCAAATGGATGTATTTTAAAGTTGAGCTATTTGAATATGAACCATCGTATCATGGCTCCAAAGGAAAGATTAATTACCAATATTTAAATTCATGTCTAGATAATGGTTAGTTGTAGGAACATGCAAGAATTGTGTATAAGCTCTATATCTTGACACAAACAATGAGATTGATCGATTCAATTGATTAAATCTACATTAAAGAGCCTATGCATAAAAAATTGAGTTTAATAGATGCTATAGATAGTAAATAGACATATACTTATGATGTAATGCATGGAATCAAGATGTGGGAACTTACAATTCAAGTCTTAATGAACTAAATTCTAGAATTGGCATGATGTGTTATAGTCTGAGTGTGAACACATAGAAGATATGAAACCCTAGATCTATTGCTTATATATATGACACCTAGGACACAGACAAATATCGCTAGAATGGTTGGAATTATGTCAAATGAAAATATATAGACATAGAGGCAAAATTGTAGAAAAGATGAGCTACTATTAAAGAGTGTCAAACATAGATATATAATGACATAGAGGAGTAGAGTGAGAGAGAGATGAAGTTTGTCAAATAGATAGATATACAAACACACAAAGAGAGAAGGGCAGAGAGAAAGAAAGGCACATAGAGATAACGTGAAAATAATGAATAGTTACAGATTAGACCTATAACAAAGAATAGAAATTTGGTTTCATTTATGAATCTATTTTATATACTAGAGTTGTAGCTCCATAGATCTGATTGGTTGGTGCCATTAGACAAGCTGAGTTGGTACTAAATTAGGGGATTAGTGTCTCCTTAGCATTGGTTCCCTTAAAAAATTTAACCATTAAGGTTAAGCTAAGTTGGTACTTAGTTAGGGAGTTAGTTCTTCCTTAGAGTTGGTGCTCTTAAACTAGGGGATTGGTATCTCCTCAGGGTTAGTTCCCTTAAATGTGTAACAAGTGAGGTTTGTTAGTGAGGCTGAATTAGAATACTAGTTTCTAGCATCTATTCTCACCATGGATTTTTCCTTTAGGTTTTCCACATATAAATATGGTTTTATGTGTATTTGTGTGTAGATGATCTCTATATTTATCTTGTAATCTACATATGATTTTGAATTTGCTTTAAAAATATTAAAGGACTAGTTTTAATTGATCTACTAATTCACCCCCCTCTCAGTAGATAGTTGTGTTCCAAAAATTGGTATCAGAGCCAAGGTTTCCTTGAAAGAAGCTTAATCAACTTAGGTAGATCTTGGAATAGTGAATGCAATGGCTAGTCAAGAAGGATCTTCATAAAATAAAGAACCTCTCTTTTATGGATATAACTATGCATTCTAGATCATAATAATGGAAGCATATTTATCTTCATTAGGGTTTGATATATGGATGTCTATAGTAAATGGATATATTGCCTCTGCTGCAACTCTTGATGATCAGGTTTTAAAGAAGGTATATGAGAGCAATGCCAAGGCAATGAATGTTATTCTCTATGGATTGTCCAAATTATATTTTTTCAAAGTGATGCATTGTCAAAATACATAAGATATTTGGAACAAGTTTAAGAGAATCTATGAAGGTGATGACAAGGTAAATCAAGCCAAGCTACAAACATATAAAAGAATGTTTGAGAGTATTAAAATGATGAAAAAGAGAAGATTGTAGACTACCTTCTCAATGTAGATGAAATAGTTAATGCAATTAGAGGCCTTAGAGAAGAAAATGAAAGAATCAATCATTCTCAAAAAGGTCCTAAGATCTTTACCATCAAGGTATGATTCTAAAATCTCTACAATAGAAGAAGCAAGAGACATATATAATCTCATAGTAGATGAGTTGTATGGAACCTTCACTACCTATGAGATGAGAATGGGAGAAGTAGATACTTTCAAGAGAGAAGCTACATTCAAATCATTCAAGCATGAAAAATTAGAAGCATATACATCTGAACTAAGAAGACTGATGAAGAAGAAGCCAAATTTATTAGAATATTGAAAAGAGGATCTAGAAAGTATAAATGTAAGTTACCCTTTAAATGTTTTAATTATGGTAAAGTAGGACATTTTTATGTTAAATAACCTTATGATAAAAAGGATAACTTTGAGCAAGAAGAGGATGGCAAAAGGATGAAGCCCCACTATTCCAAAAGGAGGAACTTCTTTAAAAACAAGAAAAGATTGTATATAATAGAAGATAGTGACTCATTGGATGATAGTGAAAGTTTAGATGACCACCATGAATATGCATTTATGTCTGAGGGAAATGAATCCCTATTCATGGTATTAGAATCAAATTCTATAGATTTGGATCAAGCAAAATTTGAAGACTCTGATGAAGAAGAGGAAGGAGAAGTTGACCTTGAGTGTAAACTCATTTGTGGTCTAGACGAGATTGATAAGATGAGAAAAGAGAACTCAAGCAAGAAGAATCTTAGACAAAAATAAATTTAAAAACTATCCAAAATCTTGAAATATCTGATTAGATGATGGTGAGTCTAAAGACTCAAGTTGAAGAGGTCAAAAGAATAGAAAATGTAGTCAAAATTTAACTACAACTTAAGTCTATTGAATGTATGAGGGTAGAAGTAGAGATAGTGGTTTTAATAAAAGAGATTTAAATGGATAAAGTATAAATAGACAAAGGTCTAAAGTTGAAATTAGGATCAAACATTATTGATGAATTATCAACTCTCAAAAACCATCAAAAATAAAATCTGGTCTTGGTTATGAAAAGGGGAAATGTCCCATAACTAGTATATCTACTAAGTTATATGAAAATTTAAAATAGAATGATTAGGAGCAAAGAAAAGGAATGCCTCTAGAGATACAAAGACAAATAGTAGTACTGCTGATGTGAAGAAGACTAAATCTAAAAAGAAGACTAAGGAAAGGAAAAAGAATAATGAATCCATCTCTATAAAATCAAGGAAGATGTAAAAGATAAAGGAAACTAATGTAAATGGTTACACAAGGGTAAGAAACTTGAAGAAACAAGAGTTGAGAAGAATTCCACATCTTTCACAAATAAAATCTATGACTAGAACTAGCTTTGAAAGACCAAAAGTACAAAATGTGAAGAAAAACATGCCTCCCGGTGTGAATAAAAGTTCACAAGTCTATGAAAAAGGGAAAAATAATACCAATAAGACATATAAGAAACCCAAGCATGTATGGAAAGCTATATATAAATCCATGATGAAGAATGATATAGAGGTTGGAGAATGTCAAGATCTCTCAATGTCTACACATGTTGAGAATGAGAAGATAAATCTCAAGGAAAAGTCTAAGGTGTTGGCCGAGGATAGTTATGAGGTATGTATAGATTTAAGTAAACATCTTGATCCTATAGATCAAGTATCAAGCATATAACATTAGTATTCTATGCCTAGTGATGAGATTCTAAGCTATAAGGAAGATTCATTAGATGAAAAGGTGTGCCATATATTATAGCTATGTATTATCAGTCCAATCATAGAAGAAAAGGATAACATAATAGTGGATGAACATGTTACTTATCTTAAGCCTAAGAAGAAGAAGAACATAAAGAATAAGATGACCAATGAGGAGAATTAATATGAGGATTTATGGGCAACTCTTAGTTTCACATTTTTCAAGAACATTGTGAAGTAAGGTGTATCTATCTATGCTTCTTAACAGACACCTTTTCAGTGGAAAAGCAAGTGATGTCTACTAAAAATGATAAATTAAGAAGGTTGTGATGATGACTTGATCAAATCAAGTCAAGTGATGTGTATGTAGTGTTTTTAGGGACATAATTAGTGTTTCATATGACATAATGAGATTGTTGGAGTATATCTCATATATATATGGTCTGTAGATTCATTTGGTATAAGGGTTCTAATGAAAATAACCCTTGACATTATGTATCTTGGGTTGTGAAAATAATTTGGGTCATTAAACTTAGAGAACATGTGTAAAATGATGATATACATGTGTTAAATGAAGTTATGGTGTGCTATAGGTAGGCCCTTAATTCAAAGATGGAGCATGAACAAGGAGGAGCTAGATTGTTTAGTATATTAGGATCAAGAAGGCTTAAAGTATAAGAGCTTTGTAATTGGATAGGTTCTAGGATTAGAAGATAATAAGAGACTAAGAGAGAAGGATAGTTAGCTTGTATGATATCTTTTATACCACATCACTAAATCACTAGTGATAATGCCTGAGTTCAGGGGGCATCTCATAGAAGCTTAATTAATCCCTAGAAGAAGAGAGAAAAATCAACTTAGGTATGTATATTTTGAAAATTTCTAATGAGTTGAAGGTTTTAGGTTCATGAATAAACTCCTTTATCTAATAAAGGGGGAGAACACTTTGGACAAACAGTGAGAAGGAGTGTCTTTGCCATTGATGTCAAAGGGGAAAAAAAGGGCAAATGCTCCTTGTAAAATTTTGGAGAAAAAGTGCAAATGCTCTCTATAAAAGTTTGGAAGAGAAAATCAAGTGTCCAAGATGAGTTTAGGAAAATGTGCCATTACCTAAGGGGGATCAAGTTTGGTATGAACAACTTTAGTTCATACTCATCAGAATCCAATGTAAGCAATGCCAAAGGAGCTGAATAGTAGAAGATCAGAGCATTTAGTCTTCCATCAATGACAATGGGGGAGATTGTTAGAAATATGATTGTCATTGATGTCAAAAGGGACATTATGAGCATGTCATTAATTATTAAAGATGAATATGGTGATCATGGTGATCCTATCAGAGGTCAAGGATGATTGGACTATTTATGTACATGAATGGAATTAATCTAGTTCTTCATAATGATCATCTAGATATTTTGGGTCCAAAAAAGAAAAGATAAGTAAGCATATTAATGAGGTCAGTGTTTGCATACATGGAGGTGTTAGGATAAAATTATCACATGGGTATATTCATTTTGGTTCCTAGTTTATATTCTCTAAATCTCAAGTTACATGATGTAGTACGACAAAAGATATGCTTGAGCAAAGTAGGGCTCTAAGGAATTTTGATAGTGTTTTCCAACACTTAAATCAAATATGTAGGTTGAAAGATAAAGATAAGTAGGTACTTTTATAATGCCATATATTTCACATATGAAAGATTCAAGACCAAATGGATATATGGATCGAATCTCCTATGAAAGAGGATCATATGCACTAATTTGTAGGTCATTCAACTAAGTGCGACACGAGTTATATAGGTACACAGTTAGCCTTCTAAGCATATTGAAATAGTCTCCATACTTAGACAAAATATGCACAAGGTCATGCAAATTTTTGCTACTTTTACAAAGCTCATCTATGGACATTTTCAAAAGAAATAGATGGTATATCTATTATGGGGTTTTTCATGAGAATCTTGAATATATGGATTGTAGGTTCAATTCAAAGGGAATGAACTCAAAATTGAATTATCTTTGCTCTTGGAACAAATAGGGTTTATCAGTAAAACCTTAAGGGTTTAAGTCATGGAATCAATAGGCACTTTTTATTTTAATGTTGACTTGGTATATTTAGGAATCGATAACTTAAGTCCATCTCATCATTGTGAAACTAACCCCTCAACCTAGTAATTACCAACTTGAGCAGTGATCAAAGGACTTAATATTTCCTAAGTCTTAAAATTTATATTATGTCCCAAATTGATCAACAACCCACACATAATCATACATAGATGATGTAATGGAGTGAAGCAAAGTTAAATTATCAAAGGTCCCTCCAAGTGAATATGTTAATGCCGAGTCTCATGAGTACATGAATCTATTAGATAGAGGACCAATGAGAGTGAGCCTATCAAATATAAATATCAAGCTTGTCAAAAGATCTAACTATGAGTACGTGATCATCCAAAGGAGATCCAATGGAGTGAATGGACTTAAATACTATAAAAAGCTCAACATTTAAAAACTAGATAACAGTAAAGATCATGCATCTTCAAAGATTTAACAACACACAAAATCTTGGATGAGAAAGATCTAATGGAGTGAGTAGACTTAGAAGGAACAAAGTGATCGATGTTTATCGACACAGTGATAAGTTAAAGATCAAGAAGATTTGTGAAGATAGATGGAGAAAAAGTGATCTGAAAATATAAGAAGTAGTGAGATGAGGTTCAAGTGTCAAAGTTTAATGACCAAGTCAAGGTAAAGGTCATGCATCTTTAGAGATCAAATGACACGTGGCAGATCATATCAAAATGATTAAATAGATTCATTTTAAATTTGAGATATTTGAATATGGACCATCAGATTGTGGTGTCAAAGGTAAGATTTAAAGTCATGTCTAGATAAATGGTTAGTTGTAAGAACATGTAGGAACTTGCATATAATCTCTATATCTCAACACAAATAATGATATTGATCGATCCAACTGATCAAATCTACATTAAAGATCTTTGATCTAGGTGGATCCATGTACTGTTCGATTTTGAAAAAGTCTTCAGATTCAGTTCAAATCATTTGCACATTGTAGTACTCATCGAGAGCTTTCTATTGCTTTTCATGGTTCAAAAAATGGAGTCTGAATGCTCAAGATATAGCCAGTTAAAGAAATCATGTGACAGGGATGTCAAAAGTGACGTGGCACAGTTGAGGAATGCCAAGTGGACCAATCTCCATTTGACACATGGAAAATAATTAGAGGGCAAAAAAATATTGGTTAGGTGTTTTTTTATGCATATGGTATTTGATAAATTCAAATGTATTAAAGGTGCCATGTCTATCACGCCACCCAAGGAAAATTTCAAAGTCCAAGGTGCCAAAAAGGAGGAAAGAAGAAGTCAAAGCATTCAAACTACATGCTTGGCACCTAGGGAGGAGAGCCTGAGTGTGCCCAACAAGGAGAGGCTGATTCATACTCAGTCAAGGCACCTAGAAAGGTGGGAGGTGGTTTGAACCCCTGACCTACCGCCCAAAATTGAATAGCCTTGACTGCTTCAGCCACAGTGGTTGAAATGTTATAAAAGGGAGTTATTTTTACTTGTTTTGACATGGATTTCTAACTGTGTAAAGAGAATTAAGAGGATTAGAGCCTTGTTTTTGCCTTGTACAGCCTTGGGCTTTTGTTTTCAAGTCTAAGAGAAATATTTGCAAGCATATAAAGATCAGAGAAGGCAAAATTGAAGATTTGTAAAGGTGTTGAAGCCATTTGTTGCATCATTTTAATAGAACAGTTCTCACTATTGGGCAGACCCAGAGATGTAGGCTATTGAAGCCAAACTCCATTATCAACTTGTTGGTGTTATCTTTGATTTTCTATGATTATTATTGCATTCTAATCTTCATTTTAATTCTGATTTTACTTTATTTATGCAAATTAAACATAAGAAAGTGAAAATTTGAAGGATCTCATAAACATGAACAAGTGATTTTTGAATGTAATACACTTATATTTTTTAGTTTACAGATTATATTTTTGGTATCAGAGCAGTTGTTATTTAATAGTGATTGCTAGTGTATGTTGACAAGGTCTAAATCCCAAAAGGGTGAAGGAAAAATCATAGAGTATAATCCAGAGATTGGTTTAAGGTGTGCTTCAAGGATGGCCGAAGAAGAGATGGAATCCTAACAAGCTTTCAGTTGAGCTTTCATGGACATGAGAAGCATGGTCGAGGAACTATACCGTGACAAACAAAGGAAATCCGAGAATGAAAAAGAAGGTGATTCACGAGAATCAAAAGGTAAAGAAACCAAAAAAGCTTCTCCATCAGATGATGGTAAAAAAACTATGGAATCTCTCCCTTCACTAAAATTGGATATTAAGTTTGAATTACTAATGTTTAATGGTGAAGTTAATGCCAAAAAGTTGGATAATTGGGTCAAGCAGATTGAAGTTTATTGTAGGGTCTAAAAGATTGCAGGGGATGAGTCAAAAATTCATTTGGCTACTCTTCGTATGGGAGGTACAACTCTCATCTTGTGGGAGAGTAAGTTAAAGGAAGCTGAGCTAAAAAGGTAACTTGATTTCTACTTGGAATGAATTTATTGAAGAACTCAAAAATCAATTCTATCCTTTAGGCTATATGCAACAAGCCATGATGGATTGGCAAAGTTTCAGACAAGGAAAAGGCCAAAGTGTTCAAGATTTTAGGAAAAAAGCTTTACTTTTAAATGTTCCTCTATACACACAAGAAACACTGCTAAAATATATAGGTCAGTTGCATAGTTACTTAAGACATATGATTATTATGTTCAATCCCACTAATTTAGTTGCAGTATGTGTTCAAAACAATCATTTAGAGGCTAGAGGAAAACAATCAAAAGAATCTTTTTCTAAAGTAAAAAGTAAGCAATCTAATGTTAAGCAATCCAAAGGGAAAAGTTCATTGGGAAAGGGTAAACAGAAGTCCACTTATACTGTTAAAAAAGAAGAAGAAAGAAAACCATTTTGTAATCATTGCAAGAAAAATCATGATGAGTCTAAGTGTTGGAAATTACATCCTGAGTTAAGGCCTAAGAAGTATCAAAAGAAATAAAATAAGGCTAATGCTATGGTTCAGGACTTAGGATCAGATTCAAGTGATGAAACTAAGACCACAGCTATGGGTTTACATAATGATTTTTCTCTTTCAGTTTCTAGCACTAAGTCATCAAATGATGCATCTTCTTCTAGACAGAATTATGTGCATGTTGATAAGAAAATAAATGAATTGTTTCAAATTAGAGTTGTTTTAAAGCATACTAATATTGATACTCTATTTGATAGTGGTTCACAAGCAAATTTAATTTTTGAAGAGGTTGTTAAGAATCTAGGCTTACAAACCAATCCCCATTCGAAGCCTTATCCACTAGGTTGGGTGTGTGACAATGCAAAGCTACAAGTCTCACAAACTTGTAGGCTAAGGTTTGCCATCACATCCAAGTTCGTAGATGAGGTTGAGTTGGATGTTGTTCCATTGGACATATGTGGGATTGTTTTGGGAAGCCCATATCTTTATGATAAAAAAGCAATCTTCTATAGAGAGGAGAATAAGTACTTGCTTGTTAAGGATGGCATTGAATATATAGTTAGAGCACATCACATTAGAACAAGTCTTTCCTTGGTTACAACAGGGCAAATGAAAAGACTAGTTAATTCAAGCAAGACTTTTTGTCTCATGTTGATTAAGTCTAAGGAAAAAGAATATACTCAAGCTTTGGAAAAATGTGATCCTAGACACAAGAATGAATTGGTTGAAATCACTTCTACTTATGATGATGTATTTTAGGATTCTAAGGGATTACCTCCCAAAAGGGGAGTTCAACATGAAATTTAGCTATTGCAAGATTCTCCTCTCCCTAACATTGGCGTGTACAGGTTATCAGTGGTGGAAAATGAGGAAATCAAGAAATAGGTAATGGATCTATTGGATAGAGGTGTTATTTGTCCAAGTTCATCTCTTGTTGGTTCGCCAATTATTTTGGTGCCAAAAAAAGATGGCACTTGGTGAATGTGTGTTGATTTTTGTGCTTTAAACAAAATTACTATTAAGAATCGTTACCCTCTTCCTCATATAGATGATTTGTTGGATCAATTAAAACATGCTATTTATTTCACTAAGCTAGATTTGAGAAGTGGATATCATCAAGTAAGAATTAATGAAGGTGATGTATGGAAAACTACCTTTAAGACAAAATAGGGATTGTTTGAATGGCTTGTTATGCCTTTCGGGTTGTGTACTGCCCCGGCTACATTCATGAGATTGATAAATGATGTTTTTAGATAGTTCCTTGATGATTTTGTTATATTTTACTTAGATGATATACTAATTTTTAGCAAGTCATGGGAAGAGCATGTGATCCACATTAAGAAAGTCATGGATGCATTACGTAGGGAAAAACTCTACCTTAAAATGTCAAAATGTGAATTTGGCAAGACCTCTTTGATACACTTGGGTTACATTGTAGGACAGGGTAAATTGAAAATTGATCCTACAAAAGTGGCAGTCATTATTAATTGGCCTACACCCACTAACACAACTGAGGTTAGGAGTTTTCTTGGTGCAGTACAATTTTAGAGGATGTTTATTGCTCAATTTTCATATATTACATCACCTTTGCATTCTTTGACAAGTGTGAAACATGTCTTTCAGTGGGGAGGAAAACATCAAAAAGACTTCGATACTTTGAAAGAAAAAATAAGTACTTCTCCGATCTTGGCACTTCCTGATATACAACAACCATTTGAGATTGAGATGGATGCAAGTGAGTATGCTATGGGAGCTATTTTAATGCAAGGTAAGAAACCAATTTGTTATCATTCTGAAACCTTTACAAGTGCAATAAGAAAATATCCAACTTATGATAAGGAATTGTATGCACTAGTTCAAAGTGTTAAAAAATGGAAACATTACTTAATGGGCAAAGAAACAATAATACATACAGATCATCAGCCCTTACAGTATCTCCAATCACAAACTAGGCTACAACAGTCTAGACATTTTTGTTGGATGGGTTTCTTACAACAATTTCATCTTGTGATCAAGTATAAAAAAGGAATTCATAATAAGGTTGTAGATATGCTATCTAGGCCTCCTATGGTTGTTGCATCTATTATTTTACAACATGGTTCTTTGTCTCATGAAAGTTATAAAGAATAATATGTGAATGATCTTGATTTTCAGGATATTTATAAAGACTTGATGAGTAGTAGACAAGTAGAAGAATTGGACTATCATGTACACAATGATCTTTTGTATCATTTGGGTAAACTGTGTATTCCTCAAAATGAGAGGGTGCACATGATTAGAGAAGCACATACTTCTCTTATTTTTGGTCATTTTGGAGTTGCTAAAATGGTTGCACATTTAAAAATGTATTGTTATTGGCCTCGTATGAAGGAAAATGTTGCTAAATATATAAGGGGATGTACTCTTTATGCCACAAGTAATCTGAGTAACAAGAAATTAGGACTTTACACTCCTCTACCTGTTCCTACTCACCCCTGGGAAAGTATCTCTATGGATGTTGTGGGGGGATTGCCTATGACACAAAGAAAACATGACTATTTATATGTGGTTGTGGATAGATTTAGCAAAATGTGTGTTTTGATTCCTTACACTAAGTGGATTACTGGCGAAGGCACTGCATATTTGTTCTTTAAACATGTATGGGTTCATTTTGGTTTGCCTACTTCAATTATTTTTTATCAGGATTCTCGATTTATTGGGGAGTTTTGGTCAGCTTTGTGGGGACTAATGGACAGTAAATTAAAAAAGAGCACTACATTTCATCCACAAACCGACAGACAAATAGAGGTTGTGAACCGCACTGTGGTACATTTGCTTAGGGGTTATATCAATAAAAATCCAAAGTTATGGGATGAACAATTGTGTTACATACAACATGCATATAACCGGGCACTTCATTCTTCTACTATGAAATCTCCATTGGAAGTTTGTTATGGATACTTGCCTAAATCTCCTCTAGATGTTTGCTATGGATAGGATACAGTTGTTGGTGAACCAAAAGAAGCCATTCGAGCTAAGAAGTTCATTAAACAAATACTACTCATTCATCATACTGTTCATACTCAATTGGAGAAAAGTTAAGCCAAGTACAAAGCTAGGCATGACAAACATCGTATTGATCACTAATTTGTTATAGGTGATATGGTATGGCTTCACATTAGTAAGGAAAGATTGACAGGTGAAGGTAAAAAGTTGAAACCAATCCAGTATGGTCCTTTTCGAATAACATAAAAAATTGGCACAAATGCTTTCCGATTAGACTTACCATCTTACATGTAGATTTATTCAGTTGTAAATGTGGAAGATTTGAAATTTTATGAGCCTCCAATGATCATTGATCATGATGAAATTGTATCCATTCCTTCCGTTGATGATTTTTCTCTTGAATATCTAACAAAATTATAGGAAGATACTATACTTGACAGGCATATGTGGACTTCGTGAAGAGGTAATGTTGAATATCTTCATGTTGGTCTCAAAGGGATGCACCCAAGCAAGGCCAAATGGATGGAAGTTGGAAAGGTGAGGGAAAAATCTAGGTGTAATGATCTAGGTGGATCCATGTACTGTTCTATTTTACAAAAGTCTTCAAATTCAGTTCAAATCATTTGCACATTGTATTACTCATCGAGATCTTTCCCGCACTTTTTGTGGTTCAAAAAATAGATTTTGAATGCTCAAGATATAGCTAGTTGAAGAAATCATGTGATAGGGATGTCAAAAGTGACATGGCATAGTTGAGGAACGCCAAGTGGACCAATCTCCATTTGACACATGGAAAATAATTAGAGAGAAAAAAATATTGGTTAGGGGTTTTTTTTATGCACATGGTATTTGATAAATTCAAATGTATTAAAGGTGCCATGTCTATCACGCCACCCAAGGAAAATTTCAAAGTCCAAGGCACCAAAAAGGAGGGAAGAAGAAGTCAAAGCATTCAAACTACATGCTTGGTGCCTAGGGAGGAGAGCCTAAGCATGCCCAATAAGGAGAGGCCAATTCATACTTAGTCAAGGCAACTAGAAAGGTGGGAGGTCGTTTGAACCCCTGACCTACCACCCAAAATTGAATAGCCTTGACCGCTTTAGCCACAGTGGCTAAAATGTTATAAAAGGGAGTTATTTTTACTTGTTTTGACATGGATTTTTGACTGTGTAAAGAGAATTAAGAGGATTAGAGCTTTATTTTTGCCTTGTACGGCCTTGGGCTTTTGTTTTCAAGTCTAAGAGAAATATTTGTAGGCATATAAAGATTAGAGAAGGCAAAATTGAAGATTTGTAAAGGTGTTGAAGCCATTTGTTGCATCATTTTAATAGAACGGTCCTCCCTATTGGGTGGACCCGAAGATGTAGGCTATTGAAGCCAAACTCCGTTATCAACTTACTGGTGTTATCTTTGATTTTATCTGATTATTATTGCATTCTAATCTTCATTTTAATTCTTATTTTACTTTCTTTATGCAAATTAAACACAAGAAAGTGAAAACTTGAAGGATCTCATAAACATGAACAAGTGATTTTTGAATGTAATACACTTGTATTTTTCAGTTTACAGATCAATCTTGTGCATTAAAACTTGAGTCTAAAAGATGCTATAGATAGTAAAGTGACTTGAAATTATAGTGTGATGCATGGAATAGAGAAGTGAGAACTTATAATTCAAGTTTTAATGAACTAAAGTCTAGAATTGGCATGATGTGTTACATTCTGAGTGTGAACACATAGAAGATATAGAACCCTAGATCTATTGATTATATATATGACATTTAGGACACAACAAATGCTGATAGAATGGTTATAATTGTGTCAAATGAAAATATATAGACATAGAGGCATAAGTGTATAGAAGATGAGCTATTATTGAAGAGTGTTAAACATAGTTATATAGTGACACAGATGAGTAGAGTGAGAGAGATATGAAGTGTGACAAATAGATACATATACAAACATAAATAAAGAGGGGAAGAGAGGAAGAAAGGCACATAGAGATAATGTGTAGAGAATAAGTAGTTACAGATTAGACTTTTAATAAAGAACAAAGATGTAAATTCATTTATGAATCTATTTTGTATACTAAAGTTATAGCTCCATAAATATGATTGGTTAGTTCCATCAGACAAGATGAGTTGGTGCTCAGTCAGGGGATTGTGTCTCCTTAGGTTTGGTTCCCTTAAATGTTGTAACCAATGAGGTTAAGCTGAGTTGGTGCTTAGTTAGGGAGTTAGTGCTTCCTTAGAGTTGGTGCTCTTAAACTAGGGTATTAGTGTATCCTTAGGGTTAGTGCCTTTAACTATGTAACAAGTGAGGTTTGTAAGTGAGGCTAGATTTAAATAATAGTTTCTAGCAGTTATTTTTATCATGGTTTTTTCCTTTGGGTTTTCCATGTATAAATCTGGTGTCATGTGTATTTATGTGTAGGTGATATTTGCATTTATATTTTAATCTACATATGCTTTTGAATTTGTTTTAAAAATATTAAAGGACTGGTTTTAGTTGATCTATTGCATCACCCCCCTCTTAGTAGATAGTTGTATTCTAAAAGGATCCACTAGACCAAATTAGGGGACCTCTTATCACAAATAATATCACAAGGGAGGGTTCCAAAGCCTTTAGTCAAGAAAAATCATGAAATAAATATAAGTCATATCTTTTCATATTCACTATAATAATAACAAGTAAAATAAAAGTCTAATCTAGTGCTTACCAAATCTTTTGGCTCAAAGTGGGGGTAATAAACAACAAAATTGAATATGCATAGAAGACATATACTCACATCAATGTATACAAAATCTGAATGGATGGAAGAAAAGTGTAAATTCATATATATCTACTATTACAAATGAAGAATAAAGTTAGGAATACTTACCTTTGAAGATGAACCCACCAAGCCTCAATATTTTCCTTGGCCAAGATGATTCACAAGAGGTTTGTTAGGGTGTGGAGCTAAAAGCTTCACCAAGGAGCATACTTAAATAGGTTCAGGTCTACACAGACGCCGGCGTCGGTCAGGAGCGACCGACGTCGGTTAGTAGCAGTTGTAGAGGCGCCGACGTCGGCGATAGGGTCGGCCGGCGACGGTCAAGGCGAACAGGCAGGAACCGACGTCGGTTACCTGCGTGTCCAGAAATCTATTTCCGTGGACAGCAGCGAGTGTTTGCATGATAAGTTTGAGTCGTGGACTCAAGCTTGCGTCTCTATTATTGGAAATATTATTTTTAGAGCCCTTGTTCAAGAGGCTTAACTGTTTGTTGTAAGAGCATGCTCAAGTTCCCTATTTCTATATGTAGGAAGATCTTCTTAGCTTAGAATTGTAAGTGTTGTGTGTAGAACTGTAAGAGTAGAACATTGTGAATGTTTGAAGGACAGTACAGAGTTGCATCAATCCAGGTTGTTGGATTTGAGTGTACTTGAGAGTGAGCTCTTGAGGAATAGAGATCTAGTGAGAGATCTTGTGTGCATCTAGAGAGGTGTGGAAGAACGAAGTTTCTTCAAGTTGTATTCCTATTGTAAAGAGTTTCAATACAAGTTTTCAGGGTGTTTTCTTGTATATCTTGTTCTGTGCTATTTATCATTTCAGTTACTTATCTATCTGATTTATTTCCACGTTTATTGCTTTCACAAATGTAATCTATTGTTGGTTTGATCCCCCAACAAGTGGTATCAGAGCCTTGGTTACAGGTTACAGGTTACAGATTACAGGTTGCTCACAGGTGTTTCTACAGGAATTTTTGTTTGAGTGGGAGAAGCAATGGCAGAAGAAAGTAAGCTGAGAATGGAAAAGTTTAATGGCAAGAACTACCAACATTGGAGAATGCAGATAGAGGACTATCTGTATCAGAAGGATCTCTACTTACCGTTAGGTGGGATAGCAAAGAAGCCCAAGGACATGGAGGATGAAGAATGGGAAGTTCTTGACAGAAAGGCTCTTGGGTCTATAAGACTGAGTCTGGCCTCCACTGTGATATGTAATTTGTCACAGGCAAAAACTACGGTAGAGTTGATGACCACGTTAGCAAATATGTATGAAAAACCCTCAGCTTCAAATAAGGTATATCTTATGAAGCAATTATTTAATTTGCATATGAATGAAGGTGGATCTGTTTCTACTCATCTGAATGATTTCAATGGAATTGTTAATCAGTTAAGTTCTGTCAATATTGTATTTGAAGATGAAATAAAAGCTCTTTTGATATTATGTTCTTTGCCTGAAAGCTGGCATGGCTTAGTAATGGCAGTTTCTAATACTGCATCTGCATCAAATATTTTGAAAGTAGAGGATGTGGTTAGTGTTATCTTAAATGAGGAAATACGCAGGAAAAGCACAGAAGAGACATCTGGGAACGCTTTAAATTTTGAGAGCAGGGGAAGGCAAAAAGAAAAGAGCAAGAGGAGATCAAGATCTAAGTCTAAGGTGAGAGGAAGATCCAAATCCAGGAATGGCAGGAAGCCACAATGCTGGAACTGTGGAAAGATGGGGCACATAAGCAGAGATTGTTGGTCAAAGCCTAAGGAGGACAACCAACACGAAGGAAAGGAAGAAGCCAAGGTTGCAGGTATTGCACAGGATGCTTTAATTTTCTCTTTGCATAATAACATAGAATCTTGGGTATTAGATTTTGGTGCATCTTTCCATGCTACCCCTAACAGAGAGTATTTCAGTGACTATATCCATGGAGATTTTGGAATAGTATACTTAGGGGATGACGAGCCTTGTAAAATAATTGGCAAAGGTAAAGTGCAGCTGAAGATGCAGAATGGCAACACATGGGTGTTGAGAGAAGTGATGCATGTTCCTAGTTTAAAGAGAAATTTGATTTCTGCAGGTAAGCTAGGTGATGAGGGTTATACAGTAACTCTCACAGCAGATTCTTGGAAGGTGACCAAGGGTGCACTAGTTATGGCCAGAGGTAAGAGAGAAGGTACTCTCTACTTATGTAATTGTGTTACTAACAAATCTCCTTCAGTTTTATCTACTTCAGGTGTGGATTGTAAATTGTGGCACTCAAGGCTTGGCCACATGAGTGAGAAGGGGATGTCAATACTTAAGTCTAAAGGTATGCTTTCAGATTTGAAAAGTATGAATCTAGAGTTTTGTGAGCATTGTGTATTTGGAAAACAGAAAAGGGTTAGTTTTCTCAAGACTGGATCTACTAAGAAAAGGTAGAAGTTGCAACTTGTTCACACAGACGTGTGGGGACTGGCTCAGGTAGCCTCTATTGGCGGATCACGGTACTATGTTACATTCATAGATGACGCCACAAGAAAGGTATGGATCTACTGTATTAAAAAGAAATCTGATGTTTTTGAGACTTTTAAGTTTTGGAAGGCTATGGTTGAGAATGAAACAGGCAGAAAGTTAAAGTGCTTGAGATCTGATAATGGCGGTGAGTTCTGCAGTCTTAAGTTCAAATTGTATTGTTATACACAAGGAATCCGTAGGCAAAGGACGGTTCCAAGGACACCTCAGTAGAATGGTATTGCTGAAAGGATGAACAGAACTATCATGGAGCGTGCAAGATGTATGAGATTGCATGCAGGGTTGCCCTTAGAGTTTTGGGCAGAAGCAGTTGACACCGCAGTGTACCTGATTAACAGAGGACCCTCTACAGCTCTGGATGGTGGAATTCCAGAAGAGGCATGGATAGGTAAAAAGGTAGATCTCTCATATCTCAAAGTTTTTGGTAGTGAAGCCTTTGTGCATATAGATAAGGAAAATAGAAAGAAGCTTGATCCTAAGTCTATGAGGTGCACGTTTATAGGCTATGGCTCAGATGATTTTGGTTTCAGATTTTGGAATCTAGGAACTAACAAGGTAATCAGAAGCCGTGATGTTGTTTTCAATGAAAGAGTGATGTACAGTGATCAGATAAGGAAGCTGGATCAATCTGGGCAGAGCAATAGTGAATTGGACGAAGTTATGGTCCAAAATGAGCTCGCAGGAAAAAGAAATAATCACTTGCAGGAAAACACAGAGACCGACGTCGGCAGGGTTGGAACCGGCGTCGGCAGTACAGAAACCGATGTCGGTCATATAGAGACCGACGTCGGTAGACCAGGCACCGAGGTCGGTCAGGAGGAACCGACGACGGCGAGTGACAGGTCTACAGGTGGCCGAGGTCGGTCACTGTTAGAAAATTTGGGTGGACAGATTGTTGAAAACAAGTCCAAGACACCCACCAGGAGGTCTGAAAGGGTAAGTAAGCCTCCAATTAGATATTCTCCTTCCTTATATTATTTATTGCTAACTGATGGTGGAGAACTAGAGAGTTTTGAAGAAGCATTACAGGTGGAGTCCAGGAGTAAGTGGGAGCGTGGCATGGTTGAGGAGATGGAGTCCTTAAGAGAGAACCAAACATGGGATTTGGTTGAATTGCCAGCTGGTAAGAGAACACTGAAGAACAGATGGACCTATAGGTTAAAGGAAAGTGAGGATGGTCAGATGCGATATAAGGCCAGATTAGTGGTAAAAGGATTTGCACAAAAGCCAGGTATTGACTTTGGTGAAATTTTTTCTCCGGTTGTTAAAATGACTTCAATAAAGGTTGTATTGTCTTTGGTTGCTTTTGAGGATTTGCATCTCGAGCAGCTAGATGTTAAGACAGCATTTCTTCATGGAGATTTGGATGAGGAAATTTATATGGAACAGCCAGAAGGTTTCGAGGTCAAGGGTAAGGAGAAGTTTGTGTGCAGGTTAAAGAAAAGCTTGTATGGCCTCAAACAAGCTCCAAGGCAATGGTACTTGAAATTTGACAGGTTTATGACTGAGCATGGCTACAGTAGGTGTCAATCGGACCATTGTGTGTATTTCAAGAGATTTGATAATGGTAGATATATTATTCTATTGTTGTATGTAGATGACATGCTGGTTGCAGGGTCTCACATGCAGGATATCTCTGAGCTTAAGGAGAAGTTAGCTCAAAAGTTTGCCATGAAGGATTTGGGAGCAGCGAAGAAGATCCTTGGCATGAGCATTAGGAGAGACAGGAAAAATCACAGGTTGATACTGTCTCAAGAAGATTATGTGAACAAGGTGTTCGAGAGGTTTAATATGCAGGATGCAAAACCGGTGAGTACACCTATGGCTGGACATTTTAAGCTAAGCAAAGAACAATGTCCCAATTCACATGATGAGGTAGAGTACATGAGTATGGTTCCATATTCTTCCGCAGTAGGGAGTTTGATGTATGCAATGGTATGTACTAGACCAGATATTGCCCAAGCAGTGGGAGTAGTAAGCAAGTATATGGCCAATCCAGGTAAGGAACATTGGAAAGCGGTTCAATGGATCCTTAGATATCTGAGAGGAACCAGCAGCAAGCATTTATGCTATGGAGGTTCAGATACTTCTCTACATGGCTATGTAGATTCAGATATGGCAGGGGATTTGGATGGCAGGAGGAGCACCACAAGTTATGTTTTTACTGTAGGTGGAACGGCAGTTAGTTGGATATCTAAGTTGCAGAAGGTTGTAGCCTTGTCAACTACAGAAGCAGAATATATTGCAGCTATAGAAGCTAGCAAGGAGATGATATGGATGACACGGTTCATGGAAGAGCTTGGAAGGGAGCATGGGAGTTGCAGATTGTACAGTGACAGTCAGAGTGCAATCCATTTGGCCAAGAACTCAGCCTTTCACTCTAGAACCAAGCACATACAGCTAAGGTACCACTTCATACGGCAGGTATTGGAAGGTGGTGAGTTGAAGCTAGAGAAAATTCATACAGACAAGAATCCTGCTGATATGCTAACAAAGCCGGTTACGATGGAGAAGTTGAATCTTCATTCAACTTCTATTGGTCTTCATGATTGAGTTGAAGATGGAGGAGCTAGAAGATGATGCTGTACAGGTTGGTGCAGCTGGTTTATCTCCAAGTGGGAGATTGTTAGGGTGTGGAGCTAAAAGCTTCACCAAGGAGCATACTTAAACAGGTTCGGGTCTACACAGACGCCGGCGTCGGTCAGGAGCGACCGACGTCGGTTAGTAGCAGTTGTAGAGGCGCCGACATCGGTGATAGGGTCGGCCGGCGACGGTCAAGGCGAACAGGAAGGAACCGACGTCGGTTACCTACGTGTCCAGAAATCTATTTCCGTGGACAGCAGCGAGTGTTTGCATGATAAGTTTGAGTCGTGGACTCAAGCTTGCGTCTCTATTATTGGCAATATTATTTTTAGAGCCCTTGTTCAAGAGGCTTAACTGTTTATTGTAAGAGCATGCTCAAGTTCCCTATTTCTATATGTAGGAAGATCTTCTTAGCTTAGAATTGTAAGTGTTGTGTGTAGAACTGTAAGAGTAGAACATTGTGAATGTTTGAAGGACAGTACAGAGTTGCATCAATCCAGGTTGTTGGATTTGAGTGTACTTGAGAGTGAGCTCTTGAGGAATAGAGATCTAGTGAGAGATCTTGTGTGCATCTAGAGAGGTGTGGAAGAACGAAGTTTCTTCAAGTTGTATTCCTATTGTAAAGAGTTTCAATACAAGTTTTCAGGGTGTTTTCTTGTATATCTTGTTCTGTGCTATTTATCATTTCAGTTACTTATCTATCTGATTTATTTATGCGTTTATTGCTTTCACAAGTGTAATCTATTGTTGGTTTGATCCCCCAACAAGGTTGTTATGGTATGTAAGGATGATAAGGATAAATCAACTCTATGCTACACAAACTATCATTTCATCCAAAAAACTTATCCACAAGACAAGATCTTTATCTTTAATAAAGTATGAAACCCTAAGCTTGATCCTCAAGTTGAATGGTGGATAAGTAGATGTAAAATATATCTTACTTCTTATCTTATCTAAATAATAAAGAAATAATTGTGTTTATATAGGTGTATTTGACCCTAAACCTTTATGAAATTTTAAGCTAATAGGGTTGACCTGGTCGACCTAGTATCATTATTGGTAAAAACTCACTAGGTCACATACTAGGTCATCCAAGATCTGACCTAGACCCTAAATAAGTTTTGTCAATGAGTACAAAGTCAACACAATCAACATAGTCATTTAAACTATCAAAAATGGTTCTAGGTGAAGAAAAGGGCTAATGAAGGTGGTAAAAGACTATAGGAGTGTACAAAATAGAAGGCCAAGCTTAGGGGAAAGGTTTTTAAGAGACAAGTGTTTAGATAGCAATTGTCAAAATTGAAAACAATCCTTTGAAGCACTAATGGTCTTCCCACCCCTTTCTTGGTGTACCCCTTAAGGTGTGCACTCAAAGATATTAAGACTCAACGGGTTCCTACAAGATAGAGAGTATCAATAATTTATAAAATTTTGAAAATATTATGTGTATACAAACTTCTTGAATTGTTGAATTGATTGAATTTTGATTTACCCTTGGTGCTTGAAGGTGGTCTTCACTAGGGGTATTTGAATTTAAAATTTGAGGCTGATTATTTTAAATTGGATGATTATTATTTTGACTTGGATGATCTCCTGGAACATTGAGGAAAATTTCACTAGGGGATGATGCTTCTTGACTTGACCTATTTTTAGGCTCATCTTGACTTTGATTGATTTATTTTAGATCATAACACACTTGATTATTTGAATTGATTAGTTGATTATTATCTTGGATCTTTATAAATTTGGGACACAAGATTTCATGTTGAGGGGAATCCAATGATGTGTGTCCTTGTTTGTCTCATTTAGGGGTGGAATGGGGGGATTGTTAGTAATAGGTGGATGAGTATGGATGTGTGGTGAAAGGGGTGGATTACGGAGATGATGGTAAACATACCCCTCATAAAAGATACTAGGGGACCTAACCTAAATGTCAGGGAAAGTTTCCTCAATAATCTCAAAAGGATCACTAAGAATTTTTGTAGAATTAACATCCAAAGTTGATTCATATCTAGCTTGATGATCTTTGACTGATAAAACATCCAAGAATTATGTTATGATTTCATCATCCTAAGATGGATCAAGAGTCATGCATTTTGACTAGTTGACATTAAAATTAGATACATCCTAAAAGATATATGTGTCAACATGAATTTCATTATCTATAAGGGATGATGATTCTGAAGTGGATTATGATTCATATGTTGGTGTTGAGCATGATGTTGATGTATTCAAGATTGGCATTGACTCCAATACCAAATTTGATGATGTAATGCTACTATAAGATGTTATTTTGATTGAGGCCATAGATAGGACCTATTAGATGGATGATTACTTGTAGTTACCTTATATACTTTATGTTTGGTAATTGAGGCTTTAGGATGAAGGGACTTGTGGAAATGGTGGGCTTGGCCAAATGGGTGAAAGAAAGATGGTGGATAAATAACAAACTCATCAAAGATAAGCTAATGGAAGAAAGACTCATCAAAAAGGGGAGGACTACTTTCATTGTAAATGTACTCATTTTAAAAAAGAGGTTTATAAAATATAGGTGGACCATTGCAGATGGGATCAATGTCTTCACCTTGGTTTAGATGTAAGAGGGCTTTATCACAATCTTGGCATATCAATTTTGGTTCTCTCATGGAGGAGTATGAATCTAATTTGTCTTCAACTTTAAGATCACCATGGTCGATGAGATCTTGGACAAAGTTTTTAACATTTAGGCATTAATTAGTAAAATGCCCTTGGGTTCTATGGTATTGACAATATTGATTTTATCTAAACTAGGAGGACTTAGGATTATTTGGATCAAGTTGTTTTATTTTGGATAAACCATTATGTTTGTGGCTACCAGTTTGTTAAAGAGGGATTCTAAATATATTGAAAGAGGATTGTATTTCCTCTATTAAATTTATAGTTTACATGTTGAAGCATTGGAATTTGGACAAGATGACAGGTTTTCCTAGATCTAGATCCCTTTAGTAGTAGGATAAGAAGTATGTGACTAGCTATGATTAGTAGATAAAGAGCTTAACTATGATAGGATAGGATGGGGTCTAAGAGAAAACTAAGGGGGATGGACTAAATGACTTTTAGATATAAGGTTAGTGGGGTTAAATCCTTTAGGAAGTGGGGTACTCACTTTGAGGACTCATAAAAGGAATACATATTTGTTGGCAAAAAGGTATTTTTATACTAACACGTAGTCTAAACCCATGATGGTGGATATATGGTAGATGAAATATAGATTGATATGAAGGTGGATTATGGTGCTGGGTAAAATGGTATATTTCTATCATATTAAAAGAGGTGGATTGAATGAAAGTGACCATTTTAGAAGGGATCAAAAGGATGTGATAAGAAACCTTTGAGCAAGGTTGCTTAAGAAATTAGAACTAGTTTGATAAGTTATCAATAAATGCGTATATATTTGTTTAGGATATGAGTGTTAGGTATTTAGACTATTAGTAAGACATATACTAACAAGATATCAATGGCTACTAGGTCCAAACTAGTAGAGTGATAGGGAATTAATGATTTCTAAATTTTGAGTTAATGACATGATAAGATAATGATAGATGCTAATCTCAAATTTGGCAGAATGATGAGATGAAAAGATGATGAATGCTAAGTTTTTAAATAGATATAATGATAAGTACTAATAATATGGTAGTATAGGTAGTGACAAGCTAGTTTAAGATGAAAACAAGGTTTTTAGGATAGGGACTATTAGTATGGCATATATTAGAAAGGTGTCAATAGTTGTTGGGGTCAAACTGATAGAGTGATGAGGAATCAAATATTGCCAAATTTTGAGTTAACAAGATGATAAGATGATGATGGGTGATAATCTCAAATTTGATAGGCTGATGGGTTGACAAGAAGATGAATGTTGAGTTTGAAAACTAATAGGGTGATAGATGCAATCAATATGGAAATATAAATAGTGACAGGATGGTTAGAGGTGATAACAAAGTGGATATTACATGGTATAAAGGGACTATCTCTAATAACTTATTTGAGTTTCTCAAGGTGATGGTGTGGAGATGATGAAATAGTATAAGTGTTTTGAGGATAGGTTTTGGTGATATGATCAAAGGAGTATGGTATCTAAGTGATGATTTTATTTTTTGGTTTTAGGTGGGTGATTATAGGGGTAATTATGAATTTAGGGTGGTACTCTATTTGTGGAAATTGGATAAGAACTAGGTTTTTCTAAGGTTAAAACTAGTGTTTTTAGTTTTTAGGTGATTTTAGGATTTTTGTCTCATAAACAATACTAGTTTTGACAACACTTAAACAAGCCACACACAAGAAATAAACCCAAATTTAGTTACTAACGTAAGAGCATAACTCAATAAATGTAATGTCTAATGGCTTTGTAGGTGAGGCTTAAAGATAATGACCCATTATGAAATATATCAAACCCTCTTAACCCCATTTACACATAATGGTGACTATGGGAGTTGATATTGACTTTGACAACAAGTCAAGTATTATGGTTAAAGGTCCTATTCTAGGTTTAGATAGACTTACTAGGGGATTTCGTAATATATGCTAGGTATGGTGGGGCCCAAATCTATGTAGGATGTTGTCTGATTGCTTTGTGTATTAGATCTAAAATGCCCCTCACTCCATAAAACCTTTATGGTGAATTCTAATTCAGTGCCTAATGACAATTATACTGATATTTATACTCCACAAGAACATAAAATGGTCCAATGTGTGATGATAAAATATATGTAATCAACCCATATATATTAATGAAAAGCATGTGGATGTCATTTAAATAGTTGCATTTCACCCAAAAATACAAATGGGGAGGGTTTGTTAGTGGTTTTGTTCTTCCAGGGATTGCCATAAGGATGCAAGGAAGAGAGCATACACCACTATAGCCCTTAGGTGACACGTAGCAAACATTTTTTAACCCAATTAATTTAGGGTGTTGACAAACAAAATAAATAAATGACAAAAATAATGTTTTATCCAAGTTTGGAACTGATCAACCTTAAAAATAAATGATTAGTAGTTTAATCAATTTAACCTTCAATCGATCACCCTGTCAAGCACATTATTAGTAGTTTACTAGGTAAAATAAAGCGAGATAAAAATGTCACTAAATTTACCCCTATGAAAATACAAATTTTTTGTTATTACAATAAGCCTTAATAAAAGAACTAAAAATAATAATGGGTTTTGCACTATAAATTTTTGAATGAGGGGTTGGCACTCAAGGTCCTAGGGGCAACATCATCACTTGTGGGGTTAAGGGGAAACATCCCTTGTGGGGTCTAAGGGAAACACCCTAGGCATGCTCTCTATCATATGCCAAAATTAATTTAAGACTTATGAGATGCTGATAATGACTCAAAATTCACCAAAAATTACTAAAATAAATGCACTCAAGAATGACATTTCAGAGGCAAAAAATAAGGAATTTTTAATGCAAAATCACTACTATAGTAAGAAAAATCATTATACACAATCAAGCCATGATTTTGAACAATTAATGTTAATTCAAAATTACACCATAAAGTGCAAAATCATAAATTGATAAATCACAAATTAGTTAGTCATGATTTTGTAAAATTGCATATTAGGGCACTTCGACAATTACAATGTTTGCATAAAGTGAACACAACTTTAAGACAAGAGCAAAATATAATCAGAGAGTGATATCATTATAATTATTTTTCTATCCACTCAAAACATATATGTGAATGTATAAATTAACAAAATTATATGAGTGGTTTTATTAGTCTAATGGCTTGACTTATAAAGATTAAACAAGCTCTTAATAGTGATATAGATAGTAGATGATTTTAAAAACAACTTTCCTTTTAACTTATATCCACTTTCCTACCATGTTAAAGTGAGATACCTATTTAAAATAAATTATTAATTTTTAAACCTAAAAATGGTGCCATGGGAGACATTGAAGAGTTGAAGGACATTAAATATATTGACTAAAACATTCAAAGTTTAATTAGCCCCAAATGTTGTGAGAAGATAGGTGAAGGACTTGACAGGATCAATCTTCTTTTGCCAACATAATTAGATGGTAAAATTGATTACCAAAATGCCTCAAAGACAATGTTATACTATGGATTTTGATTATTACAAGATGCCAATTCAACAAATTAAGATATGAACATCACTCAAAGCATAATGAAAGTGGATATTTTATCAAATGTGCCTTGGTAAAATGTGTATGTAAAACATGAAAATAAACATAGGATAATAACTATTTGACAAAATGTCACAAAGTAATATGGATGGTTTTGACAAAACACCTTGAAAACATTGAACTATTTGACAAAAAGCCTCAAAGAAATGGTACCTTATGGGATTTCACTAAAGCATAATAGAAAGGGGATTTTTACCAGACATTATATCTAGACAATAATCATCACAGGTAAAATATTTATGTGGAGTTTATAAAGTAAAAAAGGCCCAAATAGTTTCAAGGCTTGAACCTATCAACATCATTTGGTGAATTAGCAAACTTGCATGCAGAAGTCCCTGACCAAGTAGCTAAATAAGATGCTTTTAACACCATAAAAAAGGTACAATTTTTTTGACTAGTTTGGTTATTATAGGAAAAGTATTATCAAAAAATTTACTTGCATATAAATCCTCTAGTAGAGTAATGACTTGGCTAAGCAAAATATTGTACAAGTGACTAAATCATAAAAAAATACACATGATTAAATATATGTGGAATGGTAAAATATACAAAAAACCAAAAAATATATAGGACTCCTATAATTTATTTACAAAAATAAGAAACCATATCTATTTTTATAAAATAATAAGAAAAAACCTATTAATATATGCTAATATATACACAAGTACAAGAACCAAAGGCTGGTGATTGTTGTGGATGGAACACTTGAAAATATTAAGCCACCAATCTTGATTCCAATCTAACCTAAAATCTTAAGCAAACACACTCAAAGTGTAAAATTATATCTCAAGAGGAGGGCTCCCATTGTGGTTGCCAAATCTATGATCAATAATTTGGACACTAGAATTTAACATGCAAAGATCAATTAAAATTTCTCCAAATCTAAAAATAATCAAAAGAAAAGGAGGAGAGAAATCAATGTATAATGGAAATATATCACCATCATATTGATCTTGAATCTCCATTTCAAGACTCCATAATATCATTTAAATATCAAATTGACAAAGTGAATTCCTAAAATTGAATATGGGGTTGTAAAAGTGTTCAGGACTATAATGGCAATGGCTACTTGAGAGATGATCTTGACAATATAGACTCATTCCAACTCTAGATTTCCCCAAATGCTTGGGGTGGATTAGATTTATAGAAGTGTTAATGGAAAAAATGGAGGGGTGAATTCCCTCTCAAATATTAAATGGAGGATGGCTCTAGAATGGATAAAGTTCTAGAGATTGGAATTCTCTATACTTTTTGTGGGATGCATGTGATGAGAAAGTGGAGGGAATATTTAAGGTTTTGACATTTCAAAAATAGGGATATTTAGTGAATGGTTATTATAGGATTTAAGGAATTAATTAATTTATAAGGTGAGAGGATTGATAAAGGGGACATAGGGGTAATTTAAGAATGAAAATAAATTAAATGAATTAATTAGGTAGTATGGATAAAATATTAGATGAAATTAAGCATGTTAATTGGGAAATCATAATTAGATGAATACAAAATAATAAATTATTTTGGTGAATAAACAAAATAATAATTTGAATAAAATCATCAAGGAGCATTGATTAGATCTATAAATTTTGTTCAAGTAAAAATCTGGTGTGGATCCCTCATTGCTTTTGGCAGGAGATGAAAAAAAGGATGAAATGGAAAATATTATCAATATTAATGCTATATCCAAGGATATTCTACAATTAGGATTACTAAAATATGATACAAGTCATAGAGAGGGAGTTTTTTCTACAATATAAAAATAGACAAACACTACATAAGAAATTTAAAGACAATGAATTAATCAGTTGTAACATGTATTTATAGTAGAAATAATATCTGATAATTAGTTGCACACTTAAATATATATTGTATTTGTGACTTTTCAAAAATGCATTGGATTCTTTGATGAATTTTTGTTGCTGATGTATTAGATATTATCTTCAAATGTAATGCTTTGTTTATAATTAATTTAGCTACACCATATCTATGATATATATTTTTAAATGTGAGTGTTCATTTCAATTATAATAGTTTTGAATTATAATAGAAATGTTTTGATGATTATATTTTTGGAAAAAAAATTAATTTGATTAATATAATCACTATAATTCTTTAAGTGAAATGAAAATGGATAAGTTATTAGGGATAAAACCAATATTCTCACATCTCAAGCTTATCATTTGATTAATAAATAGATTATTGGGTGTTGATTATGTTGGTTATTGATAAGAGAAATGTACAACTATATATTATTAAGATTGACCCTGAAGGTAGAGAAAGGGTTATTATAAAGTTGTCTTTATGGAGTTTTTAAAAAAAGCATGGTTGTTGAACATCAAATTCTTATTGTTTTTTATTTACATTGTTGTTAATCAATAATCATTTATTATTATCTTATTAGTGTGATTAACATGAGATAGCATTTCAATATCAACCACATGAAAAGTGGGAAATATTTAGTAATAAATTACTATATGGTACCTATGATAAGGTTGATTTATAATTCTTATTGAGTTTCTCTTTGCATAATAAATAATTTGATTGTGAATAGCTAATATTGTGATTGTAATATTATAATGTGGTGAATTTTAAAATACCTAAATTATCATAGATAATAGTTTATAATAAATAAAAAAACTATCAAAATTGATAATGAATTATATTATAATGTTTCAATTTAGAATACATACTGAACTAAATCTCAAGTAGCTGAAACAAGCCTTTTTTAGCTTGTTCTTCAAAGTTGACATTTGTATCTACATTCTTAGAGGAATTTTGACTATAAGAATTGATATCATATCTATTGGTGGTCGTATTCATGACACCTCTTCTTTCAATTTGTAAACTCCAAATTGCAAGCAATCTTTCATAAGGAAACACATCTAAGGGATAACAAAAAAAGTATAACATGAAACAAGTCTATAGATTTTTGTCCAATCTATTTCAAAGTTTGGATTTAACAAAATATAATGTAACAAATTACCTTTCATCTTATACAGATCCCAAAATCATTATTTGGTAGAGTTCATATAATAAAAAATATACACCAATATTTTCCTATAGGATGTTGTTAGGGTAAAGTTTTTTCAATAGTCTCATAATAGAACCACTTTCTGTTGATTCATTTGAAAAATAATATTGATCAATCATTGTAAGTATAAAATGTGTTGACTAAGATTTAAGTAAATTCTTTTGTAAAATACATTTAATTTGAACTTCATTGATCTCCACAGACTTGTTAAAATGCTTAATGGGACTACCCATGTATTTGACAAATAAATTACTTATTAGCTTTTCACCATCTATAGTGTTCCAAAATATTAGATTCAAGTAAGTCTTCCCTTTTAAATGATCTCAAATTTTAGTAGATAGGCTTTTTGAAATCTTTCTTGATTTCAATTATGTCTCATACATAACAATATCATATAGAACTCATGTTATAGGGACTTCTTCAATTTCTAATCCTATTAAATCAACATGTCTTTGGAATGTGTACATGGGTATCTCCTTTCCATTAATAATGATATAAAGTGATCACTAATATTAAACTTCAAATAGATATTATTGTCCTTAATATCTATTAAAATTTACCAACTTCTAAATATAGGTCCCTTAAGACAGTATTATAATAAGTATAATATATCTAGAGATTGACAAACCCATTTTCTCAACTGAAAGAATTTAACAATATATATAAATCTCTCTTATGCATATTCCATCAAACATTGCATTTATATCAACATAGGCAAAACACAACATAATGTTAGAAAAGCTTCTAAATCTATTAAACAGTAAAATAGAACTCTTGCCTTGTCAACTTCTATTTGATATTTAAACATAAAACCTGCTAATGATAGATATTATTTAAAAATTATACATGTTAGCTCATACATATAAATTCATCTTGTATCAAAATATTTTAAAAGATTTTTACCGATAATCACTCCAATCACAAATTTCTGAAGCTCTAAACATCTTTATAAACTACTTGACATGTATGCATGCTAGTCACAGATAATATCCTCAACTTTTGTAACATTTTTGAATGTGCTAATAATATTGAAAAAAATATTCATTCTATGATCCATGCAATGAATTATAATCATATATGGGGCAAATTTTATTTTTAGTTGAACACAAAGACCAATTTTGTGCCTTTACATTATAGATGCACCATTAACACCAATGTAAACTAACTTGGTAGCTATGAAATATTCATCAATCCCAGTTACATCCTTCAAATTAGAAATAATGAATCTATAAAGTTTTTTGGCATTATAATTTTTAGTCATTTTATGTACAACTAACAAATGAGATTGCCTTGAATGGTTATGAAAATTATAAACATGAATGCAAGCCCATGATGTGTTGTCAATTATTATTATCTCATCAATTAAAAACATGATCAACCATGTATTTTTTAATTTTTTGTTACATCCCTATTTCCTTACTAAGTAAATTTACTTTATTATCCATTAATTTTCTATAGTTAATTTGATTTGATTATTATTAACTAAGATATGAGTTATATACTATTATGGGATAACTAAATATTGATTTGATTACATGACTACATTGCTATGAGTTAGTTTTAGTGTATATTATTTACATTCTGATCATGTTGATTTGTTATTTTAGTAGTATTTTATGATATACATGTCACAATGTATGGACTTACTACCTTCTTATCATGAGTTAGACACATGAGATATTCATCCCTCAACACACAATGGAGGGAGATCATCATCAGAGAGGGTGACATAGATGGAGGTGTTGGGGATGATAGAGGAACAAATAGAACCCATGCACACACCACGTTAAAATAATACACATTGAATGCATAGTTTAAATGTTTAGAGTTAGTATGTTTTTGATGTTGTCTACATTTAGACAATTATTTATGCATGATTAGTTACGTGTAGCTCAGTTTAATGCTTATGTGTAAATAATCTCAAGTGATTGCATTATGATTGTTATATGTGGATTTAATGTATAATGTATTGGTATGTTTATGTCATGTTATGGAATTCATGATTGAATGCAAATTTGCATGATTTGGTTACTACTGCATATATCCTAACCATCGTGTTTTGATGTAATATTTGTTGATTCACTATTTGGGGTTTAAAAGAATATTATTGACTTTATATTAGTCATATTGATAGTAAGTCATTATGATTATTTATTGATTATTTATTATTAATTCATAATATTAATAAGTCATTAGAAAAATATATGAATAGGAAAAAAACATCTTACAAGGAGTAAAACACAACAATTGTATTTTATGGCAATTGTGTTATAAATAGATTAAAACAAAGATTTTTAGTTTTACTTTAAGGAAATTTTGAGAAAAATAGAATACTTAGAGGCTTATGGAGTTTTAGAAAAACATAAAATAAAAGAATGATTTTTTTTTAGAAAACCAAAAAAAAAAAAAAAATGGGGGGGGGGGGGGGCTCGATTTCTATTCCATTGGATAATCATCTGCGAGGAATTTTAATTCTCTTCTTCCCTAAGATATAGATGAGTGGATTTTAAAAATTCATTTCTACTTATTGTAAGAAAAAATAACACATAGAATTCATTCGTCCTATATAGCAATGGCTCAGAGTTGACCTAATCTCTAAGAAGCAGAGAAGATAATGAATAAAGTAGATAAAGTGACAAAATTAAGTTTTACAAGGTGGAGTATTGATTGGGACAATGCTTCTCCTTTGTACGATTAGGAAACTCTTAAATTTAAATTTGTCAATGAAAATGCAAAAGCAAAATAAGCATTTGAAAAGGTTTTAATGGGTCAAAAGAGGCTCTCGTCAATTCTTACAGACCATGGCATGCTACCAAGCATTTGGATTCAACTAGAGCTTTAGCCAAGGAACTTGAAAACTGAAATGAAGTTGTAGATTATTATAGAAGGGATTGTGAGTTTTGTATAGAATGTGGGGAACCACAACCTACTTAAGATTCCCTTGTAAGGGGACATGTGCCTTGGAGGATGATGTACTACATGAAGCATCATGAATGTATATTGATTCTTGTGTAAAATTGAAAATGAAGGCAAGGAAAATATGGACTTTGACATCTATCATGATATTTTAATATGAGACTTGGTAGAAACTAAATCTAAAGCCATTCATAGTCAATGCAAGGCATATTTGAGTACAATAATTATGTATCTTAATGTGCATGACTTTAAGCAAGTTGAACAGTGCTATTACAATTGTTCCCAGTGAGTGATATATAATTTATAATTTCATAATGCTATGTATAAGGAGTCTATAATATAAATAAGAGTAATGCATTTACATTTAAATAGAAAGATCCAAACCAGTGTTTTTAAATTACCATGCTAATTAGTTTCTATAGGTTTGGAAAATATATTACTCTCCATAAAGCAAGACAAGCCAAATTCTAGAGTAAAATGATATGCATTTAACATATAATAGATTCTTTTATATTATGCTACATGTTTTTTAACCTTAAATCTTTTTTAGTGGATAAAATCTAATTGTGGAGGCTTATATTTGAATAATGATTAAGATGAATTTTGATTTTGATTATTATTTCCTAAGATCGATGTCTTTTCCAATAATGAACAAAATTACTATGCTGAGATAATTGGAGAATAACCATTAAGTTTCTGGTTAGTTTAATAGTACAATATTAGTTTAAATAACCATCAAGTTGTTATTTATTATAAGATTATTATTTTATATAGGGAATAAGATAGTATACATGTTATCTAGAGTCATAGATAATCCGAAAACATGTCACTATAATAAGAGTAGTCTTTTTTTATATGAGTTGATAATATAGAATCTTATTGTAAGCATAGATTAACCTATATCATGGGTTTCATATTATTATCTAAGTAAGATGAATAATTAACCATGTAACATAGATAATATTAATTATTCAATGATAAAATAACCATAGACATTTATTGGGTTGAAGTAATTAACTCTTTGTAAATATTGACAACATATTTTGAAGTACAAAGAGTTTTATGTACAAGTCAACGGAGTTGAACTTATAACAAAATATATAGGGTAATAAGCATAGAATGTTATAAGAAACTATGTGAATGTTTGAAGGTTATAAATAGATAGTGATTTGATATGTATATAAATAGTCTATTGACTATAATAATCTATTCACTAATATGCTAGGAATATTATATCTTATAATAGATCGTCTATGTATTTTGTGAATAGGAAATTATAATGATTAAGTCTTTGATTAGATTTATAAATTACTATTGACATATTTATACAATATTTATATAATGTTGAGTACATATATATGGTACATATCAAGAATATATTTAGTATGAATAAGTGCTCGTATAAATGAAAAATATCGATAAGAGGAAATAAATACTCATATATGTATACAACACATAGTGGTGTGTAGGAAGAGAAATGAGAGGGTCTTGTTGTACTATTAAGGTTTTGATTTGATGATTCATCTTTGCATCTGATGGGGATGGAGGGTACTACCTCAAGCAGTATCTCTAGGTCCCTACCCGTGTTGGGTGCTAATAGTCCCAAATCTTACAAAAATGTTTTGGTGGGATAGGATGACCTTTTGAATGGTCAGTCTATTATCCCAATGCAAAAAGAATCTTATAATGGGACATACCTTGTGGTACTAGATGACTTGGTGGAAAACATTAGTGCCTCCATGGATCTTATGCTTGTGGGTAAGTTCTTTTCTATGCATCCTAATATTGAGCTGGTTAGGAAATGGGTTTCAAATTGATGGCATATTAAGGGTAGTGTGACTATTAGCACTATGGATAGAAGTATTTTCTTATTTCACTTTACAAGCAAAGAAGACATGATAACTATTTTAGCTAGGGGATCGTGGCTCTATGACACACACACACACACTCACTATGTAGTTGGTGACCAGGGTTTGATCCTAATTCTAATTTGAATTGAACTACTCTAATTTGGGTTAGATTATTGGGATTCCCTTTAGAATTCTGGGATGAAGTTATTTTTTCATATATTGCTAACTCCTTTGGAAAGTTTTTTACCCTAGACAATACTACCTAGGCCAAATCCTAATTTATCTATGCCATAAATTGTGTTAATGTGTAAGTCCAAAAATCCCTACCCACGTCCATTGAATTAAACTCCAAGTATGGGGTCTAGATGTAACCATTACTTTATGAAAATTTTACTATCTTTTGCCAACTTTTTAAAAAGAATGGACATATAATTTCCCATTGCAAGTTTAAGAAAGCTGATGAACCCATAAATCAGGATAAAGAGAAAAATAACTTTAGCCTCTCATACCAATCTATGGATGAGAAGTTGGAAGACAATCTAAAACTCCAGGTGATGAAGGGTAATGGGGAAAAAATACAATAGTACTTAAAATATAACCATCAGCTAGCATTGGAAGATGGAGAGATCCACACTGGGCATGTCGATAACCACTCAAAAGAGCATATTCATGATGTGAAAACCTTGGGGCACATTCAAATGTTCCCCCCTCAAAACATTTTGTAAGAGAGATTTTTTTCTTGATAAAGATTAGAGGCTCTCTCAAAGATAGGTTTCAGCTCAGTTATCCCCTAGAGGTACTCAAAATGAAGATACTTTAAAATAGTGAATGAATTCTTAGAAATATCTAAGATGAAATCTAGACACAACTCCACTCTCCCCTAGAGCAAGGCCCAATGAAACACTTAGTGACCAAGAAGGGTGGACTATTCCAAAGAAAAAGGTGTGTAAGCCAAAGAAGTTAGAAAATGTGGGACTAGAGCCCAGATCAGGAAGGCCATCATTAAGGGAGACAAGGCAAAGGGAGGCATATAGGGAGATAACTAGTGGTAAACAAAAGACACTAGAGATTCACTCTAAAAAATTATCTAAATGAGGATTTTATCATGGAATATGAGGGGTCTAAGTAGCCCTTCAAAATAATTTGAGGTTAAAAACTATATTTTAGATCACAAAATTGATATTCTCTTACTCCAGGAAGTTAAAATTTTAGAGGAGAGCTTCAAAATGATTATTACTAGGATTTGGATGAATGCCACCTATTTTATTAGCCCTACTATTGGTGCCTCAGGGGGAATTATTAATATGTAGCTAAGTTTGGAGGTATGTTGACCTTATTCATTAAACATTATCTCATGATTAATTTTTCCCTTCCTATTTTTAATTAGACTTTAGCCAATATATACACCTCAAATACTAGGGTGTTGAGGAAAACTCTATGGATGGAACTATCTACTCACCTCTCCTCTGGCCCTAATTTCAATTAGATGCTGGTAGGAGATTTCAATACCCCTCTTTATCATTTTAAGAAGTCTGGGGGTATTCTTGACTACTTTGATTGTATGCTTGACTTAGCTAAATTCATTAATAATTTTGGGCTCTTGGATATAAAGTTACATAATCAAAATTATACCTGGACCAATAGAAGAAGGGGAGATCAAATGATCCAAGTTAAGCTAGATAGGGTCCTAATATCAAATAATTGGGATAATACTCTCACCCCTAAGCTATCTACCCTCCTAAGGACTTTATTTGATCATAATCATATTTTTCTCAATTGGGTTGATCTACAAAAATGGGGACCTTCCCCTTTTATATTTGAGGCTATGTGGATTAAACACCAAGATTTTAGGAGTCTCCTATCTAGATGGTGGTAACTCTCGATCCAGGGAACCCCTATGTTTAGGTTGATCCAGAAGATTTTACAAATTAAGAGAGAGGGTCATGGATGGAATAAGTATATCTTTAGGAATGTGTTTGCCCAAAAGAAGACCATTTCTAGAAAATTAGCTGATGTTCAAACTAGAATAGCATAAGGGGACTCTTTTGAGGACTCTATTTAAATAGAAAATAAATTAATTATGGATTGGATGAATCTTATGAATAGAGAGGATCTATTTTGGAAACAAAAGTCTAGAGTTTAGTGTCTTAAGGAAGGAGATCATAACACTGCTTTCTTCCACCTTTAAGATATGAAACATAGAAAAGATAATACTATATCCAAGTTTTGTCTGGAGAATGGTAGTGAAATCATTGATGATAGGGATATTGGTAATTAGGTGGTTAGTTTCTTTCAAAACTTGTTGTCAAAACAAGATGCCAATACTGATAATAGGCTAGTTATGGATCAGTTCCTTGATAATATTCCCTCTCTAATTTTTAAGCAAGATAATGCTAACATTCTTAAACATTTTTCTAAGGAGGAGGTTAGAACATTTGTCTTCACTATGGGACCCTTAAAATCCCATGGCCCTAATGGTTTCCCTCCTATTTTTTCTAAAAGTTATGGGACATTATGGGATATGATGTTACGGCTACTATCAGAGAATTTTTTAGAACTAGGAAACTCCTAAAATAGTTCAACAACACTTTTATTATGTTGGTCCCTAAGAAGCTGAACCTCAATTCCTAGCTGAGTTTAGACCTATTAGTCTATGCAACACTATCTGAATGATATGTACCAAGCTACTTGTTTATAGGTTCCAACCTCTGTTAGATAAAATTATCTCCTCTTCGTAAAAAATCTTTGTTCCTAGAAGATAGATATTGGTTACAATTATTAACACCCATGAAACTATCCATTTAATGGATAAAATCAAGATCTTAGGTATGGTCCTTAAACTTGATATATCAAAAGCTTAAGATATAATATCTTGGCATTTCCTATTTAAAGTCATTCAAAATTTTGGTTTCAATGAAAAACTGTCTCTCCTTATTCAGGAAGCTATTATCACTATTAAGTTCTTAGTTCTTGTTAATGGGGCTCCTAGGGGATTCTTTTCCCCTACTAGAGGCATCAGATAGGGTATCCTCTATCCCCCTACCTCTTCATCATGTTGGTTGAAGCTCTTGGGAGGTATGTTCATTCTAAAATCATTTCCAAGGAAATAGAGCTAGCTTCTACTCTCCTGCCTATGACTATACAATAGTTCATCGATGAAACCATTATTTTTGGCATGTCCTCTATTTTAGAATCTCAAAGCTAAAATAATCTCCTCAATGATTATACCATGGCTTCTAGCCAGCACATTAAATTTTATAAGAGTAATGTTTTCTTCTTTAACACTCAAGAGGACCTTTAGAGAAAAATTATAAAAATCCTTAGTTGTGTTGTAGTAGATTTATCTTCAATATACCTTGGTCTCCCCTTAACTATTAAGGAAGTTACTCTAGGATTCTAGAATAACATCTTGGAAAGATCCCAAAATAAATTGGTGGGTTGGAAAGGAAAGATCCTGAGTAGTGCTAGAAAGTTACAACTCCTTCAGGCCTCCCTTCAAGGAATCCCCACTTGTTTTCTTTCTCTTTTCAAAATGCCTAAATATTTAGTCGATAAACTAGAGCAGATCCAAAGGAATTTTTTATGGACTAGTATGGAAGAAAAGAAGAGAATATCTCTGGTCAAATGGGAGAATGTTTGTCTCCCTAAAACTCATAGTGGTTTGAATATTATAAATATCCAAAATATGAACAAGGCCCTTCTATCAAAAATCAATTGAAACCTTATCAACAATAATAAAGACTGGGGGTTATTATGAAATCCAAATACTTGTTAGGTTTTGATAACTATAATTTTCTTTCTCATGAGGGACTCCCTTAAGGGTCAGTGATTTGGAATAAAATGATCAAATCTATGAGTTTAATTAAGAAATTATTAAAGTGGAAACTTGGGAATGGTTCTCTCATAAATTTTTGGGAAGATCCTTAGTTGGCTGACAAAGCTCTTTCCACTCAAGAGGGGAATGAGGCTATTATGGGCATTGCTAACTAATTTTTTGGCACTATATTCAAAAAGATCATAGTATTAGATAATGGAACACTTTGCCCGAGTATTGCAACAACCAACTTGATCTTCTTCCTAGAATGAATGTTGTACAACAAATTCTTTTGAGAACTCAGATCCCCATTTTCCCAAGACCTGATGAGTTACTATGGGTTGTGGATAAGAGAGGACACTTCTCCATCAAATCTACGTACCATCTACTGATTAACCCAGACCATAAAGATGAGAATTGGAGGAAAGTCTGGAAACATAAACTTATCCCTAAAGTCAATTTTTTTTGGTGGGGCATGGTCCATAATAAAATTTTAACCCAAGATAATTTGTAATGGAGTTTTAATTTGGTTAATAGATGTGTCATGTGCCTCAAGTAAGAGGAGAATATTCCTCACCTAATTATGCATTGTGAATTTGATAGAGAAATTTGGAGTAGAGTGCTCTTAAATTTTGGGTTGTAATGGGTTTGTAACAAGGATATTAGGGAAGTGATTGCTAGTTGGACACCTCTTTTCTCTCAACCTTGGCTTATGGAACTTTGGAAATAATCCCTTCCTCGTATTGGTTAGATATTTTGGAAGGAAAGGAATAATAGAATTTTTAGGGAGACTGCCAAAGATCATTCTCAGGTATATTACTCTCTTTCTAAGACCTTTATTGAAAGTGTGACCAATTCTCATGTTAAGACTATTGACAAACCTCTCACTTAGCATGTAAAAAGTATAGATACTAATTGAGGGATTCTTAATCAAATCCTTGCCTTTGATAACTCAAAGTAACTTTAAAAATTAAATACTAGGTGGACTCCCTCGAGGTCTCATTATCTCAAATTAAATGTTGATGGGGCTTCAAAATTTGATGGTAAGGCTAGTGGCAGTAGGGTTATGAGGAATGATAAAGGGGAGCTTATTGATGCCTATGTATGGGGATTAGGTTTTCAAACTAATAATTTTGCTAAAGCCTCGTTTCTCTTATGGGGTACTAAATATGCAATCACCTTAGATATTCAGAACTTACAGATAGAAGGAGATTCAAAACTCATAATTGATGTTTTTACCAATGTCTTTATGTGTGGGTGGTATCTTAAGGACATCATCACTAATATTTAGAGACCCTTATTCGAGGTATCCCTATGGTTGAATTCTCCCACATTTATAGGGGGGAATGGAGTTTCTAACACCCTTGCTAATCATGGCTAGTAATTTAAAAATTGGCATTATTGGTGTCAATGTCACAATATCTACTAGACTATTAGGGAGTCAATTTAAAAAGGATAAGATTTCTTAATGAAGTCAGTCTACTCTGTTGACGTGGATTCTAGCTTAGAAATGGCTAGCCCTTGTAGCAAGTGGTAGGGGCTAATTAAGGACATTTTAATGATGACTAATTATATGAATCCTATTTTGGATCTGGTGATATCTCATGCTAAGATGAGATGGTTGTTTGATGATGATAATAGGCTTAAAGGAAAGATTTTGAATCATGGGAAATACACGTAGAGAATGGGGAATGTGATGATTTTTTTGAGTGATGAATCAAGGAGGAAAACCATTCTCCTCATTTATTTCCTCATTATTTCCAATCTTATTGTTAGCGAAGATAATTTTTGTAAGAGGCACATTGAGGAGAGGAAAAGCCATTGTTATTTTGAGTAATTTAGTGATTTTATACTATTTGGTTTTGATGATAATCTGATTATGGGGGGATAGAATCTAAACTTAACCCATCACTTGTATTGAATTCAAGGATAATACCTTGGTGTGGCATTACTACAAAGGAGGCATTATTCCTTTCTTAGAATGCCTTAATGGCCATGATAAAAATTTGTCTATCCAGTGTGTCCTTTCATGGGATAATCGTAGAGTTCAAATTGGTAATGTGGGATTTGAGGTCTTTAAGGAGATTATTGATATGGATATTGGTCTTTCCACTAAAGGAATGAAATTAAAGAGAACGACTAATATTACAGACCACCATAATTAAACATTGTTTCTTAGACCTGGGGAGGAGCTTGTTCCTTATCAAGGAGGGTTTGATTGTGCTAAGTTATCAGAGCCATGGGATGTTATGTGTTAATTTTTGATGAGATATTTCACTTTGGAGGGACACAACACTCTATTTATCATATTAAAGGTAAAATTGATTTAAAACCCTCTAAGCATCCCATCCCTCTTCACTAGGGCCTTATTCATCACTTGTATAAATTCCACTTTGCTTTATCTCTATCAAAACCCATTCAGTTCATGATTATTGCGATGCCTATGGATAACCCTTCTATGGCTAATACCACCTCTGATAAACCCACTATTTATACCATTGACACTCTAAATTTGAAAGAGGTTACCTTTTTTGAACCCCTAGAAGAGTCTACTAGGAAATATTTATATACTCCTACTCCCAAAGGTAGAGGGAAATCAAAGAAATGGCTCCTTAAGGATGAGAAAGTTACTAGTGACTCATGAGAGGATATGGGGCCCCATAGGAATCAAAAGAGTAATTATGAGAAACCCTAGAAAAGGCCAAAAATATGACCAAATCTAAGACTAAGGGTAACACTTCAAGGGTTAGAAGATCTGGTAAAATTGCAGGTAAACTAGCCCCTCAGGCTAAACTAATTTAATACTCAGAGAGTGAATTTGATAGATCCACTCAAGATGGAGAACTGACCAAAGGTGTTGACTTTAAAGTGCAAGATATTTTACATGGTACTAAAAGGGGGATAATAAGGATTTTTAGGCTAAATATTTGTATGGTGAATATTCTATGCCTACTGACCAAACCCATTATGGGGATGGGATATCTATGGACAAGGATGAGGGGAAGCCTGAGGAAGTTGCTAAGGAGATAGGTGTTAACCAAGAGGATGGAATGGCTACTCCCAAGAATCGAGTGGACTCCTTAGAGAAAAATCTCCTCTCCCTTGAATGATTCATTAATAGGATTCTATGTCACTTGGTTATGGTGAATCTTTCTTTCTTGTAGGATCATGATACCCTGGAGCATGGTGCTGTTGAAGTAAAGATCAAACAGTTTGATGAGATTCATAAATTTTTTTCTAAAGGTTGGGAAGTTATTTAACTTTAGATTCATATTCTTGATTTTTGTTTTTATTTGCTATCAGTCTACTTATTTTCTTTATATTGGTTATTGGCTATCTATGATGTGGTTGTTGGTTGTGGCTCTTATTCATGAGCCTTTTCTTTCTTTTTTGAGATGTCTTGTAAGGGTTCAACGCGTTGTTTTGTCACTTTATATTATCAAAAACATATATCAGTGTGCTTATATCCATTATAAATAGTAATAAGTTATAGGATCTCGAGGGAAAGGAAATTATAACTATATGAATGTAGTCTACTAAAAATATAATAAATTGTTTAAATGAAAGATTATATTTTCGTAATAATTATGACTTTCTATATTATGATTGATTATTGTAATAAAGAAGTTGTATATATGAACAATGGGCTATGATACTATCTCAGAGTGCATTATATTTGAATCTACATATGAAAGTTAGAAATTTTCATGTCTAAATAGATATTATACCTAGTTGGTATAAATTGTACTTGTATGCCTATTATTATGTGATAAATAATATTGTGGAGATTCATTCATATGTTTGATGGAATAAATATATGCATTTTGATTATTTTTATGCTTAGCATGTTTTATGATTTATAGTAGGAAGTAATTTGTATGAAAATATTGGTTATATTTATATTAAACAAATATCATATTATGGGTAGTAAGTAGTGAAATGAACTTTACTAGCTTATTAATATCACTAATGGAAGATGAAGGAAATTCGATCAAGTGGTTTGTATGAAATTGACTGATCTTAGAGATCAATAATTATTGAAAAATAAGATAGTGTGTTTAGTAGATCACTAATTATATTCTTGTTGGGGGATCAAACCAACAATAGATTACACTTGTGAAAGCAATAAACGCAGAAATAAATCAGATAGATAAGTAACTGAAATGATAAATAGCACAGAACAAGATATACAAGAAAACACCCTGAAAACTTGTATTAAAACTCTTTACAATAGGAATACAATGAAGAAACTTCGTTCTTCCACACCTCTCTCAGATGCACACAAGATCTCTCACTAGATCTCTATTCTTCAAGAGCTCTCTCTCAAGTACAATCAAATCCAACAACCTGGATTGATGCAACTCAGTATTGTCCTTCAAACATTCACAATGTTCTACTATTACTGATACATTCTACCATTCTAAGCTAAGAAGATCTTTCCTACATATAGAAATAGGAAACTTGAGCATGCTCTTACAACAAACAGTTAAGCCTCTTCAACAAGGGCTCTAAAAATAGTAATGCTAATAATAGAGACGCAATCTTGAGTCCACAACTCAAACTTATCATGCAAACACTCGCTTCTATCCACGGAAATAGCTTTCTGGACACGCAGGTAACCGACGTCGGTTCCTACCTGTTCGCCTGTGACCATCGCCGGCTGACCCTACTGCCGATGTCAGTGCCTCTATAACTGCAACTGATCGATGTCGGTCGCTCCTGACCGATGCCGGCATCTGTGTAGACCCGAACCTATTTTGTATGCTCCTTGGTGAAGCTTTTAGCTCCGCACCCTAACAATCTCCCACTTGGAGATAAACCAGCTGCACCAGTACCTGTACAACAACATCTTCTAGCTCCTCCATCTTCAACTCAATCATGAAGACCAATATAAGTTGAATGAACATTCAACTTCTCCTTAGTAACCGGCTTTGTTAGCATATCAGCAGGATTCTTGTCTATATGGATTTTCTCTAGCTTCAACTCACCATCTTCCAATACCTGCCGTATGAAGTGGTACCTTAGCTGTATGTGCTTGGTTCTTGAGTGAAAAGCTGAGTTCTTAGCTAAATGGATTGCACTCTGACTGTCACTATACAATCTGTAACTCCCATGCTCCCTTCCAAGCTCTTCCATGAACCGTGTCATCCATATCATCTCCTTGCTAGCTTCTGTGGCTGCAATATACTCTGCTTCTGTAGTTGACAAGGCAACAACCTTCTGCAACTTAGATATCCAACTAACCGCCGTTCCACCTACAGTAAAAACAGAACCTATAGTGCTCCTCCTACCATCCAAATCACCTACCATATCTGAATCTACATAGCCATGTAGAGAAGTATCTGAACCTCCATAGCACAAGTGTCTACTGCTGGTTCCTCTCAGATATCTAAGGATCCATTAAACTGCTTTCCAATGTTCCTTACCTGGATTGGCCATATACTTACCACTCCCACTGCTTGGGCAATATCTGGTCTAGTACACACCATTGCATACATCAAACTCCCTACTGTGGAAGAATATGGAACCTTACTCATGTACTCAACCTCTTCATGTGAATTAGGACATTGTTCTTTACTCAACTTAAAATGTCTAGCCAAAGGTGTGCTTACTGGTTTAGCATCCTGCATATTGAACCGTTTCAACACCTTGTCCACATAATCCTCCTGAGACAATATCAACCTGTGATTTTTTCTGTCTCTCTTAATGCTCATGCCAAGGATTTTCTTAGCTACTCCCAAATCCTTCATAGCAAACGTTTGAGCTAATTTTACCTTAAGCTCTGAGATATCCTGCATGTGAGACCCTGCAACCAGCATGTCATCTACATACAACAATAGAATAATATATCTACCATTATCAAATCTCTTGAAATACACACAATGGTCTGATTGACACCTACTGTAGCCATGCTCAGTCATAAACCTGTCAAATTTTAAGTACCATTGCCTTGGAGCTTGCTTGAGGCCATACAAGCTTTTTTTCAACCTGCACACAAACTTCTCCTTACCCTTGACCTCAAAACCTTTTGGCTATTCCATGTATATTTCCTCATCCAAATCTCCATGAAGAAATGCTGTCTTAACATCTAGCTGCTCAAGATGCAAATCCTCAAAAGCAACCAAAGACAATACAACCCTTATAGAAGTCATCTTAACAACAGGAGAAAAAATCTCACCAAAGTCAATACCTGGCTTTTGTGCAAATCCTTTCACTACCAATCTGGCCTTATATCGCATTTGTCCATCCTCACCTTCCTTCAACCTGTAGGTCCATCTATTCTTCAGTGTTCTCTTACTAGCTGGCAATTCAACCAAATCCCATGTTTGGTTCTCTCTTAAGGACTCCATCTCCTCAACCATGCCACGCTCCCACTTACTCCTGGACTCCACCTGTAATGCTTCTTCAAAACTCTCTAGTTCTCCACCATCGGTTAGCAATAAATAATATAAGGAAGGAGAATATCTAATTGGAGGCTTACTTACCCTTTCAGACCTCCTGATGGGTGTCTTGGACTCATTCTCAACAATCTATCCACCCAAATTTTTTGACAGTGACCGACCTCGGCCACCTGTAGACCTATTACTAGCCGACGCCGGTTCTTCCTGGCCGACGTCGGTGCCTGGTCTGCCGACGTCGGTCTCTGTATGACTGACATTGATTTCTGTACTACCGATGCTGGTTTCTAACCTGTCGATGTCGGTCTCTGTGTTTTCCTGTAAGTGATTATTTCTTTTTCCCGCGAGCTCATTTTGGACCATAACTTCGTCCAACTCACCATTGCTCTGCCCAGATTGATCTAGCTTCCTTATCTGATCACTGTACATCACTCTTTCATTGAAAACAACATCACGGCTCCTGATTACCTTGTTAGTTCCTAGATTCCAAAATCTGAAACTAAAATCATCTGAGCCATAGCCAATAAATGTGCACCTCATAGACTTAGCATCAAGCTTCTTTCTATTTTTCTTATCTATGTGCACAAAGGCTTCACTACCAAAAACTTTGAGATATGAGAGATCGACCTTTTTACTTGTCCATGCCTCTTCTGGAATTCCACCATCCAGAGCTGTAGAGGGTCCTCTATTAATCAGGTACACTGCGGTGTCAACTGCTTCTACCCAAAACTCTAAGGGCAACCCTGCATGCAATCTCATACATCTTGCATGCTCCATGATAGTTCTGTTCATCCTTTCAGCAATACCATTCTTCTGAGGTGTCCTTGGAACCATCCTTTGCCTTCAAATTCTGTGAGTGTAACAATACCAGTTAAACTTAAGACTGCAGAACTCACCGCCATTATCAGATCTCAAGCACTTTAATCTTTTGCCTGTTTCATTCTCAACCTTAGCTTTCCAAATCTTAAAAGTCTCAAAAACATCAGATTTCTTTTTAATACAGTAGATCCATACCTTTCTTGTGGCGTCATCTATGAATGTAACATAGTACCGTGATCCGCCAATAGAGGCTACCTGAGCCGGTCCCCACACGTCTGTGTGAACAAGCTGCAACTTCTGCCTTCTCTTAGTAGACCCAGTCTTGAGAAAACTAACCCTTTTTTGTTTTCCAAATACACAATGCTCACAAAATTCTAGATCCATACTTTTCAAATCTGAAAGCATACCTTTAGACTTAAGAATTGACATCCCCTTCTCACTCATGTGGCCAAGCCTTGAGTGCCACAATTTAGCATCCACATCTGAAGTAGATAAAACTAAAGGAGATTTGTTAATAACACAATTACACAAATAGAGTGTACCTTCTCTCTTACCTCTGGCCATTAAAAGTGCACCCTTGGTCACCTTCCAAGAATCTGCTGTGAGAGTTACTGTACAACCCTCATCACCTAGCTTACCTGTAGAAATCAAATTTCTCTTCAAACTAGGAACATGCATCACATCTCTCAACACCCATGTGTTGCCATTCTGCATCTTCAGCTGCACTTTACCTTTGCCAGTAATCTTACAAGGCTCATCATCCCCTAAGTACACTATTCCAAAATCTCCATGGATATAGTCACTGAAATATTCCCTGTTAGGAGTAGCATGAAAAGATGCACCAGAATCTAATACCCAAGATTCTATATTATTATACAGAGAGAAAATTAAAGCATCCTATGCAATACCTGCAATCCTGGCTTCTTCCTTTCCTTTGTGCTGGTTGTCCTCCTTGAGCTTTGACCAACAATCTCTACTTATGTGCCCCATCTTTCCACAATTCCAGCATTGTGGCTTCCTGCCATTTTTGGATTTAGATCTGCCTTTCCCCTTAGACTTGGATCTTGCTCTACCTTTCTTGCTCTTCTCTTTTTGCCTTCCCCTGCTCTCAAAACTTAAAGCGTTCCTGGATGCCTCTTCTATGCTTTTCCTGCATATTTCCTCATTCAAGATAACACTAACAACATCCTCTACTTTCAAAATATTTGATGCAGATGCAGTATTATAAACTACCATTACTAAGCCATGCCAGCTTTCAGGCAAAGAACATAATATCAAAAGAGCTTTTATCTCATCATCAAACACTATATTTACTGAGCTTAATTGATTCACAATACCATTGAATTCATTCAGATGAGTAGAAACAGATCCACCTTCATTCATATGCAAATTAAATAACTGCTTCATAAGATATACCTTATTTGAAGCTGAGGGTTTTTCATACATATTTGCTAACGTAGTCATCAACTCTACTGTAGTTTTTGCCTGTGACAAATTAGATATCACAGTGGAGGCCAGACTCAGTCTTATAGACCCAAGAGCCTTTCTGTCAAGAACTTCCCATTCTTCATCCTCCATGTCCTTGGGCTTCTTTGCTATCCCACCTAACGGTAAGTAAAGATCCTTCTGATACAGATAGTCCTCTATCTGCATTCTCCAATGTTGGTAGTTCTTGCCATTAAACTTTTCCATTCTCAACTTACTTTCTTCTGCCATTACTTCTCCCACTCAAACAGAAATCCCTGCAGAAACTCTTGTGAGCAACCTGTAATCCAAACACACTACAAAGATCTGAACCACCTATTAGTGAACCTAAACTTTGATACCAATTATCAAGCTCTGAACCTATAACCAAGGCTCTGATACCACTTGTTGGGGGATCAAACCAACAATAGATTACACTTGTGAAAGCAATAAACGCGGAAATAAATCAGATAGATAAGTAACTGAAATGATAAATAACACAGAACAAGATATACAAGAAAACACCCTGAAAACTTGTATTAAAACTCTTTACAATAAGAATACAATGAAGAAACTTCGTTCTTCCACACCTCTCTCAGATGCACACAAGATCTCTCACTAGATCTCTATTCCTCAAGAGCTCTCTCTCAAGTACAATCAAATCCAACAACCTGGATTGATGCAACTCAGTACTGTCCTTCAAACATTCACAATGTTCTACTATTACTGATACATTCTACCATTCTAAGCTAAGAGATCTTTCCTACATATAGAAATAGGAAACTTGAGCATGCTCTTACAACAAACAGTTAAGCCTCTTCAACAAGGGCTCTAAAAATAGTAATGCTAATAATAGAGATGCAAGCTTGAGTCCACAACTCAAACTTATCATGTAAACACTTGCTTCTGTCCATGGAAATAGCTTTCTGGACAAGCAGGTAACCAACGTTGGTTCCTGCCTGTTTGCCTGTGACCGTCGCCGACCGACCCTACTGCCGACGTCGGCGCCTCTGTAACTGCAACTGACTGACGTTGGTCGCTCCTGACTGACGTCGGCGTCTGTGTAGACCTGAACCTATTTTATATGCTCCTTGGTGAAGCTTTTAGCTCCACACCCTAACAATTCTCATGATGAATTCTAATGAAAAAATATGTTGATTAAATAAATAAATAAAATTCAAGTTATTATAAGTTAATCCTAGTGGGGATGTTTCATGTAGTATCAGAACCATATATCAAACTCTAGGACTTAATAAGTCCACTAATGTTTTCATATCCTTCTATTTATTAGAGAGGAGAATGGTGAAAGATAGATTATCTAGAGAGGGTCCTTCAAATGTCAATGAAAAATATCCCTCCATTTGATCCTAATCGATTTACCACAGAGCAAACAACAAAGTTAGATAGGATTCTCAGAGCCATGAATGAGATAAAAGAAATATTAAGATAATGAAACATATGACAAAGATGAAACATGTAATGTGACTGTAAACATGACTATCTAACCATTTTAGGACTTGTCAAGTCCCTATAGAAGTTTGAACTTGTAAGGGGGTTGACTTATTTGACCAAGGGTAAAATTAGTCAACAATTGGATCAAATTATAATAGCCATGAATGAGACTAGAGATCAAATTATAGCCCTACATTAGGAAGTTCATGACCATGAAGAGGAATAATATCATGATGTATCTCAAGATCATCCTGTTGAGCATAAAAAACTCAACATGTGAGAGCTCTAGTAGCTATAGAGTTGGCTAGAGATATGAAAAAGGTGAATCCACTTAAGTTTGATGGAACTATTTTGGTTGATGGAGCTCAAGCATGGTTGACTAAGATGGAGAAGTATTTAAAGATTAAAAACTAATCTAAGGTCACTAAAGTAGTCTAGGTATCATACTAGTTGGATAGTGAAGTAGCTATGTGGTGGGTCAACAAGAAATTGGAAATGAATCTTAACTCGACTACCACTACATGAGAGTAGCTTGTGACATTGTTTAAATCATGGTGGCTTCCATAGTTATAATTTGACTAAAAGCTTATATATTTCTATAATTTAAATCAAGGAGACCTATTAGTGAATGAGTATTAGGATTAGTTCACCAAACTTCTAGAGTATGTATGTTAGTATCAGATAGATGAGAGGTTCAGAATTAGGATGTTTATCATGGGATTGAAATCCTAGATTGGTGGAGAGGTGGACGTTTATGGGTCATATACCATGGACCAAATCTTTGATAAGGTAGTCAAGTAGGAACACAAGTTTAAATATTTTTCTCAAGATAGGGACACGTTTAAGATTTCTTTTGGAGGTTCTACACCAACTTTCAAAAAGAAGAATTGGAAACAAAGGAGTGGAGACTCCAAGAGTTAGTTCAAAATTAGAATGTGAGATATAACAATGGTTTAGGTAATAAAAAACTAGGTAATGGTTTTAAAGGTGATTTCAAGGAAAACCAACAATTTGATAGGAAGGGACCATATATAGTTTGCTTCATTTGTGGAGGTAAACATTATGCTCATGAGTGTACCTAAGATAAGTCAAAGAATGAAGGTTCTATTTCTCAACAAGGAACATTTCAACAACTATCAAAAATAGGTATCTGCTACCTCATGTAGATGATATTTTTGATTAAATATAAGAGAAAACATTATTTTCTAATATTGATCTTAGATAAGGATACCATCAACTTAGGATAAGGGATGAGAATATTCTGAAGACAATGTTTATAATTCATTATGGGCACTATGAGCTAATAGTGTTACCATTTGGATTGACATATACTCTAGTAGTATTCATGAATCTCATGAATAGTTTATTAAGAGATTACTTAAATCATTTTATTTTTGTCTTTCTTGATGATAATATTACTGGGTGAATATTTTGTCAACCAACTAACTGGTGAGCAAAATAGGTCTCTTCAACCACAACATAGGGAGATTGGTCGGCTAGATGTGCAGGTTTACTACATCAGCAAGGGATAAATCTCTCCTCTCATCAAGGGGAGGTTCCCTATAAGTATGAGGCACTATATATATATATATATATATATATATATATATATATATATATATATATATATATATATGCAAAAAATAACACTCAGGGGTAGGATACACCATCCATCTCTCTTCTTTTAGAGATGATGTTCACAAACAAAGGAGAAAATTTTGGTGAAAACACTAAAGTCACTTCTCTTCTTTCAGAAATGTTTTTGAAGGGAAAAATAGGAGTTCTTTCAAGTATGATAAGTGAATGGTAATAGGGTGTAATAACCGATAGAATGAAGTGTAGCACAAGGTCTCCACTTTAGCTACCCAAAGAGTGAGATATAAATGATAATGGGGGCACAAAGTCATCCTAGAATCCTCAACACAGAAATAAAAAATAAACACACACTGAAGACAACTATAACAACACAAAGTCTAAAAGTAACTAACTTCAGGACATCTTCCTTCTCACTTCCACTAATTCTACTTGTTAGATTAAATAAACAAGAATGTATTTAGAATATAGACATAAGAACAATCTCCTAAAATGGCACAAGTTATAACAACACAAAGTCTGCAAGTAACTTGCTTTCTCATTCAGATAAAATAATATGAACAACAATCTGAGCTCAAAGTCTCATTATCACCTTTTAATTTGGGTAGAGTTTTGCTTCTGTATTGGGAAGATATCCTCTACATAATGAAATAAATTATAATGTATAGCCACCAAGTAGGGCTTGGCACTCTTTCCCATGGGACGGCCCATGCTACAGTCAATGCCTTCAATGCATTTCTAGGTTTGTCAAAGGACTACATTGAAAATAGGGTGGTTGTCTTAACTATGGTGTGTCATTTCATCCCATATGTCTTCTCCTAGGTTTAGATCATCTGGTCTATCCCCTCTCATGTCTGCATAGCTATCCATTTTGTCTTTACTCCAAAGGAGTCCAACAGGTCATGCCTTCAATGTTTGCAAGCTTGAAAATATACTTTGCAGACTGTTTCAGCTATCAGAATAACTTCCACATAAATATTTTCCTCTTTGTCTCTTCTTGCTATGATTTGAGTTATCAGGGCTATATCCTCGATCTTGCTAGCTCTTTACACTCTTCCATCAATGGTTCTTCCCTTTGGCATTTTGGCCTTTTGCATTCAGGTCCATGTTCCAGCTTTCAAAGATCAACGACTATTTCATTTCCATGAATTTGACATCTTCGAGCCCATCATCATTAGGAAACCAATGGCTAGTTTGTCACCCTAAAATTGATGTTCGTGGGGACGTCACTAGATATCTAAATCCCAATGGCTAGTTTGTGACGTTCAACTTTGACGTCTACAGGCCCGTCATTTTCCTTGACAATTCCTTTGGCTTTCTTATTTTGTCCTTTCCAAAGGGGAAAAATCCCTTTAGGGTCTTGAGAAAGGCCTATTTTGGCCAGTGAGAGCCCTCGCAAGGATAAATGCCCTTTGGGGTACTTTGGATGGCCTTCAGGCTTTTATTCCTTCGACGGACTTTTCTTTGGGCTTTTCCTTCAGACAAAAGTCTGAAGGAATTCCTTCAAACATTTTGTTCGAAGGAAATCTTTCCTTTACTTTGTCTTTTTTCATCGAGTGTTAGGCCTTTGTCTTTCTGTCGGGCTTATTCCTTCGAACAAAAGTATGAAGGAATTCCTTCGGACTTTTTGTCTAAAGGAATTGCCATAGCATTTTTGCCACATTCTTTTCCCAAAAGAGAATTGTGCCCTCCACAAGGACTTTTCAAGCTTAGAACTATCTTTCGAGATTTTGTAATGGTCCATCTGCTTCCCACCTACCCTCTACAAGGGCTATCTGACCTCTAAGGTTACTTTTTGGAAAAGTTGCAAGGGTCCATTTTGGCTCCCAAGTGCCCTCTGCAAGGGCACTTGTCCTTTGGGCTCTTGGAAGACCCCTTAAAACTTCCCAATTGAAAAAATGGCCAAGTTTTGAACCTATTTCTTTCCTACAGAGTATGCAGAAACCAACCTATAGAGTCTATAGAAATGAGTCCTTAGAACTAGGGGAGTCCATAGATGTGAGCCTGCCTAAAGAGTCTGTAGAAATCTAGCTTGTAGAGTCTATAAAAACCATCTGTGAAGTTCATATTTCCACCTACAGAGTCCATAGAACTAGGGGAATCCATAGATTTCTTCCTTACAAGAGTTCATAGAAATGAGCCTACGGAGTCCATAGTTTCAAGCCTATAGAGTCCATAGATTCAAGCCTGCAGAGTTCATAGTTTTCTAAAAAAGCTTAAAAAATGAAGGATTTGAAGGCTCATATCAATTTTTGAGAAGGGAAGAGAGAATTTTTGGCTTGTAGGACCAAACATAGTTCATGTGTTGTCCTAAAATGAGTGACAAATTTTGGGAATAATAGCTGGCTCCAGTTGGGGAACTTTCTTCAGTTGAAAAATTGGAACAATTGAGGGGAGTAGAAACCAGAATCTCTAGTGCCTTGAAGTATGCCATTGGGATATGGAGTCATGCTACCCAAAAAGAAAGGCTCCAAAAATGAAAATGAAAAACACAAATAAAAAACAAAGACTATACAAATATACATATGTACAGGTGAACTTATCTGATACTTCAAGAATTGAAGTGATTCAGATGCTGCCCATTGTGAGATAATGAAGATGGCATTCCATCCTGATAAATTAGCAAGAAACCATTTTGTCCCCAGAATTAGTGATGGGTGAATGGAACTCTCCACTAAGAATCACATTTCTTGTGCACTCCTTTTGGTTCTCTCTTCTTTTGCCATGGCAAGAAGTGGTCTCCAAAAATGAAAATGATAAATCTTTGCTCTCTTGGTGAAGAGTTCCTTTTGCTAAATTTGGAGTGCAATAGTATGGTCCACTACCATAACTTGTTGTTCTACTATTTTAGTCTAGCACATGTTTTAATTGTCAGCATCAAACACCTGACAAACCACTAGCTCGACATCTCCTTTGGCATGGAGTTTGACACCTTTGTCTTGAGCAGCTTTCAATCTGAGTAACAGAGATTTGCACTTAGCAGTGTTGTGGGTGTTTCTGACCTATAACTCATGTGAAGGAGAAATAATATCCCCTTGAGGAGATATCAACACCATCCTGGCTCTAACACCGGTAGAGGAATTATTGCCATCAAATTCCTAGATCCAAACATCATCAAAAACTGATCTTCTATCAAATTTTTCTTCATTAGAGAGGGAAGATCCTTTTTCATCTATATTGTGCCCTACTAATTCTTCTAATTTTTTTCTTGAATCAATATTTGGATCACCACCTATAGGACTTTCATCTATAGAAACATGAACATTCCTTTGTAGTCAAGAAGTAATTACCCCTACCTGAAGACTCAAATAAAATTTGAGCTACAGGGGCCGACGTTTGGGTGACCATGTATTTTGCCTCCTTTTCAGGGAATAACCTCTTCATGATGCCTTTGACAGGGATCCTTACTTTAGATAGGTCCATGCTTAACTCACTGCCCATATCCTTGCAAAAATTTCATCCTAGCAAAATGCCATATGAGGCTAGGACATTGGCCACCAGGACTGTCATCTTGATTCTCTTTTCCAAGAATGCCACAAATGCAAATTGGGCATCCTTGATCTGTCCCAATAGTGGCACTTGTTTGTTCTCTATGGAGAAACATCTCCCAAATGTCTTGGTTAGTGTGAGAGCAAGAGACTCTACCACTTTGGTAGGCATGACATTGTCAGATGTAGCAGAATTAATGATGCAGTTGCTCAGCTTGTGACCGTTTATCAACAGGGAAACATAGAAGGGATCTATTTTCCTAGGTGCAAAAGGAGGATTAATGACAAGATTTTTTGGGATGAGCATGTTCCTTGGGGGATCATGAGTTACCTTTCTAATCTCTTATCTTACAAGGACAACTATATTCTTCACACATTCCACCAACCTGTCCAATTACTCAAGGTTGGCTTGTAGGAATTCAAATTCAGTCATTTGGATTTTAGTTTTTTTGACATGGTTGACTATGTCAAATGATTGAAATGGACTAGGAAGAGAGTATGGGAGTTCATCCTTTTAGTTTTTGGGAGGGGGAGGAATGGTCTGCAAATTTGAAGTTGAAGGTGCAAAAATGTTTGGGGTACTTACTTTTCTTACAATCACCAAGTCCTTTGGCTGGAAAGGAAGAGTGGACCCCTACTTAGCAATTCAAACTGCTGGTTGAGGTCACTCTTCTAACTTTTATTTATTAGCTGGTTGGGCTAACTGGTTCTTGGACTGGGTGAACATAGCATATGATCCCTCAGTTGCATTACCTTCACTTCTACGTTCATCCTGATAATTCAGGAAACCAATGTTGGAGTCGCTAGATAATTCTTCTTCTTTCTCAGTGAAGAGATTAACATCATTTTTAGAGTTCAATTCAGGCTAGAGGGAGAAATATAATTAAGCATCAAGATATTCAACTATTAAATTGGTTGGAGGTGCTTCAAGGGCAAGGTTCCTCTGTGGGGGAGGTAGACGATTTAGCTACCCTTGATTCCTAGCAACATTGCCTTGATATGGCTGATTCTAAAATGTCCTCCTTAGCATATCTCGATTAAGAGGAGCATACATACCTTGGGCCATTTGCCTTTTCAAGGCTAGCAGTTCATTTAGTAGCTTTTACACTATTTGATCAATGGTGCCTATAGATGAATTCTCAGAAGATGAAGAGGATTTACCTCTGTTTGGGTCTCTCCTTATCTTCCCTGCCAAGATAAGTTCATCTTCTACCTTAGTAGCCAAGTCCTGATTATCCTCAAGGTCTATGTGGCTAGCATGTCTCAGTAGAAAACTCACTTCAAGTAGCTATGAGTTGATGAAGAAGCATTTGAGGTTTTCAGGTGTTAGCTGAGCAATTGCAAGAATTTGGTTTCTCAGCTTGTCAAACTTTGCTATGAAATCCCTCATAGGCTCATGAGGCTCCTTCTTCATCTATGTGAGCTGGGCTAGCAAAGCGTGTGCATCTTCTATAGGCTTAAACCTTGCCTTGAATTTGGCTTTGAGTGTGTCCCAGTCAGTCACTGACCTAGCCTACAGATGGTAAAACTAGTTTGCAGTAGCACCTTGTAGTGTTTCCATGAAAAGCCTGACTGCCACATCCTTAAATTCCATGCCTATCACACCACATGCTATGCTGAAGTCTGTAATGTGTTCATCAGGATGAGCTCTCCCATCACCAAAAAATTTGGGGAAATTCTTCCTTGAAATGGATGGAAGCTCATGTAGAGGTGGGGTCAAATTTAGTGGACCAAAAGAGTTACCCCAGGGGCCTTGAGCCATGATTTGATTATGTAGAAGTGGGATCACAAATTTGGGTGGAGTATGGATAGGCAAAGCTTTGCTAACAATAGAAAAAGAATCTCTACCTTGTATTGGTGACATGGTATGGGTAGGAGGAAGACTCCTAGTTTGTTGAAGGTGAGGTTGTGGAGGAAACAAATCAAAATTGCTCTATTGCACCAACTCAAAAATAGGGTCAACAACACCTTGAGATTTTTGGCTTCTTGTATAGCATGGAGCTACTAGATTTTAGGATAAAAATGAGAAAAAACTAGTCCTACTTCAGCTTGAAGCTTGAGGCTTCAAACTATTATTCTTCCTCAATAGATCTGGTTTGCAGACCATATTATATAATGGAGATGTACGAAGATGGTAAGGCTATAATGATAGTGGGTAAGACATAGAGTGGATTTTCTAGAGTCTATAATGGATAAGGGTAGGGACTGCTTCAATCTAAAACTTGAGGCTTCAAACTTCACATTGATCCCCAGCAGAGTTGCCAAAAACTGTTGGGTGAATATTTTGTCAACCGGCTAACTAGTGAGCAAAATAGGTCTCTTCAACCATAGCATAGGGAGATTGGTCAGCCAGATGTGTAGGTTTACTACATCAACAGGGGACAAATCTCTCCTCTCATTAAGGGGAGGTTCCCTATAAGTATGAGGTGCTATATATTATATATATATGCAAAAAATAACACTCATGGGTAGGATACACCATCCATCTCTCTTCTTTTAGAGATGATGTTCACAAACAAAAGAGAAAATCCTGGTGAAAACACTGAAGGCACTTCTCTTCTTTTAGAAGTGTTCTTGCAGGGAACAACAGGAGTTCTTTCAGGTATGATAAGTGACTGGTAACAGGGTGTAATAACCGACAAGAATGAAGTGTAGCACAAAGTCTCCACTTTAGCTACCCAAAGAGTGAGATACAAAGGATAATGGGGGCACAAAGTCATCCCAGAATCCTCAACATAGAAATAGAAAATAAACATACACTAAAGACAACTATAATAACACAAAGTCTGAAAGTAACTAACTTTAGGACATCTTCCTTCTCACTTCCACTAATTCTTCTTGTTAGATTAAATAAACAAGAATGCATCTAGAATACAGACATAAGAATAATCTCCTAAAATGGCACAAGCTATAACAGTACAAAGTCTACAAGTAACTTGCTTTTTCATTCAGATAAAATAATATGAACAATAATCTAAGCTCAAAGTCCCAATATTTGCCTTTCAATTTGGGTAGATTTTTATTTTATATTGGGAAGATATCCTCTGCATAATGAGTGAAATTAAAATGTATAGCCACCAAGCAAGGCTTGGCACTCTTTCCCATGGGATGGCCCACGCTACAGTCAATGCCTTTAATGCATTTCTAGGTTTGTCAAAGGACTACATTGAAAATAAGATGGTTATCTTAACTATGACATGTCATTTCATCCCATATGTCTTCTCCTGGGACTGGATCATTTAGTCTATCCCCTCTGACATCTGCATAGCTATCCATTTTGTCTTTACTCCAAAGGAACCAACAGGCTGCGCCTTCAATGTTTGCAAGCTCAAAAATATACTCTACAGACTATTTCAGCTATCAAAATAACTTCCACGTAGATATTTTCCTCTTTGTCTCTTCTTGCTCCAATTTGAGCTCTTAGGGCTATATCCTTGGTCTTGCTGGCTCCTTACACTCTTCCATAAGCGGTTCTTCCCTTTGGCATTTTGGCCTTTTGCATTCGGGTCCGTGTTCCAGCTTTCAAAGATCAACAGCTATTTCATTTTCATGAATTTGACATCTTCAGGCCTGTCATCATTAGGAAACCAACAGCTAGTTTGTTGACCTATAATTGATGGTCGCAGGGACGTCACCAGACCTCTGGATCCCAACAGCTAGTTTGTGATGTTCAACTTTGACGTCTGTAGGCCCATCACTTTCCTTGAAAATTCCTTTAGCTTTCTTGTTTTGTCCTTCTCAAAGGGGAAGAATCCCTTCAGGGTCTTTAGAAATGCCTATTTTTAATGGTGAGAGCCCCTGCAAGGGTACATGCCCTTCAGGGTGCTTTGGATGGCCTTCAAGCTTTTATTCCTTTGGCAGAATTTTCTTTGGGCTTTTCCTTCAGACATTTTGTTCAAAGGAAATCTTTCCTTCACTTTTTCTTTTTTCGTTGAGTGTTAGGCCTTTGTCTTTCTTTCAGGCTTATTCCTTCAGACAAAAGTCTGAAGGAATTCCTTCAGACTTTTTGTTCAAAGGAATTGCCTTAGAATTTTTGCCACGTTCTTTTCCCGAAAGAGAATTGTGCCCTCCATAAAGACTATTCAAGCCCAAAACTATCCTTCAAGCTTTGGCAATGGTCCATCTGCTTCCTACCTGCCCTCCATAAGGGCTATCTGACCTCCAAAGTTGCTTTTTGAAAAAGTTGCAAGGGTCCATTTTGGTTCCCAAGTGCCCTCCGTAAGGGCACTTGTCCTTCGGGCTCTTGGAAGACCCCTTCAAACTTCCCGATTGAAAAAATGGCTAAGTGTTGAACCTATTTCTTTCCTGTAGATTCTATAAAAACCAACCTATAGCGTCCATAGAACTAGGGGAGTCCATAGATGTGAGCCTACCTGCAGAGTCTGTAGAAACCATCTGTGAAGTTCGTAGTTCCATCTGCAGAGTTCATAATACTGGGGGATTTTATAGATTTCTTCCTTGAAAGAGTTCATAAAAATCTTGACTGCAAATTCCGTAGAAATGAGCTTATGGAGTCCATAGTTTCAAGCCTGCAGAGTCCGTAGTTTTCTGAAAAAGCTTGAAAAATGAAGGATTTGAAGGCTCATAAAAATTTTTGAGAAGGGAAGAGAGAATTTTTGGCTTTTAGGACCAAAAATAGTTCATGTGTTGTCCTAAAATGAGTGACAAATTTTGAGAACAACAAATATTATATACTCTAAGAATGAAGAGGAGCATTTTCAACATCTAAAACTAGTTCTACTATAGTTGCGTAAGCACAAGTTATATGGCAAGTTGTCTAATTATGCATTTTTTCAAGAGAGAGTAAAATATATAGGACATTATCTCTATGAATGGTATTTCAGTAGATTTGACAAAGATAAGATCCATTAAGGAGTGTCCAACACCAAATAAAGTACATGAGGTAAGGAGTTTCATGGGATTAATGGGTTATTACATGAAGTTCATTTTGAATTTTTCTAAGATAGCTAATCTAATTACCTCTCTACAGTGTAAGAACCAAAGTTTTATCTAGTTAGATAAATGTGAAGTAACTTTTTAGAAATTGAAAAGAAGACTTACTATAACACCAGTGCTAAGAATTCTTGACCTCAATCGTCAATTTTTAGTGATCATAGATGCATCTAGAGCTGGACTTGGAGGAATCCTTATGCAAGATGGTGTAGTGGTAGCTTATAAATCAAGTAAGATAAAGCCTTATGAGGTGAAAGATGCCCCTCATGACCTATAAATTATAGTAATTATGCATGCTTTGCAAATTTTGAGGCATTATCTATTGGGAAAACCATTTGAGCTTAATATAGATAACTTGGGGCTCAAATACATCTTCACCCAACTGAATCTAAATGCTCATTAGGGATGTTGGCTATATTTCTTGTTTGACTATGATTTTGATATCAAATATATCAAAGGTAAGTAAAATAGAGTAGTTGATGACCTAAGCCATAGAAGGTACATAGAAATCATGGCTACTATCAAGAGTATTTTTAGGGATTGAGTGATCAAATTCTTGCTAGGAGATGAGTTCTACGATCAAGTTAGGAAACCATTATCTAAGAGTGCTCATAATCCTAAGTATAAAGGATTTAGATTAGAGAATGATGATATTTTGTGATACAATGGAAGGATGTATGTGTTAAATCAAGAGAATCTAAGGACCATAATGCTAAAAGAATTGAACAATGCCCCATATTCAAGATATTTAGGAGGAACCCAACTCATGGCAGAGTTTAGACTACTTTATTTCAAGAAGGGAATGAATAAATATGTAGTAAACTTTGTGTCATGTTATCTAGAATCTTAGGGAATGAAAGATGAACATGTGCATCTAGATGGATTATTATATCCACATGATAAACCAAAATGAAAGTGGTAGGTGATCAGTATCGACTTTATCCAAGGGTTACCATTGTCATGGAACATGCATGACATGATATTGGTTGTAGCTAATAAGCTAACCAAGGTAACTCATTTTATACCAAGTAATTTGGTAGATGATGCACCCACTCTTATGAAGAGGTTTGTAAAGGAAGTGAATTCATTGTATGGATTTATAGATAAAATTATTTTAGATCATGATTTGAAGATGACTAACTTTGAATTTAGCTTTGTGTACATAATTAAATTTCAACATTACATATCACCCAAAGACTAATGGTCAGATTGAATGAGTTAACCAGGTGTTAGAGGATATTATTCATATATATTACATGGATCAATAATACAAGTGGGAATATTATCTATGGTTGGTTGAGTTTGCTTAAAATAAATCATACCGATCAAATTTGAAGATGACACCATTTGAAACATTGTATGGAAGAAGTTTCAAGACATCAATTAGTTGGGATAAGTTGGAAGACATGCTAGTCTTTGGAATTGAGATGCTTTCAGAAATAGAAGATCAAGTTAGATTAATCAGATAGAAATTTTCCAAGGCTAATTTTAGGTAAAGTAGTTATTATAATATAAAGAGAAAAATAGGTAGTTTTTAGAAGGTGATAAAGTATTCTTGTAGGTTAATCCACAAAAAATCTTGATTAAATTTAAGAAGTGAGCAAAACTTTCATCTAGATATGTTTGACCCTTTGAGGTGTTAGAATTGGTAGTTCCTATAGTGTATAGGTTTGTATTTCCACCATCTCTAGATCCATTACATAATGTCTTCCATGTTTCTTATCTTAAAAAGTATATAATTGATCCTTCACATGTATTGGATTCAAATTCTTTGCAGGTTTTTGACCTTAGGGTGGTCATGGTAGAACCAATTAGAATAATTAACACTTACAAACTTCATTTTCATAATAGAGAGATATCAGAATAAAGTAGTTTAAGGATCATACTAGTTGGATAGTGAAGTAGCTATGTGGTGGGTCAACAAGAAATTGGAAATGAATCTTAACTTGACTACCATTACATGAGAGCATCTTGTGACATTGTTTAGATCATGGTGGCTTTCGTAGTTATAATTTGACTAAAAGCTTACATATTTCTATAATCTAAATTAAGGAGACCCATTAGTGAATGAGTATTAGGATTAGTTCACCAAACTTTTAGAGTGTGTATGTTAGTATCAAATAGATGAGAGGTTCAAAATTAGGATGTTTATCATGGGATTGAAATCCTAGATTGGTGGAGAGGTGGACGTTCATGGGTCATAAACCATGGACCAAATCTTTGATAAGGTAGTCAAGTAGGAACACAAGTTTAAATATTTTACTCAATATAGGGATAAGTTTAAGACTTTTTTTGGAAGTTATACACCAACTTTCACAAAGAAGAATTAGAAACAAAGGAGTGGAGACTCCAAGAGTCAGTTCAAAATTAGAATGTGAGATTTAACAATGGTTTAGGTGATAAAAAACTAGGTAATGGTTTTAAATGTGATTTCAAGGGAAACCAAAAATCTTATAGGAAGGGACCATATATAGGTCACTTCATTTGTGGAGGTAAACATTATGCTCATGAGTGTACCCAAGATAAGTCAAAGAATGAAGGTTCTATTTCTCAGCAAGGAACGTTTCAACAACTATCAAAAATAGGTGTCTGCTACCTCATATTAATGATATTTTTGATTAAATATAAGGGAAATCATTATTTTCTAATATTGATCTTAGATAAGGATACCATTATCTTAGGATAAGGGATGAGGATATTCTGAAGATAATGTTTAGAATTCATTATGGGCACTATGAGTTCACAGTGTTAACATTTGGATTGATATATACTCTAGTAGTAATCATGAATCTCATGAATAGTTTATTAATAGATTACTTAAATCATTTTATTTTTGTCTTTCTTGATGATAATATTATATACTCTAAGAATGAAGAGGAACATTTTCAACATCTAAAACTAGTTCTGTAATAGTTGCGTAAGCACAAGTTGTATGGCAAGTTGTCTAATTATGCAGTTTTTCAAGAGAGAGTAAAATATATAGGACATTATCTCTATGAATGGTATTTAAGAATATTTTACAAAGATAAGATCTATTAAGGAGTGTCCAACACCAAATAAAGTGCATGAGGTAAGGATTTTCATGGGATTAATGGGTTATTACATGAAGTTCATTTTGAATTTTTCTAAGATAAATAATCTAATTATCTCTCTACAATGTAAGAGCCAAAGTTGTTTCTGGTTAGATAAATGTGAAGTAAATTTTTATAAATTGAAAAGAAGACTTACTTCAACACTAGTGCTAAGAGTTTCTAACCTCAATGGCCAATTTTCAATGATCATAGATGCATCTAGAGCTAGACGTGGAGGAGTCCTTATGTAGGATGGTGTAGTGGTAGCTTATAAATCAAGTAAGATAAAGCCTTATGAGGTGAAATATGCCCCTCATGACCTATAAATTATAGTAATTATGCATGATTTACAAATTTGGATGCATTATCTATTGGTAAAACCATTTGAACTTAATATAGATAACTTGGGACTCAAATACATCTTCACCCAACTGAATCTGAATGCTCATTAGGGATGTTGGCTAGATTTCTTGTTTGACTATGATTTTGATATCAAATATATCAAAGGTAAGTAAAATAGATTAGTTGATGACCTAAGCCATAGAAGGTACATAGAAATCATGGCTACTATAAGGAGTATTTTTAGGGATTGAGTGATCAAATTCTTGCCAGGAGATGAGTTCTATGATTAGGTCAGGGAAAGCATTATCTAAGAATGGTCATGATCCTAAGTATAAAGGATTTAGATTAGAGAATGATGATATTTTGTGATACAATGGAAGGATGTATGTGTTAAATCAAGAGAATCTAAGGAGCATAGTGCTAAAAGAATTAAACAATGCCCCATATTCAAGATATTTAGGAGGAACCCAACTCATCGCAGAGTTTAGACTAATTTATTTTTAGAAGGGAATGAAGAAATATGTAGTAAAATTTGTGTCACATTATTTGGAATCTTAGCGAATGAAATATGAACATGTGCATCTAGATGGATTATTATATCCACATGATAAACCAAAATGAAAGTGGTAGGTGATCAGTGTGGACTTTATCCAAGGGTTACCATTGTCATGGAACATGTATGACATGATCTTGGTTGTAGCTAATAAACTAACCAAGGTAACTCATTTTATACCAAGTAATTTGGTAGATGATACACCCACTCTTATGAAGAGGTTTGTAAAGGAAGTGAATCCATTGTATGGATTTATAGATAAAATTATTTTAGATCATGATCTGAAGATGACTAACCCTGAATTTAGCTTTGTGTACACAATTAAATTTCAACATTACATATCACCCAAAGACTGATGGTCAGATTGAATGAGTTTATCAGGTGTTAGAGGATATTATTCATATGCATTACATGGATCAATAATACAAGTGGGAATATTATCTATGGTAAGTTGAGTTTGATTAAAATAAATTATGCCAATTAACTTTGAAGATGACACCATTTGAATAATTATCTAGAAGAAGGTGCAAGACATTATTCAGTTGGGACAGGTTGGAATACATGCTAGTCTTTGGACCTGAGATGCTTTCAAGAATAGAAGATCAAGTTAGATCAATCAGATAGAAATTTTCCAAGGCTAATGTTAGGTAAAGTAGTTATTCTAATCTAAAGAGAACAAATAGGTAGTTTTTAGTAGGTGATAAAGTATTCTTGTAGGTTAATCCATAAAAAGGCTTGATTAAATTTAGGAAGTGAGCAAAACTTTCATCTAGATATGTTTGACCCTTCAAGATGTTAGAATTGGTTATTCCTATAGTGTATAGGCTTGTATTTCCACCATCTCTAGATCCATTACATAAGGTCTTCCATGTTTCTTATCTTAAAAAGTATATAATTGATCCTTCACATGTATTGGATTCAAATTATTTGTAGGTTTTGGACCTCAGGGTGGTCATGGTAGAACCAATCAGAATAATTAACACTTGCAAACTTAATTTTCATAATAGAGAGATATTATAATATAAGGTCTTATGGGATCTATACTCTAAGGATAGTGCTACTTGAGAGTAATATGATAAGTTTTACAAGCGATTTATATATGATTTTATTCATTTATCCTATGTTATTTTCTACTAAATAATATTTTAATTAATAATTTATGTTTGAATAAGTGTCATTAGGATGATGACAAGATTTAGGGGGGAAGGATGTTGCATTCCTATTTCCTCACTAAGAAAATTTACTTGATTATCTGTGGATTTTTTATAGTTGATAATTTGATTTGGTTATTATTAACTAAGATATGAGTTATATGTTGTTATGATACAGTTGAATATTGATTTGATTACATGATTGCATTGATATGAGTTAGTTGTAGTGTACACTATTTACATTTTGATCATGTTGATTTTTCATTTTGATATTATTTTATGCTACACATGTCAAGATGTATGGACTAATTACTTTCTTGTTATGAGTTGAATGCATTAGAGATTCATCCCTCAAAACATGATAAAGGGAGATCATCATCAGAGAGGGTGACATAGATAGAGGTGTTGGGGGATGATAAAGGAATGGCTAGAACCCATGCACACAACATATTAAAATAGTACACATTGAATGCATAGTTTTAATGGTTAGAATTACTAATTTTTTTGATGTTATTTGCATTCAGATAATTATTTATGCATGATTAGTTGTGTATTAGCTCAATTTAATGCTTATGTGAAATTAATCTTGTGTGTTTGCATTGTTGTTATTAAAAGTAGATTTAGTTTATAATGTAGTTGTATGCTTATGTCATATTATGAAATTCATGATTGAATGTAATTTATGTGACTCAGTTACTACTACATATAACCTAACCATCATGTTTTGATGTAATATTTGTTGTTTCACCATTTTAGATTTAAAAGAATATTATTGACTTTATATTAGTTGTATTTCTAGTAAGTCACTATGATTATTTATTATTAAGTCATTAGAAAAATATATGAATAGGAAAAAACATCTTACAAAGAGTAAAACACAACAATTGTATTTATGGCAATAGTGTTATAAATATAATAAAACAAAGATTTTTAGTTTTGCTTGAAGGCAAATTTGAGAAAAGTATAAGACTTAGCAGCTTATGGAGTGTTAGAATAAATTAAAATAAAAGAATGGATTTTTTTTAAAAAAAAAACAAAAAAAGGGCCCTGATTTCTATTCCATTGACCGATCATCTATAAGGAATTTTGATTCTCTTCTTCCCTAAACTACATATGAGGGGATTTTAAAAATTCATTGTTACTTGTTTTAGGCAATAATAACATACAAAATTCATCTATCCTATATAAAAATGGATCAAAGTGATCCTAATCTCCAAGAAGTGGTGAAGATGATGAAGAAAGTATATAAATTGACAAAATTAAGTCTTACAAGGTAGAGTGTTGACTGGGACAATGCTTCTCCTTTGTATGAGTAGGTAGCTCTTGCATTCAAATTTGCCAATAAAAATGAAAAATAAAAATAAAAAATTTGAAAAGGCTACAATGGGTTAGGAGAGGCTCTCATAAATTCTTATAGACCATGGTAGACTACCAAGCATTTGGAGTCAACTGGAGCTTTAGCCAAGGAACTTGAAAAGTAGAATGAAGTTGTAAATTATTATAAGAGGGCTTGTGAGTTATATACAAAATGTGGGAAAACACAACCTACTTTAAATACCCTTGCAAATTGGGAACATTCCCTAGAGAATGTTTTACCAAAAGAAGAAACATGAATGTGTATTGATTCTTGTGGTATACTTGAAGATGAAGGCAAGGATAATATGGCCTTTGACATCTATTATGATATTATTGACCTATATTTGAAGTTGTAAAGAATTAGTGATGCTTCAATAATTATTTTGAGATGGGGTTTGGCAACAACCAAATATAAATCCATTCATACTCATTGTAAGGCATATTTGAGTGCAATCATTGTGTATATTTATGCACATGACTTCAAGCAAGCTGAACAATGCTATTATGTTTGTTCCCAATGAGTGCTTCATATTTTATACTTTCATGATGTTATGTACAATGAGCCTGTAGTATACATAAGAGTAATGCATTTACATTTAAGTAGAAAGATCCAAACCTATGTTTTTTAATTAGAATGCTAATTAGTTTCTATAGGCTTAGATAATATATTACTCTCCATAAAGCTATCCAAGCCAAATTCTAGAGTAAAATGCTGTGCATTTAGCATAGATTAGATTCTTCTATCATGTGTTGCATGAATCCTATTTAGTGGATAAAATATGATTGTGGAGGCTTATATTTTAATAATGATTAAGATGAAGTTTGATTGTGAGTATTGTTTTCTAGGATTGATGTCTTTTAAAATAGCGAACAAAATTACTATGTTGAAATAAGTGGAGAATAACAATTAAGTTTTCAATTAGTTTAATATTACAAGGTTAGTTTAACTAACCATTAAGTTGTTAATTTTTACAAGGTTATTATTTTATATAGGGAATAAGAGAGTATACATGTTATCTAGAGTCATAGATAATCCAGAAACACATCCTTGGAATAAGAGTAGTCTTTTGTTATATGAATTAATAATATATAATCTTATTGTAAGCATAAATTACCCTATATCATGGTTTCATATTGTTATCTAGGTAAGATGGTTACTTAGCCATGTAGCATAGATTCTATCAATTCTTCCATGATAATACGATTGTAGACGTTTATTGGGTTCAAGTCATTAACTCTTTGTAAGGATTGGAAATGTATTTTGAAGTACAATATTTTTATGTACAACAAGTCAATAGAGTCAAACTTGTAACAAAATATATAGGGTAATATGCATAGACTATTATAAGAAACTATGTGAGTGTTTGAAGGTTATAAATAGATGGCAATTTTATATGGATATAAATAGTTTATTGACTATAATAAACTATTCACTAATATTTTGTGAATATTATTATCTTATAATAGATCATCAATGTGTTTTGTGAATAGGAAAATTATAATGATTAAGTCTCTGAGTATATTTGTAAATGACTATTGACATCTATATACAATATTTATATAATGTTAAGTACATATATATGATACATATCAAGAATATATTTAGTATGAACAAGTGCTTGTATAAATGAAAAATATTGGTAAGAGGACTTATATACTCATATGTGTATATGACATATAGTGGTGTGCCTATATCGGTTATAAATAATAATAAGTTATAAGATCTTGAGGGAAAGAAAACTGTAACCATATAAATGTAGTCTACTAAAAATATAATAAGTTATTTAAATAAAAGATTGTGTTTTCATAAGAATCATGAATTTATATATTATGATTTATTATTGTAATTGAGAAGTTTTATATATGAATAATGGGATACGATACTATCATAGAGTGAATTATATTTGAATATACTTATAGAAGTTTGAAACTTGCATGTCTAAATAGAGATTATACTTAGGTGGTATAAACTATACTTGTATGCCTATTATTATGTGATAAATAATATCATTGAGAATCATTCATATGTTTGATGGACAAAATGTATGCATTTTGATTATTCATGTGCTTAACATGTTTTATGATTTCTAGTAGGAAGTAATTTGTATGAATCTATTGGTTATATTTATATTAACCAAATCTTGTACTACTAGTGCTAAGTAGTCAAACAAACTTCATTATCTTAATAATATCACCAATGCCAGATGAAGGTAATTCAATCAAGTGGTGTGTATGAAATTTTTTGATCCTAGAGATTAATAACTATTAAAAACTCTATCTAAATTAATATTAGTTAGACATTGTCATTTCATATGTATGATTTACATGTTTATGTGATATCAATGACTATAAGTATGGCATATATTATCAAAGTGTCAATAGCTATTGGGTTCAAACTGGCAGAGTGATGGGGAATCGATGATTGCCAAATTTTGAGTCAACAAGATGATAAGATGATGATGGGTGCTAATCTCAAATCCGATAGGCTAATGGGTTGACAAGAAGATGAATGTTGAGTTTGAAAACTAATAAGGTGATAGATGCAAGCAATGTGGTAATACATATAATGATAGGATGGTTAGAGGTGATAATAATGTGTATATTAAATGGTATAAAGGGACTATCTCTACTAACTTATTTGAATTGTTCAAGGTGATGGCATGGAGATGATGAAATAGTGTAAATGTTTTGAGGGTATGTTTTGGTGATATGATCAAAGAAGTATAGTATCTAAGTGATGGTTTTATGTGTCAAATTTAGGTGGGTGATTATATGGGTAATGATGAATGTAGGATGGTACTCAGTTTATGTAAATTGGATAAGAACTATTTTTTTCTAAGGTTAAAACTATTATTTTTAGTTTTCAAGTGTTTTTAGGCTTTTTGGCTCACAAATAATAGTAGTTTTGAAAACACTCAAACAAGCCACACATAAGACACAAACCTAAATTTAGTGAATAATGTAGGAGCATAACCCAAAAACTACATTGTTTAATGACTTTGAGGTGAGGCTATAAGATGGTGACTCATTATGGAATCTTCCAAACCCCTTAACCCCATTTGCACATAATGGTCACTATGGGAGCTAATACTGACTCTGACAATAAGTCACCTATTATGGTTGAAGGTCCTATTCTAAGTTTCGATAAGATTACTAGGGGAGTCCATAATATATGTTAGATATAGTGGGGCCTAAATCTATGTAGGATATTATCTGATTGCTTTGCTATTGGATCTAAAATGCCCCTCACTCCATAGAACCCTTTATGAGGAATTCTACTTAAACACCTAATGAAAACTATCATAATATTTATACTCCATCAAAACATGGAGTGGTCTAATGTGTGGTGATGAAATCCACCTCAATGACCCCTATAGATTAATAAAAGGCATGCAGATGTCAATTCCATGGTTTCATTACACTCAAGAAATAAAAATGGTGAGGATTTAATAGTGGTTTTTGGTCCTCTAAGGATTATGACAAGGATACAATAAGGAGAACATATCCCACTATATCCCTCAAGTGACAATCATGAAAAACATTTATTTAACCCAATTAATTTAGTGCGTTAATAACTAAAATAAATAAATGATAAAAAATAATGTCTTAGCCAAGTTTGGGACTGATCGACTTGCAAAACACATGATTAGTAGTTTGATCAATTTAAAATTCAAATGATCAACCTATCAAGCACATTTTTAGTAGTTTAATAGGTAAAATCAAGTGAGATAAAACTACCACTAAATTTGCCCTTGTGAAAATACAAATCAAATGTTAATCCAATAAGCCTTAATAAAAACACTCAAAAAAAGTATAGGTTTTGCACTATAAATTTTTGAATTAGGGGCTAGGATGTGAGGGTCTAGGGATGACAACATCCCTTGCAAGGTTAAGAGGTAACACCTCTTATGAGGTCTAGGGTTAGGACCCTAGGCATGTTCTCTATCTTGGTATATGGCAGGGTTGAGGACAAACACCCTCGATACCAAAAGTGATTTGAGACTTACGAGATGCTTAGAATGACTCAAAATTCATCAAAAATTACCAAAATAAATGTACTAAAGAATGATATTTCAAAGATAGAAATCAAGGAATTTTGAACGCAAAATTGCTACTACAATAAGTAAAAGTGATTATACATAATCAATCCCAAAATTTTAAACAATTAGTGTTAATTCCAAATCACACCATATAGTGCAAAGTCATAGATTGATAAATCATAAATTAGTTAGTCATGATTTTGTAAAATTACAGATTATGGCACTTTGACCATTACAGTTTTTACACAAAGTGAACACAACTTTAATGACGAACAAAATATGATCAGAGAGTGATACAATTATAATTACTTTGATATCCCCTCAAAATAGATATGTGAATGCAAAAATTATAAAAAAGATCTTAGGGGTTTTATTAGTCTAATGGCTTGACTTATAAAGATTAAACAAGCTCTTAATAGTGATATAGATAGTGTATGATTTTAAAAAAACTTTCCTTTTAACTTATATCCACCTTCCTACCATGTTAGAGTGAGATACCTTTAAAAAATAAATTATTAATTTTGAAACATCAAAATGGTTCCATGGGATAAAATTGAAGAGTTGAAGGACATTAAATGTCTAGACTAAAACATTCAAAGTTCAAATATCCCCAACACTGTGAGAAGCTAGAAGAAGGACCTGGCAGGATCAATCCTCTTTTGCCAATGTACTTAGATGGTAAAACTAATTGGACAATATTGTCTTAGGGATTATGATGATTTTATGATGTCAATTTAGTGAATTCCTAGTTTATACCAAATAACAAGCATTAGATCAGGTTATGGATATTGCTCAAATCGTAGTGAAAGTGGATGTTTTGTCAAATGTGCCTTGGTAAAATGTGTATGTAAAACATGAAAATAGACATAGGATGTTAACAATTTGACAAAATGTCACAAAGTAATGTGGATAGTTTTGAAAAAACACTTTGAAGGCATTGAACTATTTGATAAAAAACTAAATAAAGGGACCTTATGGACTTTCACTAGAGCATAATGGAAAGGGGATTTTTACTAGACATTGTAGCTACATACTAATAATTATAGGTATAATATTTATGTGTAATTTATGAATTAAAATGTCCCAAATGGTTTCAAGTCTTGAACCTATCAACATCATTTGGTGAATCAATAGACTTGCATGTAGAAGTCCATAACCAAGTAGCTAAATAAGATGTTTTTACCACCATAAAAAAGGTAAATTTTTTTGACCAATTTAGTTATTTTAGAAAAATTATTATCACCATAGTTCTTTGGATAATGATAGGTCAATAAATCCTACCCAATAAATCCTCCAGTAGAGTAATGACTTTACTAAGCAAAATACTGTATAAGTGACTAAATAAAAAATATATACATATGATTAAATATATGCATAATGGTAAAATATACAAAAAACCAAAATATATATAGGACTCCTGTAATTTATTTACAAAAAAAATAAACAAACTATTTTTATGAAAGAGTAAGGAAAAACCTATCAATATATGATAATATATACACAAATACAATAACCAAATGCTAGTGATTATTGTGGATGAAAAACTTGAAAATATTGAGCCACTAAGCTTGCTTCAAATCTAACCTAAAAACTTAAGCAAACACACTCAAAGTGTAAAATGTTAGCTCAAGAAGAGGGTTCACATTATGGTCGCCAAATGTATGATCAATAATTTAGACACTAGAATTTAACATGCAAAGATCAATTTAAATCCATTCAAATCCAAGAATTATCAAAATAAAAGGAGGAGAGAAATCATCATATAATGGAAAGATCTTATCATCATCTTGATCCTGAATCTCCCTTCCAAGACTCCATAATATTATTTAAAAACTAAATTGATGAAGTGAATGTCTAAAATTGAATATGGAATTGTAAATGTGCTTAAAAATATAATGGCAATGGCTACTTAAGAGATGATCTTGATAACATAGAATCATTCTAACTCTATATTACCCCAAATTCTTGGGTCACCTTGTATTTATAGAGGCATTGAAAGAAAAAATGGAGAAAAAATTCCCTCTCAAATTTTAAATAGAGGATGGTTCTAGAATGGAGAAATTTTTAGAGAATCTAATTCTATATACTTTCTTTGGGATGTGTTGATGATGAAAAATTTATTGTTATCAAATCAATCCTTTCACCTATTGTGAAGGTCAAGGTAGAATCATATCATTCTAATCATGGGGTTATAAAGATTCAATTACGATCCTAAAAATGTGATAGTTTTTTTATAAGTTTTGGGAAATAATCAATAAGTTATCAAATGTAACATATTACATTATAACAATCATAAATCCACTCTATCAAATCATGAATCAGTTTGAATAAGAATTTGTAATCTATTCTATCCAATAGAAAAGACCTATGAATTAAGCAATCTCTTGAAAAATAAAAACCCAATTCAGTATATATATATATATATATATATATATATATATATATATATATATATATATATATATATATATATATATATATATATATATCTTACTTCTTGCTGTAATATTCTCCAAATTAACTTCAAAAAATAAACTAGAAATATAAAAATATAGATTTGAAATAAGATAAATAAGTATTCAATCAAGATCAAATACAAGAAACACAACAAACAACAACTAACAAACTAACTAATAAAAAATATAAAACAACTAAGCTAAGAAAAGGACAATAAACTATATAAAACAACTAAATCTAAACTAAAAAACAACTTAAAATAAGAAAAAGACCAAGGACTAAAGGTCAAATAAACTAATTTAAGACTAATCCTAGACCTAAATTAAACCAACTATCTAAGAAACAACTACTAAACAAACAAGTAACAAATCTAATTCTAAACCAGAAATAAAACTGAAAACTAAAATCTAAATTAACTTAGAATCTAATCTATGACTACCAACTAATAAGAACTTAAAATTATAACATAAATAAAAATGGGAAAAGAAATAATTAAAGAGATAGCTTATTTATACTATTAAATCTAAGAGAGAAATCAAAGTATTTAATCTAAGAAATACTTAAAGAACTAAATCAGAAATGAAATAGAAGATTAAACTAAGAAACAAAAATAGAGATTAAGTTAAGAAAAAACTGAAAGATAAAATTATATTAAAATTAGAGACAATATAAAGTATAATAAAGTATGTGAGTCTCAAAGGAGAGTCATCTTAGTATAAAAGATATATTTTATTGAGAAAAACAACATATTTCTTTAAAATAATTTGAGTGACAACTTTACAATCAAAATAGATTGATAAAATGTTGCAAAATAGTGAAGTGTTCATCATTATTTAGATTGAATAGAATTTGTGCATAAGACTACAAATAAAAATCATCAAAAGATGTTAAACATGGAAATCTTAAAATAATCTATTATAAATGATATTAAAAATTGGATATACTTGTGTTACTTGAGTAATTACTCAATCATCAAATAAAGTACCATTGGGTCCATCTGTAAAAATCATACTATCTCAGAGAAGTTACATAGAAAGAAGAGAGATGAATGATTGAATTCATAAAATGTATAAGTATTTAATATCTGTTGTTATTCTATCTCCAAATGAGTCCTTAATCTCCTTTTATGTTCCAAAATTAGTTGAAAATAAGTTATAACTAACTTTAATTAGTTATTAGTTTATATTAACTAATTGAGTTTTTAAAAATCAATTAATTATAATTAATTATTGGTTAATGAAATATTTAATTAAGACTTAAAAAATCTTAATTGATCATTTTTTTAAATAAAAATAGACCGGATACTAATCTTAATGGGTGGGGATCCTCTTCAATTAATAATAAAATAGAATACATATTTCAATCATAAATAGATAAATAAAAGATTAATAAAATTACATTTATATTATACCACAATGCATGTCAAAAATAACTTGAGCATATATATTTATATCAAAATTAAGTCTATTACAGTTTCATAATATGATCATCAAAAATACCAAAAATTGATGTTAAAGTATCCAACTTAAAGTGAAAAGTTCTACCATGAAAGAGTTCAACTAAAACAAAGTTTAACCCCTAAAGGTCCAATAATCATCTGAGTCCAAAATCACTTTAATTACTAGTTTGTCTTGTGCATTAAGACAAATATTATATTTCATCTCTATTGCAAGGAACTGTACAAATTTTATCTTAGAATCACTTGCATCATCATCAATTTCTAACTTGATTCACTTCAGTACTCTGACTTCAACAAGTGAATCTATATCATTCTAATTTTTTGATCTCTTTTATGAAGTGGAATGGTGAATTTCAAGTGTTTTCTATCTACCAACCAAAATAGATTTATCTAAACTCAACTTCTTACATCTCGTGATGGGTTCACTATGTGAAGATGTTATACCCAACCTCTTACTTCCTAAAATAGGTTGTTTATGAGAAGATGAAGGTTCATTAGAAACTAATGGAAGAGCAAGATTGACATAGTTTTTAGCATAGACAACTTCAATATCAAATTGGGTAACTTGATTGGTAGGATTAGGCTCAATAGTTGGTTGCACTCTTTTAGGAGATCGAATGGGTAGGTGTTGTGGATTATTTTGTAGATGATGGGAAGAACTAATTTGTGAAGGAGATCTAGTTCTAAACCTATGACCATTAAAACCTCTATTTTCTCTATGAATTCTATTGATTAGATTAAAGAGAAAATTGCTTAATACATTCTAGAATTTAGGATCTGAGGCATAGAAATATATGGACATTCTGGTGCTTCTATTGAATCTGAGACCAAATCTTCTAGCATGGAAACTCCCTCTAAGAAATTTTCTATTAGGATTACACTGATTACTATTACTACTAAAATTAATTACCCAACCCTTATCATCACCACTCTTAACTGACTTAGGCTGGTCCCACCCAAATTTTTTGAAATAATTTAAAATATATCAAAATTATGACTGAAAATCAATAAATGCTTATCCAGAAGAAAACATAACTGGTATTTAGACACAGTCACCTTTTCACAAAAATTAATTGAATTATAACATAAACTAAAATATATTATCCACATCTAATTACCATTGAATCCCTTAAATAATTATATCATAATTTTTTTCAAAACATTATGATATATCTTCAATGAAATTATAACCTCTATCAAGTTAACTCAAAAACTAAACAAATCCAAAATTCAAGACACATGATTTCCAACATTATATTCCCAAAATGAAATCACCAAATGATGTCTAAAACCAACATTGCTATCTTAAAATATAATCTTCATATAAATTTTAAATGAGAAGTGATTGAGTTCATTATGGAACCATGTTTTCACTGTCTAATTTTAAGATAAAGTTAAAAATTTCAATACTGAGATATAATTTTAATAAAAATCTTATTTTTAAATCTAAACCTTAAAACCACACTTGAAACTAGAAATTGACACGTAAAATCATAAATTCAAGACTATATATATATATATATATATATATATATATATATATATATATATATATATATATATATATATATATATATATATATGATTTTTTGTCCATATTTTTTATAATAACCAATTATATCCATTCAAATATCAACTATATGAAATCAATTTATATCTTTATGAACAAACATAACTACATAACCGCTTCTAAAAAACTAAAACTTGATTTTTCTAAAAACAACTAAAATATCATGACGTCAAAATCCATTAAAAATTTCATGAAAAATCATGGCATGTAAGATCAATGACATGCATAAATAATTAGAGTAAAAACCTTTATCCATGTTACACCAAACCCTTGATATGACTCATTATTCATAAAACTAAAACTCCAATAAAACTTTTAACATAGGCTTTATATATATATATATATATATATATATATATATATATATATATATATATATATATATATATATATATATAATCCTCAAAATACTTTCAAAAAAGTAAAGCCTCAAAAAAGACATTCAAAGAAACTTGTCTATAATTTTCCAAATCAGTAGTTTAGGAAAATATTCAAAACACTGTGATCTATTCACTAGAACAAACACACAATTTTTTTTTCAATACATTTTGAAACCATTAGATATCCACTCCAACAAATAAATCTATCAACTTAAAAAATCCATCATGCCAAGCTATTTCAAAATTTTGAAGTACCATCAAATCTAGAATTTCTATACAGATCCTAAAAAAACTTGTCTTGTTTCAATCCTGATAGACTTATTCCACAATATGCATATGAATCTATGTAAATAAAAATGAAAATTCATGTAACACAACCTCTTTCATGTACACTTTTAAACACACTTTTAAAATAAACAAAACCCAAAAATCACTAATACTGCATATTGAAATTCATACTCTTTGTATTTCAAAAATCCAGCTTTGAACCAAACAACTCTCTACTGTTTCAAAGACCTAGAATACTTTAAAAACCAAAAGTCATTATCATAAATATTCATTCATATATTCAAAGTTTTGGAGCACATGCAGAACATTTCATAAAATCATCTTATTCAAAGCCCATATTTCATCATGAAAAACCATTCAAAATTAACTTAGAGCTTTCATGAATGTCATGTAGACCCAAAATTTATTCTATTCATGTAACTAAGGGAAAATTTCCTTCATATAATAGAAAAATTAATTTAAAATCACCCTAAATAACTTCTATATTTGTTCTAAGTTGTATAAAACATACTTGATAATGCACCCTTAAAATCTTTCTAGCCAAAATTCTCAATAAAACCTTCTCTGCAACTCAAAAATACCCAACTAGAGCATCCAAGATTTGAAAAATGAACATAAAACAATAAAATCACACTAATATTTTTCACCCTCCACCATAACCAACTCAGTGATGCACTCAAATTTCATTGGTTTATGTTTACAAAGGACACATTTAGCAGCTTTGCTAACCCTATTATTGACACAACCAAACTTAGTTGTTACTAATTCTTGTAACTAAATCATTTTCCAACTTTCATTATTTGAGGTAGACTATTTTGCATTAACTCCACCTTGCTACCAAATCTTTGGCACATCCCGAAGCTTCTTGAATATGCCTTTAAATTAAATATTTATGCCAACTTCACCATGCCACAATATCTATTAGTCACCTATCATCTGCCAACTTGGCATCTTATATCATGTTGATTTGAATTTGAAACAATTCATATGCATTATTGACAAGCCTTTGAATTAATTTCAACCTCCTTGAGACAAGCAAGTTAGGTATTAAAAATACATGTGAAGATGAAGCTTTAGAAAATGTCTAACTCCAACAAAACACCTTATGTCTTTGAAAACATCTCATGAAACAAGTTCTAGGTCAGCATTAATATTTATTATATAAAACTTTTATGCCAAATGAGATGCAATAAACATGCCAACCTTAAGCTTTGAGCTTTATGTTGTGAAACATAGACTCGAGTAATTGTTAGGATCTTGAATTGATAATGGTTTAGACTTAAGATGCTAAATAGGTCCTTAGAACTTATGAAACATACACAATGTTCTTATGCTATGCATTTAGGTAAATAAGTCACAAGATCATTATACAAAATGGATAATACCATAGACTATACAATATAGAGTTTGGGACTTCTCATGCACACTAGTGTTTTGAATGCCCATTATACCACAAGTAGTAAACAAAATGAGTCTTCAATCTGATCTGTATCTTCATAATATATTTTCAATAAAGAGATGCATTGATTTTTAAATATAACTCTTTCAAAATACCATCATTATCTATTCTACATCAATAATCATATCATCCATGAAAATCAAAGAATAATCATAAACCTGTTCAAACTGTTAAAGTCTAAAAGTCAATTTATAACTAAAATATTATCTCAAAACCTACTTTGACTAAAAAATCAAGATAACTGATAAAATTCACAAATATATATATATATATATATATATATAATTTATTTATCCACCATACTTTCTGAAACTATTTTTAAATATAAACATGAACTCATCATCTAATCATTATCATTTTATAATAAAAAAATATGTATCTAAATATATTATTAATTGATTGAGTCCCTGACATAGTTTTAGATTTTATGATTAGGTCATCTCTATGGTATAAAATATTAATTTTACAAAAATTGAGGGTGTGTGTAAAATAGGCATAACACTAGTGACCTTGCTAGTCAATTTTGTGTAATAAAATTGAGTAACAACAAACTGTCTATTGATAAAGACATAATCTTGAGAGTGTGATCTAGGCAAATCTTTTTTCAAGTAGTTCAGTGCAAACCTCTTTAATAATGAATTTTAGTAAGGGATGGATTGTTCAGCTAACATGTCATGAAGAAATAGAATGATATAACAAAGAATTTTAGGTTAGATTCACAATCTAATACAAATGCCTTAAGTACAAAATCTAAAAATGAAGTAACACTTTAACAACCAAATACAACTCAGTAGATATTATTCATTTATTACAAAAAATTAAATTTTTAAGAGTAACTTCAAAAAATGAATTGATACTCACAAAAAATTTGTATCTTTTTTGTATTTTTCCTTCACAATGTGACACTTTTCATTTATAACCTTCATTGATCATTTAAAAAGCAAAGTATGACAAAGCAAACAACAAATCAAAATAGAAACAACAATGAAAACAATAAAGCAAAGAAGGGAAACAACAAACCAAAAATAGAGCAAAAGAACAAATTGAAAAAATAACTAATCTTGAAACAATTTCAAATGATGGATGTTAATTGAGTAACACAACCAATTTCCTTCAAGATATTTTAAATAAAAATTATTGTTTCCAAAAATTATGAAAATTTTATAAGGTCTAAGCTATAATGATTCAAACTTGTGATATTTTCTAGGATTTTTGTGGGCTTTATCCTGATATAAAACTAAATATCCAATATTAATTTTTTTGTTAGAAATTTTTTTATCAATTTTTTTTAAATTTTTGTTTAGCTCTTTCTAATTTCTGTAATGTTGTTGCTTTAGATTCATCAAAAACTACTAAATCATGTAATTTTTATTCAATTAAATTTGTATCTTTAGCTACATATTGTAAAGTAGTCATAGCTAAAAAAATTTAAAGTTCTATTAACAAGGTAGTCTCAGTTTCATATGCTAACATATAAGGTGAATAACTAGTTGCTACCTTAATAATAGTCCTATCAGCCCACAAAACTTAAAAAATATTGAGATGTCAATTTCTTTTATTATCACAAACTAGTTTGTTTATAACGAAAATTAGATTTTTATTTGTGTACTTAGCTTATCCATTACCTTGAGGATAATACTTAGATGAATGATTATAAATAATAGAGTATTTTTCCAAGAATTCAAAAAATTCATTAGAAACAAATTGAGGTTCATTATCTAAAATAATTTCATAAAGGACTCCAAATATTAAAAAAACCACTTTTTTAAGAAAGAGATCACTTCACCTATTACCAAACTTTTAAGTGCTTTGATTTTAGGCCACTTAGTGAAATAATCTATGACTGTTAAAATATATCTATGTCCTACAGATGAAAGTGGATGAATATCTCAAATAAAAATAATGCCCCACTTTGTAAAAAGTTTTTTAAAAATAATAAGATTTAAAGGTATTGCATGTAATTTATCTCTTCTAACAAATAATTGATAAGACATGCAAGAATGAACTAACTTATAAACATCTTAAAATAAAGTAGGTCAATAATAATCTAATCTTAAAATCTTATAGGTAGTTATTTGATCAACATATTATCCACCACAGTTCCCTTCATGATAGCCTCTAAGAACTTTTTATGTCTGATTATGTGTAAGACATATCAACAAAATCCTATCTCTATTACAATAAAATAGAAATTTTTTAAACATAAATTTAACACTTTTAATATTAAGGAACATCTTTATTTTTTATCTAAGTTATTAAGACGGACCTAATTTTGAAAATAATAAACCAAATCATGATACCAATCATCTTCAACCAACAAACAATTCCATTCATTTATTTCAAGACCAAACCTAATTTTTTTTAAAAAAAAAAGCAATCTTCGTTATCTTTAAATGTAGTTTTGAATTTAAGTTTTCACAACTGACAAAAGTAAAACATTAATGTTTGAGGAAGCATTTTCAACTAAGTGTTTTGTTAGTTTATTACCTTTAATTATTTTGAAAGTTTAAAATTCAAGATCAAACTTTTGAATGCATAAAATCCACTTAGCAAGCCTTCCCTGAATAGTTGGTTGATTTAAAAGATAAGATAAAATAGGTACATTAGATCACACAAAAACTTTGTTTCCCATCAATAAATATTGAAATTTAATTAAAGAGAAAACTAATGAGAAGAAGAGTTTTTCAATAAGTGGATACCTAGTTTTTGCATCTTTTAAAACTTAACTCATATAACCAATTGATTTTTATTTATTATTTTCAAATTCTTGAGTTATTATAGATCCAATGGTTTTTTTAATCTAAAATTAACATAAAGAATGAATATTTTCTTTAAAATCAAGTTTAGTAAGAACATGGGAACTTACAATGGCATCTTTAACATAATTAAAAACTAACTCATCATTTTCATCCCAATTATATAACTTATCTTTTTAAAGTAATATTTTCAATGCATTAAATTTGTCAGCAAAACATGAAATAAATTTCCCAACAAATTTTATTTTACCAAAGAAAAACCTCAAACTAGATTGATCTTTGGAAGGAGGTAGTTCTTTAATTTCTTTAACATGTTCAAGATCAATATAAATACCATATTTTGAGATTATGTGTTCTAACAACTTACCTTTGATAACACTAAAATTTGATTTTTTTAGATTAAAAAAGATATCAAATTTTATACACCTTGTGAAAACTTCATGAAGATGGTCTAAATATTTTTTCTTCTTTTTAGAATGAACGATGAGATCATCTAAATAAACTTGAATAACAATGTCAATCAAATCATCAAAAGCAACATGCATAGCTCTCTAAAAAGTAGCTCTTGCATTCATCAATCCAAAAGGTATTCTATTAGTAGAAAAAATACCTATACAAGTGGTAAAAATAGTTTTGTCTATCTTCAGGATTTAAAATAATTTGATTATAACTTGAAAATCCATCTAATAAAGACATCATTTATGATCTTGCAACTTGTTGCAAAATTTGATCTATGTTGGATAGAAGAAAATTATCCTTAATACTGACTTTATTTAGATCTCTAAAATCAAGACATAGACTAATGCCAATATTTTTTTCATAACTGAAATTAGATTAGCTACCTATTCTGAATATGTTACAATAAAAATGACATCATCAATCATCTTGTCTAGCTCTTTGTTAATGGTGTCTTCTAACAAAGGGTTGATTCTTTATATTTTCTATTTAATAGGTTTGATACTAGACTTAATAGATATATCATGTTTAATAATTTTAGTATCATAACCTTTAAGATCTTTATATGACCAGGCAAAAACATCAATGATTTTTTTAAATAATTTGATTAATTTAACTTTATTATTTACAATAACTTAAATTCTTAAATAGATATATTTATGATCTTTTTTAGTATTTAAATTGATATGAATAGTATTACTTATGATTCTCTTTGATGATTCTTCTATTTTAGAGATTTTAGACTGATCATTAGACATGAACATAGATTTTAAACTCACTAAAACAATAGACAATCTATTAGTACTTAATTGTAAATAATCTCTATAATTTAACACATAATCATCATGCTCAAAATAAATACTTTCAATGAAAGAATATCTATATTCATCACAACTAAACATAGGTCAAGTATCATTTAAATAAAAAAATTAACATATAAAATTATAGCAAAAGAGAAGTTTGTAGTAGGTTTAGTCTCATGTAGAGTTGGATTAGCTGCATAAACAAGTTTATTAACTCTAATATTAAATTATCTAAGAATATGCATAATGTTAAAATCCTCAAAATCTTCAAACAATGACCAAAATTTTTATGTGTAATGATGTAGATGAGTTTGATTAGTCTTATAAATCTTATAAACTTGTCTAACAACCAACTCTGAATCCTCAAAGACTTCTAAATGCTTAATGTTCAGTTTTATGGCCTTTTTCCATCCCAAACATAATGCTTCAAATTATATTATATTATTATTATTTTCAAAAGACAATTTTTTGGCATAATAAAAAATTTTACCTATAAAAAAAATCAGACAAATTCTAGCACCATTACCTTGTTGAGAATAAGCTTCATCAAAGTAAAGTAACCAAAAATATATATATTTTAATTTTATTTATGTTGATTTTTTGGTTCATCTAAATTATAAATTCATAAGTCCTAATTCTAGTTTCAATGTAAAAAATATTAGAAGAAGAAGGTGACTCAATAGGTATACCAAAAAAATCTTCTTTTTTTATGAAAGTAATTTCACTGTTGATAAAAACTTATGTTATATCTTTCCCAACAAAATCCATAATTGCTTTAGACCAATCTCTTTCTAATAATATTATGTAATTATTAGGAATATCTAACACTTGGATATTAGTCATGCATATAATTATTTCATTTTGTGTAATTTTAATGACTATGTCACAAAGCTTATCATAACTCTTAGTTTGTCTAGAATCAAAACTAGTAAGCTTGCTAGTATTTGCTTCATAAGATATACCTAATTGATCTACAATAGATTTAGGCATAATATTCTTTGAGGCACCTATATCTAAGATATAATTATGAATTATTTTATTAGAAATCTTAAATATAACATAAAAAGGAGGAATGCAATCAACAAGAAGGTCAAAATGCGGAACATAAGTATGTTCATTACTGCTTTCTTCATGTAAACTTACATAAGCTCTAAGATTCTTAACAACTTCATTAATCTTATCAATCTATTTTAAAAAAATAGCTGCCTATAGTAAAGAGAATCCAGTCTTAATTATTGATAAATAATAAATTATGTTATAAGTTTTAGCATCAGTTTGTCTAAATTATTTAAGATTATAATGCTAATATTGACTGTTATTGTAACTAATTAAAAAATAAATATTTTGTGTAGTATTATCATTTGAATTATTTGTATTATTATGAACTATTTTTCCTTTATCGTCAAAAAAGATTTATTGTTTACCATTTTATTGTTTTGATAGGAACTATAATCTTTACTTCTAGTATTTACAACATAAGCATTCTCATTTTTCTATAGATCATCAAGAGTGTTTATATTATACACTAGATCTTCAGATATTTCATCTTTTTCATGAAAAAAATTCTTGAACTTAAGAACAGTAAGACATGTATCTAGATTATGATCTAGTTTACAAATATTAAAATAATAAGAAATATCATCATTTTTATCTTCTTTATTATTTCTATTTGAGGAAGAAGGTTTATCATTTAGCTATCTTTTAATAGGGACCAACTCATTACCTAGACTTTGTATGACTTTTAAAAATTTATAGTTATCTAAATTTAAGTCTGTGAAAGACATTTTTTTAAATCCAATACGTTTAAGCTTATTTTTATATTCAATACATAATGTTATAATTTCATTATATTCTATAATATTTTTATCTTCTATAACCATTTTATTTTTTAAAGGTAACGTATTACAAAAATAAAGTCTAGATAAGTTTTTAGAAGGTTTAAGATCATGTGGGATATTTTGATGTAACTTAATGAACATAGAAATGAAATGATAAATGATCTCACATAAATCAAGATAAAAATTCACAAGGTTATTAAATAGATCAAAATATTCTTTAACTTTTCCAAATAATAATTATATCCAATCTTCAATATCCTTCCATGTATCAATAACCTTGGCAAGCAAACTAATAAACACTTGGTAAGATTTTTCTTCAAGTGTTTGGGCAAAAACTCTTAAATTTTTTTTTCACTTGTTATTCCAAGTGTAGCATAAAATACTATAAAGGATTCTAAATTATCTTCTTAATATTCTCTAAGAGCACCAAAAAACTTTAGTATATTAAATCCTTTAAGATGAAGCAACTTACCAGGAAAGTTTCCAATGTTAATTGGATTTACAAAAATCCATGGAGTTACAACTATCTACTATTCTTATTGAACTTCTTCATCTTAGATTTTAGTGAGATCATCTTGATCTCTATTTTTTTTCAACCCATGAATCAAATCTTATATTCTCTGTTCTACTTGAACTTCTGACTATTCTCCCATTGGAAGTTGTAGTAGTTTCTATCTGAATAGATTGATTATTTTAAACTTGATCTACTTGATCTAATTGCAGATTTATAATAGTAATTTTAGAAGGAAAAATAAAATCATAAAATTAAAAAAAAAAAAAATTTAAGCTTAATATTAGTAGTTGAAACTCTATCTCTATCTTCTTGAGTTCTTCTATTTGAATTAAGATTGTCTCATTGAGTTTCACGTGTAAGTTTTGAATACTAATCAAATTTAAATTCTCTAATTTATTATTCTTAATTTATGTCCTAAATGACTTGATGAATATTTTTAGGATGATTATACCATGCATAATATGTTATATTAAAGGCAACATCAACTTAATCATATTCAATATCAATTCTAGATTGAATAATAAAAGGTTTCTATCCTCCAAGTACCATGACCAAGAAGAAAACAAAATTTAAAAAAAAAACTATATTTTTGAATGAATATACCTAGTGGAGTCACCAAATTTGTTGATGATAGAAATTATACCATTAATGAATCAACTCTTTTACCTATTGTGAAGGTCAAGGTGGAATCATATCAGTCTAATCATGGAGTTCTAAAGGTTTAATTATGATCCTAAAGATGCGAGGGTTTTAATAAGTTATAAAAAATAATCAATAAGTTATCAAATATAACATATTCTATTATAATAATCAAAAATTCACTTTATCAAAAAGGTTAAAGTGGAATCACACAAGTATAATCATGGGGTTCTAAAAGTTTAATTATGATCCTAAAGATGTGAGTGTTTTTTTATAAGTTATAGGAAATAATCAATAAGTTATCAAATGTAACATATTTCATTATAATAATAAAAAATCCACTTTATCAAATCATGAATTAGTTTGGATAAAAATATATAATTTATTCTATCTGACAGAGAATACCTATGAATTAGATGATCTCTTGAAGAAAAAAACCTGATTCAGTAAATATATGTATATTCAAGTAATATATTACTTCTTGCTGTAATATTCTCCAAATTAACCTAAAAGACAAACCATAAATATAAAAAAACATGTTTGAGATAAGATAAATAAGTATTCAATCAAGATCAAACACAAGAAACACAATAAACAACAGATAACAAACTAACTAAAAGAAAAAAACATAGAATAATTAAACTAAAAAAAGGATCATAAACTATTTAAAATAACTAAGTCTAAACTAAGAAATAACTTTAAAATAAGAAAAAGACTAAGGACTAAAGGTCAAATAAACTAATCGAAGACTAATTCTAGACCTAAATTAAACCAACTATTTAAGAAACAACTAGTAAATAAACAAGTAACAAATCTAGTTCTAAAATAGAAATAAAACTAAAAACTAAAATCTAAATAAACTCATAATCTAATCTATGACTAATAACTAATAAGAACTTAAAATTATAACATAAATAAAAATTGGAAAAGAACTAATTAAATAAACAACCTATATATACTATTACATCTAAGAAATAAAACAAAGTATTTAATCTAGGAAAACTAATTAAAAAACTAAATCATAAATGAACAAGAGATTAAACTAAGAAATAGAAATAGAGACTAAATTAAGAAAAACTAAAAGATAAAACTATATTAAAATTAGAGACAATATAAAGTTCAATAAAGTATGTGAGTCTCAAAGAAGCGTCATCTTATCATAAAAGATATATTTTATTGAAAAAAAACATCTTTCTTTACAATAATTTGAGTGATAATTTTACAATCAAAATAGATCAATAAAATGTCATAAAATAACAAAGTGTTCATCATTATTTAGGTGAATACTTGAAATTTGTGCATATGACCACAAATAGAAATCATCAAAAGATGTTAAACTTGAAAATATTTAGATAGTCTGTCATAAATGATAATAATAATTAGATATACCTATGTTACCTAAGTAACTACTCAATCGTAAGATAAAGTACTATTGAGTCTATCTGTAAAAATCATACTATCTCAAAGAATTTGTATAGAAAGAAGAGAGATGAATGATTGACTTGACAAAAAATATAAGTCTTCAATACTTATTATTCTTCTATCTCCAAATGAGTCCTTAATCTCCTTTTATGATCCAAACTTAGTTGAAAAATAATTTATGACTAACTTTAGCTAGTTATTAGTTTATATTAATTAATTAACTTTTTAAAATTTAATTAAATATAAAAAATTATTGGTTAAAAAATATTTAATTAAGACTTAAAAAGTCTTAATAGATCAAGCTTAAAAAAAAAAAAAAATAGACCAAATTTTAATCTTAATGGGTGGGGACCCTCATCAATTAATAATAAAATAGAATAAATATATCAATCATAAATAAATAAATCAAGGATTAATAAAACTCCATTTATATTATACCACAATGCATGTCAAAAATAACTTGAGCATATATATTTATATCAAAATTAAGTCTACAGTAGTTTTATAATATGATCATCAAAAATATCAAAAACTAAAGTTAAAGTATCCAATTGAACGTGAAAATTTCTACCATGTAAGAGTTCCATTGAAAACAAAGTTTAACCCCTAGAGGTCTAATAATTATCTAAATCTAAAAGCACTTCAATTATTGTCTTGTCTTGTGTACTAATACAAGTATTATATTCCATCTCTGTTGTAGGAAACTGTATGAATTTTATCCTAGAATCACTTGCATCATCATCAATTTTCAACTTGATTCACTTCAGCACTCTGATTGCAATAGGCAAATCTATATCATTCTGATTTTTTTGATCTCTTTTCTGAAGTGGAAGGGTGAATTTCAAGTATTCTCTTTTTGCCAACCAAAAAATATTTATTTAAGCTCAACTTTATGCATCCCATGGTGGGTTCACCATGTGAAGATGCTAAACACAACCTCTTACTTTCCAAAATAAGCTTCCTATGAGAAGATGAAGGTTCATTGGAAATTAATGGAAGAGAAAGATTGACATGGTTTTTATCATAGACAACTTCAACATCAAATTGTGTAACTTAGTTGGAAATATTAGGTTCAATAGCTGACTACAAACTAAATGGGTAGGTATTGTGGATTATTTTCCAAATTATAGGAAGAATTATTTTGTTAAGGAGTTTTAGTTCTAAACCTACGACCATAAAAACTTATGCTTCCTCTATGACCTCTATTAACTAGATTAAAGGGAAAATTTCTTAAGACATTTTGAAATTCAGGATATGAGGCATCAAAATGTATGAACATCCTAGTGCTTTGATTGAATCTGGGATCAAATATTCTAGCATGAAAACTACCTCTAAGAAAGTTTCTATTAAGATTTGGATGATTAATATTACTGCCATAATTATTTCCCTAACCCTTGTCATTACTGCTCCTAGATGACTCACGCTGGTCCCACTTAGACATTTTGGAAAAATATGAAATATATCAAAATTATGACTAAAAAACAATAAATGTTTATCAAAAAAAAAAATAGAATTGATATTTAGACACAATCACCTTTTCACAAAACTTAATTGAATTATAACATAAACTAAAATATCTTATCAACATCCAATTACCATTGAATCCCTCAAATAATAATATCATAATTTTTTCAAAACATTATGATATTTCTTCAATGAAATTCCACCCTCTATCAAGTTAACTCAAAAACTAAACAAATACAAAATTGAAGACACATGATTTCCAACATTATATTCCTAAAATGAAATCATCAAATGATGTCTGAAACCAACATTACTATCCTAAAATATAATCTTCATATAAACTTCAAATGAGAAGTGTCTGGGTTCATTAGGGAACCATGATTTCAACGTCCAATTTCAAGATAAAGTTAAAAACCTCAATACTAAGATATAATTTTAATAGAAAACTCATAACTTCAAGACTATATATATATATATATATATATATATATATATATATATATGATTTTATGGTCATCTCTTGCATAATATCTGACTATATCCATTCAAATATCGGCTATATAAGACCAATTTATATCTTTCTAAATAAACAAAACTAGTTCTAAGAAACCAAAACTTGGGTTTTTCAAAATCAATCAAAATATCATGAAGTCAAAAACCTTTAAATTTTTTAAGGACAATCATATCATATAAGATCAATGACATATTCATAAATACTCAAAACAAAAATCCTTATCCATGTTACACCAAAACCCTGATACTTCTCATTATTCATAAAACTAAAACTCTAATAAATCTCTTAACACAAGATTTTAAAAAATATATATACTATAATAGAATCCTCAAAATACTTTCAAAAAAATAAAGCCTCAGAAAAGACATTCAAGAAAACATGTCTATAATTTTCCAAATCAGTGGTTTAGAAAAATATTTAAAACCCTATGATATATTAACTAGAACAAACACACAAAAAAAAATTCAAAGACATTTTGAAACCATCACATATCTGTGCCAATAAATTTTTTTGTCAACTTACAAAATCCATCATGCCAAGCTATTTAAAATTTTTGAAGAACCATCAAATCTATAATTTCTTCACAGATCCCAAAAAAACTTACCTTATTTCTATCCTGATAGACTTATTCCATAATATGCATGTGACTCTGTGTCAAGAAAAATGAAAATGCATGCACCATAACCTCTTTCATACATAGTTTTAAATAGACCCATGAAATAAATAAAACCTAGAAATCACTAATATTGTGTATTAAAATCTATACTCCTTGTATTTAAAAAATCAGGTTTCGAACCAAACAAATCTCTATTCTTTCAAAGACACATAATATTTCAAAAACTAAAAGTCATTACCATCAATATTCATTCACAGATACAAAGTTTTGGAGCACATGCAGACTATTTCATAAAATCATTTTATTTAGAGCCCATATTTCATCATGAAAAAATATTCAAAATTAACTCAAAGCTTTCATGAATGTCATGCAGACCCATTATTAATGCAACTAAGGGATGATTTCCTTCATATAACTACAAAATTAATTAAAAATCACCATAGATAACTTCCAAATTTATTCTAAGCTATATAAAACATACTTGATAATGCACTCTCAAAATATTTCTACCCAAAACCCTTAATGAAACCTTCTCTGTAATTAAAAAAATTACCCAACCAGAGCTTCACTTCTGCATCTAAACTTTTCAAAATGAAAACAAAACAAGAAAATCATTCTACTTATTATACCACCCCTTGCCGTAACCAACTCAGTGATGTGCTTAAATCCTATTGGCTCATGTTTACCAAGGACACATTTAGCAGCTTCATTAACCCTATTATTGGCACAACCAAACTTATTTGTTACTAATTATTCCTACTAAATTATTTGAAAATTTTCATTATTCAAGGTAAACCATTTTACATTAACTCCACCTTGCCATCAAATCCTTAGAATATCCCAAAGCTTCATGAATATGCCTTCAAATTAAATGTTTATGCCAACTTCACCATGCCACAATGTCTATTAGTCACCTATCATCTACCAACATGACATCTTATGTCATGATGATTTGACTTCAAAACAAGTCATATGCATTATTGACAAGCCTTTAAGTTAATTACAACCTCCTTGAGACAAATAAGTTAGGTATTGAAAATACATGTGAGGATGAAGGTTTAGAAAATGTCTAACTCTAACATAACACCTTATGTATTTAAAAACATCTCATAAAACAAGTCCTAGGTTGACATTAATATTTATTATATATAACTTCTATGCCAAATGAGATGTATTAAACATGCCAACCTTAAGCTTCAGGATTTATGTTTTTAAACATAGACTCGAGTAATTGCTAGGATCTTGAATTGATAATGGCTTGGACTTAGGATGTCAAATAAGTCCTTAGAACTTATGAAACATAAGAACAATGATCTTAGGCTGTAAATAAGTCACAAGATCATTAGACAAAATATATAATACCTTAGACTATATAATATATAACTTGGGTCTTTAAACATCATTATCAATTCAACTCATGCACACCAGTGTTTTTAATGCCCATTATACCATAAGTAGTAGAAAAAATGATCATTGAATCTGATATGTATCTTCATAATATCTTTTCAATAAAGAGATGCATTAATTTTTAAATATGATGCTTTCAAAATACCATCATTATTTATTTTACATCAATAATCACATCATCCACAAAAATCAAAGAATCATAAACCTGTCCAACTATCAAAATGTGAAAGTCAATTCATAACTGAAATACTATCTTAAAACATGCTTTGACTAGAAATAAAATCAAGATAATTGATTACATTCACAAATATATATGCATATTTTATTTATTTATCCACCATGATTTCTGAAACCACTTTGAAATATAAACATGAATTCATCATCCAATTATTATCATTTCATAATAAAAAAGTATTCATCTAAATATACTATTAATTGATCAGGTCTCTAACATAGTTTTAGATTTCATGACTGGGTCATCTCTATGGCAGAAAGTATTGATTTTGGAAAAATTGAGAGGGTGTGAAAAATAGGCATAACAAGAGGCATGTGATGAGAAAGTGGAGGGAATATTTAGGGTTTTGACATTTGAAAAATAGGAATATTTGGTGAATGGTTATGATGGGATATTTATAAGGTGAGAGGGGTGAGAAAGGGGACATAGGAAATATTTAAGAATGAGAATAAATTAAATGGATTAATTAGACAATATGGATAAAATATTAGATGAGATTAAGTGAGTTAATTGAAAGAGCATAATTAGATGCATACAACATAAAAACTTGTTTTGTTGAATAAACAAAATAATACTCTAAATAAAATAATTAAGGAGCATGGATTGGATCTAGAAATTTTGTTCAAGTAGAAAGCTAATGCAAATCCCTCATTGATTTTTGTAGAAGTTGTAACAAAGGATGAAAGGGTAAATCTTTTCAATATTAATGTTACAGCCAAGGATCTTCTGCAATTAAAAATCCTAAAAGATGATACTAGGCACAAAGAGGGAGTGTCTTCTACAATATAAAAATAGACAAACACTCCACAAGAAATTTAAAAAAAATGAATCAATCAGTTGTAACATGTATTTATAGTGGAAACATTATCTGACAATTAGTTTTAAACTTAAATATATATTGTATTTATGACTTTTCAAAAATGTATTGAATTATTTGATGGATTTTTATTGCTGATATATTAGATATTATCTTGAAATGTAATGATTTGTTTGTAATTAATTTAGCTACACCATATGTATGATATATGTTTTTAAATGTATGTGTTCATTTAGATTATAACATTGTTGATTTATAATAAACATGTTTTGATGGTAAATTTTTTGGAAAAATAATTTAATTTGATTAATATAATCACTATAGTTCTTTAAGTGAAATTAAAGTGGATAAGTTAGTAAGGGATAAAACCAATATTCTCACATCTCAAACTTATCATTTGATTAATGAATATATTATCAAGTGTTGATTTTGTTAGTTATTGATAAGAGTAATGGCCAACTTTTATATTATTAAGATTGACCTTAAAGATAGAGAAAGGGTTCTTGTAAAGTTGTCTTTATGAATTATTTTTTTATAAGCATGGTTGTTGAAGATCAAATTCTTGTTGTGTTTTTATTTGCATTCTTGTAAATCAAAAATCCTATATTATTCTCTTATTAGTATGATTAACATGAGATAACATTTCAATATAAACCACATGACAAGTGGGAAATATTTAGTAATAAATTACTATATGGTACCTATGAGAAGGTTGATTTATAATTCCTGTTGATTTTCTCTTTGAATAATAAACAATTTGATTATGAATAGCTAATATTGTACTTTTAATATTGTAATGTGATGAATTTTACAATCCTAAATTATCAGAGATTATAGTTTATAATAAATATAAAAATTATCCTAATTGATAATGAATTAGATTAGAATGTTTCAATTTAGAATACATACCGAACTAAAACTTAAGTAGCTGAAATAAGCTTTTTGTAGTTTGTTCTTCAAAGCTGACATTTATATCTACATTCTCAAAGGGATTTTGAATATAAAAATTGACATAATCTCTATTGATGGTTATATTCATAACACCTCTTCTTTTAGTTTGTAAACTCTAAATTGTAATAATTCTTTCATAAGGAAATCCAGTCAGGGATAAAAAAAAACATACAGCCTTAAATAAGTCTATAGATTTTTATCCAATCTATTCTAAAGTTTGGATTTAACAAAATTGAATACCCTTTCATCTTCTATAGATCCCAAAATCATTATTTGGTAGAGTTCATATTATCAAAAATATATGCTGATATTTTCCTATAGGATGCTGCAGGTGTAAATTTTTTTCCATTGCCTTATAATAGAACCACTTTTTATTAGCTCATTTAAAAACTGATATTGATCAATCATTGTAAGTCTAAAATGTGTTTACTGAGACGTCAGTAAATTATTTTGTAAAATAATTTTAATTTCAATTTCATTGATCTTCATAGAGTTACTGAAATGCTTAATGGAACTACCCATGTATTTGAAAAATAAATTACTTGTTAGATATTCACCATTTATAGTGTTTCAAAATATTGGATTCATCACTCCCAAGATTCAAGCAAGTCATCCTTTTAAAATTATCTCAAATTTTAGTAGATAGGCTTTCTAAAATATTTCTTAATTTCTATTGTGTCTCATAAATAACAATATCACATATAACTTGTATTACATAGACTTCTTCAATCTCTAATCTAACTAAATCAACATATCTTTGGAATGTGTGCATTAGTATCTTATTTACATTAAAAATGATATAAAGTGATAGTTAATATTAAAATTCAAATAGATATTAGTGTCCTTTATTAAAATTTACCAGTTACCAAATATAAGTCCCTTAAAATAGTCCTTAATATATAATTTTCAAAGAATATTCATCAATAGCAGGTTTTATGTTTAAATATCATATGGAAGTTGACAAGTCAAGAGGTTTTTTGTACCATTTACAAGATTTAGAACTTTTCTGACATTATGTTGTGTTATGCTTATGTTGACATAAAAGCAATGTTTAATGAAACATGCACAAGATATATATATATATATATATATATATATATATATATATATATATGACTTTATTTAGTTGATAAAATGGGTTTGTCAATCTCTAGATATGTTATACTTATTATAAGACTATTTTAAGGGACCTGTATTTGGCAACTAGTAAATTTTAATAGATATTAAGGACACTAATAGCTATTTGAAGTTTAATATTAACTATCACTTTATATCATTGTTAATGGAAATAAGATACTAATGCGCACATTCCAAAGATATGTTGATTTAGTTAGATTAGAAATTGAAGAAGTCCATGTAATATGAGTTATATATGATATTGTTATTTATGAGACACAATGAAAATTAAGAAAGATTTCAGAAAGCCTATCTACTAAAATTTGAGATCATTTTAAAAGGATGACTTGATTGAATCTTGGGAGTGATGAATCCAATATTTTGAAACACTATAAATGGTGAAGATCTAACAAGTAATTTATTTTTCAAATACATGGGTAGTTCCATTAAGCATTTCAACAAGTCTGTGAAGATCAATGGAATTGAAATTAAAAGTATTTTACAAGAGAATTTACTGACATCTCAGTCAACCCATTTTAGACTTACAATGATTGATCAATATTAGTTTTTAAATGAACTAATAAAAAGTGGTTCTATTACAAGGCAATGGAAAAAACTTTACACCAGCAAAATCCTATAGGAAAATATCAACGTATATTTTTGATAATATGAACTCTCCCAAATAATGATTTTGGGATCTATAGAAGATGAAAGGGCATTCAATTTTTTTAAATCCAAACTTTGGAATAGATTGGACAAAAATATATAGAATTATTTGAGGCTGTATATTTTTCATTATCCCTGGATGGGTTTCCTTATGAAAGAATTATTACAATTTAGATTTTACAAATTGAAAGAAGAGGTGCCATGAATACAACCATCAATAGAGATGATGTCAATTTTTATATTCAAAATTCCTTGGAGAATGTAGATATAAATGTCAGCTTTGAAGAACAAGCTACAAAAGGCTTATTTCAGCTACTTGAGTTTTAGTTCGGTATGTATTCTAAATTGAAACATTATAATCTAATTCATTATCAAATGTGATAATTTTTATATTTATTATAAACTATAATCTCTGATAATTTAGGCATTTCAAAATTCATCACATTACAATATTAAAAGCACAATATTAGCTATTCATAATCAAATTGTTTATTATTCAAAGAGAAAATCAACAAGAATTATAAATCAACCTTCTCATAGGTACCATATAGTAATTTATTACTAAATATTTCCCACTTGTCATGTGGTTTATATTGAAATGTTAACTCATGTTAATCATACTAATAAGAGAATAATATAGGATTTTTCATTTATAAGAATGCAAATAAAAACACAACATTAATTTGATGTTCAACAACCATGTTTATTAAAAAATAATTCATAAAGACAACTTTACAAGAACCCTTTCTCTATCTTTAAGGTCAATCTTAATAATATAAAAGTTGGCCATTTCTCTTATCAATAACCAACAAAATGAACACCTGATAATATATTTATTAAACAAATGATAAGTTTGAGATGTGAGAATATTGGTTTTGTCCCTTACTAACTTATCCATTTTAATTTCACTTAAAGAACTATAGTGATTATATTAATCAAATTAAATTATTTTTCTAGAAACATTATCATCAAAACATGTTTACTATAAATCAACACTGTTATAATCTAAATGAATACTCACATTTAAAAACATATATCATACATATGGTGTAGTTAAATTAATTACAAACAAATCATTATATTTGAAGATAATATCTAATATATCAGAGAATATTCATCTTGTATTAAAATATTTTTACCGTTAGTCACTCCAATCACAAATTTTTGAAACTTTAAGCATCTTTTTGGAATAAATGACATGTATGCATGCAAGTCATGGATAACCTCCTCCACTTTTATGACATTTTTAAATGTGTTAATAATCTTTTAAGAAAGATTCATTCTATGAGCCATGCAATGAATTAGAATCACATATGGGGAAAATATTGTTTGTAGTTGAATACAAAGACCAGTATTGTGCCCTTGCATCATATATGCACCATTAATATCAATGTAGACTAACATGGTAGCTATAACATATTCATCCATCTCTACTATATCCTTCAAATTAGAAATAATCAATCTATAAAGGTTTTTGGCATTAGAATTTTCAATCATTTTATGTACAACTAAAAAATGAGGTTGCCTTGAATGGTTATGAAAACTATAAACATGAATGCAAGTCCATGATGTGTTGTTAACTATTATGACCTCATCAATTAACAACATGATAAACCATGCATTTTTTAATTTTTATGTTACATCCCTATTTCCTCACTATGTAAATTTACTTGATTATGCGTGGATTTTATATAGTTGGTAATTGGATATGGTTACTATTAACTAATATATGAGTTATTTACTATTATAGGATCGTTGAATATTGTTTTGATTACATGATTACTTTATTATGAGTTAACTATAGTGTATATTATTTACATTGTGATCATGTTGATTTTTTATTTCAGCAGTATTTTATGATATAAATGTCACAATCTATGGACTAACTACCTTCTTTTTATGAATACAGAAGAGATTCATCCTTCAGAACATGATGAAGGGAGAACATCATTGGAGAGGGTGACGTAGATGAAGGTATTGGATGAGGAAAAAAGAATGGATAGAACCCATACACACACCATGTTAAAATAGTACACATTGAATGCATAGTTTGAATGGTTAGAGTTAGTACATTTTTTGATGTTGTCTACATTTCGATAATTATTTATGCATGATTAGTTATTTGTTAGTTAATTTTAATGCTCATGTGGAATTAATCTTGAGTGATTTCATTGTGTTTTTTATACATATATTTAGTGTATAATTTAGTGGTATGATTGTCATGTTATGGAATTCATGATTAAACATAAATTTGTGTGATTCAGATAATACTATATATAACCTAGCCATTATGTTTTAATGTAATATTTATTGATTCACCATTTCAGATTTAAAAGAATATTATTAAATTTATATTAGTCATATTTCTAGTGAGTCATTATTATTATTTATTGATTATTTATTATTAAGTCATTAGAAAATATATGAATAGGAAAAAAGTGTCTTATAGGGAATAAAACACAACAATTGTATTTTATGAAAATTGTGTTATAAATAGAATAAAACAAAGTTTTTTAGTTTTGATTTAAGGAAAATCTAAGAAAATTAAAAGATTTAATAGCTTATGGATTTTTATAAAAAAACAAAAGAAAAGAATGGAAAGTTTTTAGGAAAAAATGACCAAAAAAAAGGGCCCCAATTTGTATTCCATTTATTGATCATCTACGAGAAATTTTGGTTCTCTTCTTCCCTAAGATATAGATGAGTGGATTTTAAAAATTCATTGCTACTTATTGTAGGAAATAATAAATTTCAAAATTCATCCATATTATATAGGAATGATTCAAACTTGACCTAATATCCAAGATGCAAAGAAGATGATGAAGAAATTAGATAAATTAATAGAATTAAGTTTTACAAGGTGGAGTGTTGACTGGGAGAGTGATTTTAATTTGTACGAGTAGGCAAATATTGCATTTAGATTTACCAATGAAAAATAAAAAATCAAAAGAAGTATTTAAAAAGGCTTATATGGGTCAGGAGAGGCTCTCATTAATTCTTACAGACCATGGTAGGTTGCCAAGCAATTGGAGTCAACTTGAGCTTTAGCCAAGGAACTTGAAAATTGGAATGAAGTTATAGATTATTATAAGAGAGATTTTAAGTTATATACAGAGTGTGGGAAATCACAACCTACTTTAGATACCCTTGCAAGGGGGGCATGTGCCTTGGAGGATCTTATCCCAAATGGAGCAGCATGAATTCATATTGATTCATGTGGTATAATTGAAGATGAAGGCAAGGAGAATATGGCCCTTGACATATATCATGATATTATTAACCTATATCTAAATTTGGAAAGATTTAGTGATGTATCAATAATTATTTTGATATGGGGCTTGGTAATAACCAAATCTAAAGCCATTCATAGTCAATGCAAGGCACACAATTATGTATTTTTATGCACATGACTCCAAGCAAGCTGAATAATGCTATTATGATTATTCCCAGTGAGTGATTCATACTTTATAGTTTCATAATGGTATGTATAAGGAGTATATAATATAAATAAGAGTAATGCACTGACATTTAAACATAAATATCCAAACCAATGTTTTTGAATTATCATGCTAATTAGTTTTAATAGGTTTGTAAAATATATTACTCTCCATAAAGCTATTTGAGCCAAATTCTAGAGTAAAATTCTATGCATTTAGCATATACTAGATTATTTTATCCTATGTTACATGTTTTATAACCTTAAATATTTTTTAGTGGATAAAATCTTATTGTGGAGGCTTATATTTGAAGAATGATTAAGATGAAATTTGATATTGATTATTGTTTCCTAGGATCAATGACTTTTATAGTAGCAAACAAAATTACTCTGTTGAGATAAGTGGAGAATAACCATTAAGTTTCTAGTTAGTTTAATGTTACAAGCTTAGTCTAAGGAACCATTAAGTTGTTAGTTGTTACAAAGTTATTATTTTATATAGGTTATAAGAGAGTATACATGTTATCTAGAGTCATAGATAATATAGAAACACATCCCTGGAATAAGAGTAGTCTTTTTTTATATGAGTTGATAATATAGAATATTATTATAAGCATAGATTACCCTATATCATGGTTTCATATTGTTATCTAGGTAAGATGATTATTTAGCCATGTAACATAATCCTATTAATTATTTAATGATAATACAACCGTATATGTTTATTGGGTTAAAGTCATTAACTCTTTGTAAAGATTGGAAATGTATTTTGAAGTACAAGAGTTTTATGTACAATAAGTCAATAGAGGCAAACTTATAACAAAATATATAGGGTAATATGCATAGACTGTTATAAGAAACTGTGTGAGTGTTTGAAGGTTATAAATAGATAGTGATTTGATATGGATATAAATAGTATATTGACTATAATAATATATTCAATAGTATTTCAGGAATATTATTATCTTATAATAGATTGTCAATGTAATTTTTGAACAGGGTAATTATAGTGATTAATTCTATAATTAGATTTGCAAATGACTGTTGACATTTATATATAATATTTATATAATGTTGAGTACATATATATAGTAAATATCAAGAATATATTTAGTATGAACAAGTGCCTATATAAATGAAAAATATAGGTAAGATGACTTAGATACTCATATGTGTATAGAAAATCTCGAGGGAAAGGAAACTATAACTATATGAATGTAGTCCACTAAAAATATAATATTTTGTTTAAATGGAAGATTATATTTTCATAAAAATTATGAATTTATATATTATGATTGATTGTTCTAATTGAAAAATTGTATATATGAATAATGGGCTATGATATTATCATAGAGTGCATTATATTTGAATCTACTTATGTAAGCTAGAAACTTGCGTGTCTAAATAGATATTATACTCGAGTGGTATAAACTATAGTTGTATGCCTATTATTATGTGATAAATAATATTGTGGATATTCATTCATACGTTTGATGGACTAAATGTATGCATTTTTATTATTCTTGTGCTTATCTTCTTTTATGATTACTAGTAGGAAGTAATCTATATGAATCTATTGGTTATCTTTATATTAAACAAATCTCATATTGCTAGTACTCAGTAAGTAGTGAGATAGACTTCTTTAGCTTACTAATATCACCAATTCTAGATGAAGGTAATCTAATTAAGTGGTTTTTATGAAATTTACTGATCTTAGAGATCAATAACTATTCAAAATTTTGGTCAAAAGTAATGTTAGTTAAATATTGTCATTTCATATGTATGATTTACATGTTTATACTATATCATGTTAGAATGAATTTATTTATGGTACACTTCATGTTCTTATAAATCATACAGCACATGGGAATGATCTTGTCTCTCTAGATTACTACACCTTCACTATTTACTCATCCATGAAGGGAGGGTCATTCCCTGATGGGGGATTATATGGGGGATCAATGGTCTATGGTTGGTGTGGAAAAATTCTCGGATGATGTTATCCCTTCCCATAATAGTAATTATTTGAATACTACACTTGAGATTTATATAGATATTGGAGTTCAAAGAACCCATGCTCCATAGAATTTTATATCTTATATTTTATATTGTATTTATTATTATTAAAATATTATTCCTGATGAGATGTAATTATTTATTTATCTATACATTGGAAATAGTGGATGTATCATTATACCAGCCATGGCTAGATATTTTTAATTACTTTCTATGTTCAATTATGTTTTGTTTCATGTGATGCTAGTGATTAGTAACAAGTAGTTGTTACATATTTATTTTATAGTTAAGATAATTAGTGTGTTTAACTGGATCACTAATTATATTCTCATGGTGAATTTTAATGAAAGAATACATTGATTAAATAAAGAAATCATATTATTCTAAGTTGATCTCAATGGGGATGTTTTATGTGGTATCATAGCCATGGCTCGAACTCTAGGGCTTAATGAGTCATTAACATTTTCATATCATTATGTTTACTAGAAAAGAGAATGGTGAAATCTATAGTATCTAGAGAGGGTCCTTCAAATGTCATTGATAATAGCCCTACATTTGATCCTAATCAATTTGTTGCCGATCAATAAGTAAATCTATTGTTGTATTCAAATATTTCACCCTAGGAGAGGGTGTTCAATCCTCTCCCATATTTGGACAACATGGGATTATCTCTATACCTATGGGTTGCCCATAATAGAGGTAAATATTTATTTTAAATGGATAGCTCATTTGATTTATCTCTTAAGCTCAGACACTACACTAGACTAGTCATCTAGGGATGATAAGGGTAGAAGAAAATAGAATTTAAATTATACTAATGGAGGTGATACACTAAATATTATTCCAAAAACACACTTTCATATACACTAAGAATGAAGACTACCAAAATTAACTTCAGCTTATTATCCTTCTAGCATAAGTATTTCTCATAGAGGAAAATTGCTATGCACATCTAGAGGTCGATGAAAATAAGATCTAATACTAGACACTACTAGTCCCTCTCACACTTAAAGACACACTTAACAAACAAATACACTTTTTGAAACCTATTAAAAGAGATATCACCTACACAAAACATGTAAGAGCAGAATGGAAGGAGAGCATATTAATCACTTAACATCCAAATACACTATGTGTCACACTTAAACAAGATATTGTAGAGATAAAACAACCTTAATAATCTTATTCAAAGGAAAAATAAGGTTCCAAACCAGTAGGGCTTTGTCATTTTATGTGTGTACTAGCTATAATTGCCAAAAAGGCTTCCATATATAGATCATATGAGAAGAGAGAGAAGAAAAGAAGTGAAATGGTAACAAAGCCAAGTGTAAAACTATGATAAATAGTTAAAAATAAAGATAATGAAGTGGAGAATAGGTCAATAAGTGGTCTTTGAAAATTTCCATTATAAATTCATCATTCTCCTTCAAATTGGCATAGAGACTCTTCATGTTCTTCTTTGAAATTGCCCTTTGGTGATGAGTTCACTTGAATATATAAAACTTCCATAAGGATATTTGAAAAAAATTCACTATCATTATAAGGTGAAAATAAGGTTTTAATATCCATAATACACCCATAAAGTTATGGCTTCCCCTTTGTCACTTGGCATTCATTGTCTACAGTCATTCATCACTAGCCCTCTAGGTCTATCTTTACACTTGCCATCAACGTGACTTGAAGTTTTCTAAGAGATTTGTTTTATAGGTGTTATGACATATGTTTAAAAAATATTTATCATTTGGTATATCATATACCTCAATGGAAATATTAAACCATATTTTTCATATCACACTTAGGTAGTCACTTCATTTTCTCACTATCTAGTTCAATATTGCCTATAATGAATTATGTAGTATAGGTATTTTACTGTATAAATGTGATTATAAATTAGTATGGAGAGTGTTAATAATTCTCTAAAAACCTCCCTCAATCATTCTTATTCATTATTTTCCCTTTGCACATGTGAAACAACTCAAATCCTATAAAAATCAGATTTTGGTATGTCCATACAAGTGATAGTATGGATAAAATGGATGTCATAGAGATTGGGAGAGTTATAGATAGGTATAACTAAATTTTATGGCAATTTTAACCCTCTTTTATGTATAATTATCCATATATTTTCCATAAGGTCTAAACAAGGGGTTTAGGAGAGTTTTTTATCTTCTAGATTATTAATAATTATTGATAAAAGTTAGACATATAAATTTTGAACCAATTAAAAAAAATTGGGGTATAGGACCCCATTCAAATATTTACAACTCTCCTTGAGGCACCATGCATAATGTATGTATTGTTATGAGCAAATGAATATGGCCTCTCAAGTTTTTGACTATGTTCTAAGTAGGTCTGAGAGGAAATTAGACCAAATTGACCACTTATGTGATGTTATATAAAAAAACATGGTTTTGATACATCATAAAATATCCCATAAAATTCATCATATAGTTTATAAGGTTCCCATGGTCATATAGATGAGTCTAGGCGCATGTAGGGCTCAGGTCTAGTTTTAGGCCTAATAGGCCTAGACTATGCTTTATGTGTGTTTAATCCCTATGAGGATATATAGTTAGTTTAGAGTCCTAAAATACTTTTTTCATCTCTAATAAAACCTCACAAATCATCCAAAATCATTCAACACTCTCCTCTTTATCCATTTTACTCTTCACATACCAAACTTGTAGGTTACATTATTCATAGAGTGCCCTCTATTTGAGATAAAATAGAGGGCATCTCTCTTATTTTCCTAGACTAAAGGAGACTATGAGGATTTATATTATGTTATAATTATTATCTATACAAATTTTAATGACTTTATCATTTTCCATAAGCCCTTAAACCTTCAAATTTATCAAAATTGGCTCACTAGGTTTGATGACTATTGGCAAAGTTTAGTTAACTATAGGTTAGGGTTCAAAACCCAATACTTTTTTATTTTACTTTATATATAAAGGTCACATGGAATTTTATGTATCATTTTGATATTTATTTAGCATTTTAATATCCATATTACCCTTTTTCTGACCTTCTCAAACCTACATTCTCCATTAGACAAGCTAGTTTGTGATTGTGTTGACTCTGTTACCTGTAGGTGGTAACTTGGAAGAGTTAAAAGGAATCTTGTAGATGTTGATGTTATTTTAGAGACACATAGAAGTTAAATAACCATTTTATATGTGATTATACATATTCATTCATTTCATGTGTCTAATCATTATCCAAGTCTACTTTCTCTTATGGACTTAGGTTAGTTTGTGTATGAACCAAACTATAGGTGTTATCAAAAAGTTATTCTAGGTGACTATATAGGTCTGATCACTATGTTTCACACCTTTAGTTCCTATGAATTAATTAGAAATATCTAAAAACTTAATGAAATCATCCTCTCCCTTGGAATCATATAACATTCTCTACTATAGTGCAATAGTTATCATTACAGTGTTCTAGATTCATCTAGCTTAAAACACTGTAGTTCACTGAGTGTCCTTAGTAGTAACTTGATTAAGTTGAGACCATTAAATCATCAATTTAATTTTGACCAAATAATATATTATTATGCTAAATTTCCACCTCTCCATATATACTATAATAATGGAGTCATTAGACCTATACAAACCACATAAAAACCTAATAAAAGATGATTCATTGTATGAGAAAAAAACTCAATTGGAGATGTTTAGGTAAGCTAGCTCATTTGCACTTTTCTCAACTTTGATTGATTGAAATATTTGAGTTGAATATATAATTAATACTAAGAGCCTTGAATTACTTGAGAAACTCATTCAAGTCATGAATTTTACTGTACTTATGTCTTGGGTTTAAATATCCTAACACTTGTTCATACAAACCTATAGGTGACTATAAGTGACTATGCACATTATGAATTTGATTGGTCCTCACTTAGTGTCTTAGAAATATATCTTAGTCAACTTAAAATTCCTCTAATGGGAAATATATATGATTCATTTTATTTAATAAGTGAAAACAACATATTAGTCTTGACCTTGATCCACTTACAGAGATATGACCTCTGTAACTATGGAAACGCTATTTACAGAACTCAATGGTATTCATTGCTAGCATAATGAGATGTTTATAATAATATCCTCACCTTATCACATTTAAAAATATTTATATACAACATTAAAGTAGTTTACATTCTCTAAAATATCATGTTCACTACTTGGTTTACTTAGTTCAAAGCAAACATAGAAGAAAACTAGAGCCAATGGGAATGTGTAAGTAGTTTAGAGTCACTAATATTCTTAAGGATGGTTCATGAATCATATAACAACATTATTGGAAATATTTACATTAAAATTAAATCCATGAATAATAATTTAATCCACTAAAATTATTCATCTCAACTCCTCCCCTCCTATTCATACTGAGAGTAAACTGGTTGCCCTGCATGACCTTGTCTTGGAGAGTGATTAGGGAGATGGACCAGTTTTTTCCAAATTTTAAATTGATAAATATTATCAAGATGAAATACCTATGTGGCCTACATATATCCTTTTAAATCTTCCCACATGACAAGTGGTTGTCCTTATCTGTATAATTGGTTAAAACTACTTAAAACTACTTGATCTTCTTAGATGGATATTGAACTTGCATCATGTTAATTATAGAATAGTTCCCTAACACTCAACTTACACCTTTGATGTTAGAGGAAACATTTACACATATGTCTTAAGTGGAAAACTATATAAGTCACCTAGAATGACCAAAAATGTGACATAAAGGAAATATTAAGACAATGACACATATGACAAAGATGAAACATTTAATTTGGCCCTAAAAATGACCATGTGACCATTTTATGACTTATAAATACCCTATGAAAGTTTTAAATTGTAGGGGGGTTTGAATTATTTGACTAGGGGTTCAAATTAGTCAACATTTTGGTGATTTCCTAGGGGTAACATGTTTGCTATGCTAAGGACCAATTGCCTTCTCCTATCTATTTGGATATGGAGTCATCTATACACTACCAATGATAATAAAATGCCTCTAAAAATACCTCAAAACCACACCAAACAATAGGGAAAAAAACACACAACACAAAAAAAGAAATCAAACACACTTGTACTCTCGTGAACACTTAGGAAAAACACAAACTAACTCAAAAAAAACAAACTTATGCATAAACTAACCTAGATATAACTCTTCCCTTTAGATCAAACAGGAAAATTAAAACATTTACTTCTCCATGAATTAAAGGAATATATGAATCATGTTTCGTTTTGATCATTGGTATTTATGTCTCTAATTCATTCATGATGTTTACCAATCTCCTTAGCATGATCCTCAATGCAAACATAGTAGATAAAAACATATCACCTATGAATGTGAATTCTTCTTTTGATTCAACCATCTTCTCTTGGTATTATTCAACTTAAAATTGACCCAATGATTCTTCATCAAGGCATGTCTATTTGACCTCCATGGTGTTTTGAATGAGATCAAACTCCTTGTGATCTACAAGCTCATTAGCTACCGCTTCAACAAGATTGATACTCTGGGAAATACCATGTTATAATTCAAAGGGAAATACATTCTCAATAATATATTCAACTTGGGGATGAATTATAGGCCTTTGAAGGGCTTAAAATACACTACATACCTCATATAATCTTTGCCAGAAATCATCTTATTCCATATAAGTATCATTAAATTCTTCTTCTTTTATATTCTTAGGTTCAAGATCTTGCTCATACACATGAACATCAACCAAATCAGTAGATGTGGATTCCTTCTTAACCACCTTTTATTTCATGTCTTGACTAAACTCTTTGTAGACAGATGCAACATAACTTTCAACATCTTTTTCTTCACTCAAGAATATTTAATTTCACTTGTCTTCACCAAGGGGAGTTCCTATGGTGATCTCATCATCATAGATTCTCATGTCATCTTGTTGATCAGCTGCAACTTGATCTTTCTCTTTTTTAATTGCCTCTCATAAGATGGGTTATCCTTCAAGAGGGAATGAGGTGGGAGGGTGGTGAATAGTTTCATGGGTTGGAGAGGGAATATGAGGGTAGATGGAGGGCCCATGGATGGTCATAGGGATGGAAGGAGACACTTGGAATAACTCTTAGAGGGAAAAAAGGTTATGTTGGGTTGTAGACACTTTGTTTGCTTCAAAAATCACCTCATGACTTTCACCATTTTCTTGAAACTCTTCCATAGTTGTAACTTTAACTCACACCTTCTCCAATAAAGTCTCTTTCTCACTTTTAAACTCTTATTGGATAGACTTCCATGAGGGACAAGATAAAGGTTCTTGGGAAGAGGTCAATGAGGCTTGATAAAAAACAAGATTTTCTTCATGGACATCCACCTCTTGGTTTCCACTCTCTTAATATTTGTTTTCTAAAGACTCTACTACTTGGTTCCAAGCTAGAGTTTGAAAGCTACTGGGATCATATGAGAATTAGATTGGATCTTCTTGAGGATAGTAAATGGTTTCATGAGGATAAGGATAAGCAAACTGATATGGAATACAAGATGATTATTGAGGGGGGATATGTATATTTTGAGAAAAGATGTCTCTAAGAATTTGCCTCTTGAGAGTTTGGATTTCTCCTTCAATAATTTGAATCCTAAGACATTGGATTTATTATTCAAAATACTAATCTTCTCTTATTGATATATTTATTCATAGGCTTCTTCAAAATATTCTTCATAGGGCTATTTAAGAACATCATATTCATATGGAGAAGGGGTAGGATGATCATAGGGCTGCCATGGATCATATGAATAATAAAAATGTTGATAGGGCTATTGAGGGATATAACATGGGTCATAACAAGGTTGATATGGAGGTGTATAGTAGGTATTTTAAACATAACCAACCATACCAAATTCATTAGTTACATGAAACACAAGAATTGATCAAAATATTCTACAATAGGTATCTAGGATGCTTACAACTAGATGATTGTATTCAGAGTCACCATTGGGGTTTGCTTGAATGCTTCCAAAAGTTGATAAGAGGAAGAACATACCAATAATCCTTCCACTCTTTTCAACCTTAGTCCAATTGGGTGTGATAGAAATGTTGTATCCAAATATTTCACCATTAGAGAGGGTTTTCCATCCTCTCCCATATTTGGACAATATGTGATTACCTCTAAGCCTATGGGTTACCTATAGTAGAGGTAAACCCCTAGGTTAAAGGGATATCTCCCTCGATTTACCTATTAAGCTCACACACTACATTAGAATAGTCACTTAGGGATGAAAAGGTAATAAGTAAATACAATGTAACCTATACTAATGAATGTAATACACCAAATATTAGTACACAAACACACTTGCATATGCACTAAGAATGAGTACTACCAAAACTGACTTGAACTTATTATCCTTATAAGTATTTCTGATAGAGGTAGATTTTTATGCACATATAGAAGTGGGTTAAAAGAATGTCTGATACTAGACACTACATGTACCTCTCACACTTGAAGACACACCTAATAAACAAATAAACTTTATAAAACTTATTATAAGAGATATCACCTACACAAAATATGCAAGAGTAGAATGGAAACAAAGAGAGCATATTCATCACTTAACATCTAAGTACACTAATTGTCACACTTAGGAAAGATATTTTAGAGATAAAACCAAATTTATGATCTTATTAAAATTTAAAACAAGGTTTCAAGCCAATAGGGATTCACCATACTAAGTGTGTACTAGCTACAATTGCCAAAAAGGCTTGCATATATAGAGCATATGAGAAGAGAGAGAAGAAAAGAAGTAGAATGGTAATAAATCCATGATTAAAAATATGAGAAATAGTTAAATATTAAGAGAATGATGTGGATAATATTTCAATAAGTGGTCTTAGACAAGTGTCCATCTTAATTACATCATTATCCTTCAAATTGGTGTAGAGACTCTTTATGCTCTTCTTTAAAACTGCCCTTTGGTGATGAGTTCACTTGACTATCTAAAAATACCATAGGTGTATTTGACACATTTTAAATATCTTGATAAGAGGATAATTTTTTTATAACATCCATCATATTCCCATCAACTAATGACTTCCCCTTTGTCACTTGTCATTCATTGTCTGTAGTCATTCATCACTAGCCCTCTAGGTCTCTCTACACACTTGTCATCAAGGTGACTTGTAGTTGTCCAAGAGACATGTTTAAAAGGAGTTATGACATATATTTAATTCATATTTTTTCTCTAGTCCATCATAGACCTTAATGGAAATATAAAACCATACTTCTCATATCACACTTACGCAGTCACTTTATTTCCTCACTGTCTGGTTCAAGATTGCTTACAATGAATTACATGATAGAGTTACTTTCATGTATCAATATGATTATAAATTAGTATATATAGTGGTAATAAGTATATAAAAACCTCCCTCAATGGTTATCATTCATTAGTTTCCCTTTTTACCTATGAAATAACTCAATTCTTGTAAGAAACTCATATTTTGGTTTATCCGTACAAGTGACCGTAAAGATAAAATGGATGTCATATATATTGGGAGAGTTATAGATAGGTATAAATAAATTTCATGTCCATTTTAACCCTCTTAGATGTATAATTCTACATATCTTCTCCATCAGGTCCAAGTAAGGGTTTTAAGAGGGTTTTTGGTCTCCTGAACTGTTAAAGGATTGTTCATAAAAGTTAGATGACTAAATTTTGAACCAATTCCATAAATTTTGTGTATATGACCCACTTAAGCTATTTAAAACTCCTTGATTCATGATGCATAATGTTTATACTATTATGATCAAATGAATATGGCCTCTCAAACTCTTGACCGTGTTTTAAGTAGGTCTGAGAGGAAATTAGGCTAAATTAACCAATTATGTGATGTTATATACAAAAAATTGGTTATGATACATCATAAAATCCCCCCTAAAATTAATCATATGATTTATAATTTTCCCATGGTCATATGGATGAGTCTAGGCACTTGTAGGGCTTAGGTCTAGTTTTAGGCTTAATAAGCCTAGACTATGCTTTATGTGTGTTTGATCCCTATGAGGGTATCTAGTGATTGTAGAGTCATAAAATAATTTTTTAATATCTAATAAAACCTAATACATTATCCATAATCATTAAAAACTCTCCCCTTTATCCATTTTATTCTTCACATACCAAACGTGCAAGTTACCTTGCTCATAGAGTGCCCTCTATATGAGATAAAATATATGGAATCTATCCTATTTTCCTAGCCTAAAATATACATCATAATTATGATATATACCAAGTTTCATGATTTTATCATGTTATATAAGCATTCAAACATTCAAATTTGTTAAAATTGGCTCACTAGGTTTGATTACTATAGGTAGGGTTTAGTTAATTGTAGGTTAGGGTTCAAAACCCAATACTTATTTATTTTACTCTATCTATGAAGGTCACATGGAATGTTATATATCATTGTGATATTTATTTATCATGGTTATATCCATATTACCCTTAATATCACCTTCTCAAACCTGCATTCTCCATTATCCAAGCTAGTCTATGATTGTGTTGACTATGTTACTTGTGGGTGGCAACTTGGAAGAGTTCAAAGGAATAATGTAGATGTTGATGTTTTTTGAGATAAACATAGAAATTACCATCACAATTTTTCAATTTATTATACATATTAATTCATTTCATGCATCTGATCATTATCCAAGTATTCTTTCTCTTATGGACTTAGGTTAGTCTGTGTATGAACAAAATTGTAGGTGTTATCAAGAAGTTCTTATAGGTGACTATTTAGGTTTGATCATTATGTTTCACACATTTGGTTCTTATTAATCCATTATATATATCTCATAACTAAATTAAGTCATCCTATACCTTGTAATCATTCATCATTCTCAACTATAGTGAAATAGTTGTTATTGCAGTGCTCCAAATTCATCTAGCTTAAAATATTATAGTTAACTAAGTGTCCTCAGTAGAAACTTGACTAAATTGAGACCATTCAATCATCATTTTTATTTTGACCAAACAAGATATTAATATGATAAAGTGACACCTTTCCATCTATACTACAATAATGGATTCATTAGACCTATACAAACCACATAAACACCTACTAAAAGATGATTCCTTGTATGAACAAAAAACTCATTTGGAGATGCTAAGGTAAGCTAGCTCATTTTCACTTTTTTAAACTTTGATTGACTACAATCTTTGATTTTATTTCCAAATTAACACTAAGATCCTTAAATTACTTGAGAAATTCATTAAAGTCATGAATTTTACTATAACTTGTATCTTGGTTTTGAATATCCTAACAGCTATTCGTGCAAATCTATAGGTGACTATGCACATTAGGAATTTGAATTGTCCTCACTTAGTGTCTTAGAAATATATCTCAGTCAAATTCTAAGTCCTCCAATGGGAAATATAGATAATCTATGCTATTCAAGATGTGAAAACAACATATTATCCTTGAATTTGAGCTACTTATAGAGATATGAATTCTAAAATTGTGGAAACCTTGTTTTCATAGCTCAATGGTATACATTGTTAGAATAGTGAGATGTTTATACTAATATCCTCACCATCACACATGAAAAACTAGTTAGAGACAACATGAAATGAGTGTACATTCTCTACAATATCATGTTCACTGATTGGTTTAATTAGATCAAATCAAACATATAATAAAATTGGATCTAATGGGGATGTGTAGGCAATTTAGAGTCACAAGCATTATTAAGGATGATTCATGAAGCAAATACCACCATTATTTGAAATATTACCACATAAATGAAATCCATAAATATTAATTTCATCCACCAAAATTATTTAGCTCAACTCTTCCCCTCCTGTCCATACTGAGAGTAAATTAGTTGGCCTGTATGACCTTGTCTAGGAGAGTAATGAGGGAGATGGACTAGTTTTTGCCAAATTTTAAATTTTTGAATCTTTTCAATTGTAAGAGAGACTTTTAGGGGCCTATATAAATCCTCCTTAATCTTCCCACATGCCATATGGTTATCCTTGCTTATAAAACTACTTAAAACTACTTGAAACTGCTTAACCTTCTTGGATAGATGCTGAACCTACATCTTGTCAATTACAAAATATTTATTTGACACTAAATTGACACCTTGGATTTTAGAGAAAAATTTGACACATTTATCTTAAGTGAAAACATGTACAATTCACCTAGAATGACCAAAAAGGTGACATAAAGGAAATATTAAGACTATGACACATATGACAAAGATGAAAAATGTAATGTGACCCTAAACATGACCATGTGACCATTTTATGACTTAGAAAGACCTTATGTAAGTTTGAACTTATAAGGGGTTGACTTGTTTGACAACAAGGTCAAATTAGTTGATATTTGGATTAGATTATCATAGCCATGAATGAGACCAGGGACCAAATTTCAGCCCTAGAGCATGAAGTTCATGGCCATGTAAAGTAATAATACTAGGATGTACCTAAAGAGCGTCTTATTGAGCATGAAAACACTCAAAACATGAGAGCTCAGGTAGATGTAGAGTTAGCTAGAGATATGAAAAAGGTGAGTCCACTTAAGTTTCATTAAACTATTTTGGGTGATGGAGTTGAAGCATGGTTGATTGAGATGGAGAATTATTTCAGTATTCAAAACTATTATAAGGTCACTAAAGGAGTTTGGGGAGCATACCAATTGATTGGTGAAATAGCTACATGGTGGGCCAACATGTTAGATGTATAATAACTAAGGGGGGGTTTGAATTAGTGAGCCCAGATATTTCAATCTCAATTCCAATCATTTCAAACTATTTAAACAATAATCATATATCAACTTGATCAAGCAACATTAACAAGATAGCTCATTCATTTAATGCATACACAAGATCAAACACATAACACATAGTTCTTGTGGTAAATCCTCATGGGGAATAAAACCCACTCTCAATCTTATAACACATGGATGACTTGTCCTATAAGAAATTACAAACAAGAGATTGGTCAACTCCTTTAGACCATAAAACCTTGATCAAATCCTTCTGACCAAAGGTCTTTAGTGAAACACCTATTTCACAAGGAGAAACTACCCCTAAGAAAGATCAAATCCTTTAGAACCTCATTTGAAATGAACATCTCCACCTTAGAACTGATGTCTTCAACACCTGATGATGGATCTCTATTTATCTAATCCCTACACAAACTTCCTCCCTATCTCATACATGCCTCTCACATAAGCATGCCACAATCTCTCTTTCTTCACTCAAACTATCCTCATATGCACACTCAGACCTCTTCACATATCCACAAATTATAATATCACTATTTAGACATTATAAATATGACCTATAGGTAACTCACATAGTCCTAAATCTTATCTAATCATTAAAACATCAATTGGGGACTCTACCTCTCCTTTGCTCTACAATTCTCACATAGACCTTGCACTAGTCTCACAAAGTCTAGAAATCACCATTTTTGATTTCAATATATATAGATATATCAATATTATCAAGATTAAAATATTTCCTATCAGCCACAACACATGCCTTTACCCTTAATGCATCTAACATGGGTCACACTTAAGCACAACATACTTTCAAATAGGCCTAAGTCACTGTTAGGTCCTATGGAGACCCATTCAACTCTTTGACACTTCTTCAAGTAAACTAAAACACAGGAACACTTTTTAATTGATGGATATATTACACATAATCTACAGGTCCTTATTAAGTGACAAAAACCATCACAATGCTCTTCTTCTTAAGCATAATTTTCTCAAACAACATTATGTGCACACAATCATTAAGAACAAACACATAGTCACCTAATAAACCATTGTTCATATTACATATGATTAGTCAAACATTCATAATGAACAAAAATGATCCTCATGGAGTATACAAAATTATCCAATTTCTAATTCATCATTAAACATTGAAACAACATTATAACGATCTCAATTACCCTTCTCGAGTTACTTGCATAGCATAGTCGAACACATAATCAACTTTGGATCTTAAAATATTTGTTTGTACACACATTAAAACCTTTAAATTTAAATTTATATATTAACCTTGGAGTCTTACTACAAATTATATTTTTATACCATGGTCAAATTTTGCATAAATAAAAAGTTATGGCTAAAAACTAGACACTAGTCTTTCCTTTGTTAAATTCCAATATTTGAATTCAAACAGTCATAGTTAAACATTAAACACTATTCTCACATTTTGTGTCCTCATTGATTTAGATAAATCACACACCATAGATATTATTTTACTAATATTTACCTTTAACTCATAGTGTGCCACTGCCAAATGTTAAACCTTGAATAATTGACCTTATCTTGTGCAATTTTGCAATATTGACTCATTGTGCATCAATCATCTCTATGGATCAGTAAGGTATTTACCTTATAGAACTCACCATTAGATCTTGATCATAACCCCCATGATCATGAAATTTTTCATCCTCACATCTCTTCTGGTCACATTTACTATTAAACATCATGCACTTCTTACCATCTCACTCAACATGCACAGTTAAATTAAAATCATAAGATGGCCTACGCACCATTGGATCTTAGAAGAAGCTCGATCTTTATCTATATTAAAAAACAAAAACTTTGACATTTTAAACTTGATTTTCACAATATATATTAATTTTATTAATTCTTGAGAGCCATTATATTTTCATTTGGTCCTGATCTTTAACATAGTGAAAAATAGACTAAGTATGGGGACTATTGTTATCTGCCTGGAAGGCCAACTTTACACCTCCATATCTTTTGCTTCTCCCAAGTGCATGTTCTAAAATTTGGTCCATATGATCTAATCACATAGGATAATATAACCATATAAAAATATTATCCTATAACCCTCACATGTGTGAGACATAATGACAATAAAATACCCACTCATATTTTTCTCTCACAGAGCCAGATATATCAAGAACTGTCTAGAAAGGCCAACTTTGAATATACATATCTTTTGATTTGATTCATCACTTGACCTAAAAGTTAGTAAAAATAAATTAGGTAAAAAACTAAACAAACCCATATTATCACCTTCTCCTTAACCATCCACACATGTGAGATATGCCACCATCAAAATTCCTACTTAGATTTTCTTGCCATATTTATAAATTTGGCTAAGTATGGGAAAACACTGTCAAAATGCTTGAGAGCCCAAGTTTGAACTTGCATATATTTTATCATGATTCATCACTAGAATTTATATTTTGTACATATAAAATATGGACTAATGTGATCACAACTATATTTTCAAGTCCCTCTGACTCATCCACACATGGCAATGGTGATGTCAATAAATTGCCTACTCAAATTTTTTGCCACTAGAACCAAAATGTCTAGATGAAAAAAATGATCAACTAGATGAAATCCAATCATGCACAAAAGCACTCAAATCATTATTGAATTCTAATAGGACCATTTTCTCATGCTTAAATTACCATACTCATCCCTAAACATCGCTAACCAAGTCAAAACTGAAGATCAACCAAGCCTCCTTCAAGCATACTAGGACAAACACATTGCACACTTTGTCATTATCACTTAAACTATCAAGTAAATTTATCCACTCACTTGGAAACTTATATGAAATCTTAATGACATCATTAAAATATCTCCAATAATCTTTCCCTTTGTCATTGATGTCAACAAACATCATTCAACTCACCTTCTCTCTCTTTAAGCACTCTACAATAGGAATTTTACCCCCCTTTGACACAATGAAAAAGTGGGAACCAAATGATCCTAAGTAAATAAAAAGACCATAAAATAGTATAGGACCATATTATAAATACTATAAAAACTCCCCCTTACCTTGAGCCTACCTTTTCTTATCTTTATAATAGCCTCTTACTTTATGTCAACACTCTCTTCAACCAAGCACTGCAACCAATGAAGAAATAAAACACTAAAAAACTAAAATATGATGTAACTAACCAAGAAAAAATTGAGAGGGACCCCACTAAGATTTCTGAGCCATTGCACCTTTTTATCATCTTCAGATCTCCACACACGATGAAGAACCACCATATAGGCTTACTAGACTTCTCTCACAAACCACCTCAAGGACCACCAACAAAACTTCATGCCACACACCAACTACTAAACATTCTCTAAACCAAACTAAGAAATCACCTTGAATTACTCATGCCTTTTTATTTTGGATAAACTAAACAAGAAGCACTCTTCTTCTCACTAGACCTATCTAGTCTCCTTATAGCCCTACCTAGAACTTTTAGAGCCCACAAATTTTAGAAGACACACTATCAAGACCTAAAACTTAATATATAGATCACTCTCATATGACCCATAAATCATACCAATTTTAAACAACTATCACATCTTTTTCAATATACTTCCTTCACAAAACAACTTATCAATTAGGCCTCCATCTTGATAAAAACATGAATAAATTGAAAAACACAAATCCTCAAATCTATGTGACACTTTATTTGACAACCCATTTATTCTATTAAATATATTAAGAAGCCTTAGTCCTCAAATCACAAGGCAAACTAATTTTCTAATAGAGCCCAAAACCTTAGAATCTCAAAATAAATAAGGTTAACACAACACCTTCCAATCAATATCCACCTCTAAAACTTATTGTACAACTAGATACAACCATTACACACTTCTAAACCAAGATTTGAGCTTCCACATCTTTAGGAACCCATACATTCTATAACCCATTTTAGGACCTGAATACTATTATGAACAAACTGGGAAACTCGAGAGCAAGCAATAATCTTTAGTTTGACTTCAACATGCCTTCAAACCACAAAACCACTTGGAGAATTCTATAATAAGGTCAACAAACCTTTCTATGTAAAAATATCATCTTGAAAAATCACAAATCCTCTTTTCCACATGAAAACCATCAATCTAACCTTGCAAACTAACCATATACAACTATAACATCACTCTTACATCACCACAACATATCTTCCATCTGGACATACTTGGTCCAATTAAAAAACACTCATCTCTAGCCTTCTAAGACCATCTGAAGAACACCACAACAACACTTGTTTCTCTACTGAAATGAGTCTCTTAAGAAACATAGATAGAGACATCTTTTCCACCGCAATGCTCTAAAATAAAGTGAAGCTAAGAGTGGCCCACATCTGCTTAGTAACCCCTAAAATAATCTTATAGATATAAGACTTCTTGATCTTCTTATTCTCCTCATTATTTTTGACTATGACAACTAGTTCCTTCTCTTTATCACTCTCCTTCTTTTCTAAGATATAATTGACAACACATGGAACAACTATGGAATCTTGACATACCTTTTCATTTGAAGAATCAACCTTGTAGCTTGGAACCTCATCACTAAATGTTGAAAATTGATGTTATTTGAATGATACTTTCTCATCAATATTAGGATGTTCACTTAGATCCATACACATCTCAAAACTAGCCTCAACTAGTACTTTGGTCCTCTCCTTGAGCTTGGTCTCTTTATCAAAAACATGAGCAGATAATGAGAGCCCTTGGCACTCTTCAACTTCTATATTATTCTCCACCATAGAAAATATATTACTTGGGTTTGCAACCTCATCGTGACTCATAATTACAACCTTTGGCTTCCATGAGTTGCTTTTCTTTCTTCCTTTCACTCTTGGAGCTTGATTGAACTAATTCTAATTTGTAGACCTTTGCTTGTAGAATCTAGAAATGTGACCAATCTTTTCATAGTTTTAACAAACCATACTCCTTGATGGAAACTCAACTTGTCTTATCTTATTCACATAAAAACTATCAGTGTATCTAATGTCATGACAACTAAATAAAACTACTCTTTTTTGAAGAATACTTTCCTTACCTTTCCTTATTTAGACAATGCTTAGCAAAGTGTCCCTTATCAAGATAATTGAAACACTTAACCTTGCTCACACCTTTTGACTGATGGCCCCCATCATAGTCCCATGTAAACTCATTTCTAACAAGTCTTCTACATTCTCTATCTCTATGCCCAAACTAATTACAAATGTAATAATAACCATTAAAACTTGCATACCTCATGGCATTTGGCTATCTAATCTAATTTTTCTTCATTCTTTTAGCACCTTCATTCCTTGTCTGATGATTTGTCTTCAAAGTATGATTTTTGTTGTTCATATTGACATTCATGTCAACTTGAGAAGAAACTTTGGTATCTTTATTAAAACCCAATCTAGATCTTGAGCATTCTTCTTCTTTGGCTCTTAGACTTGTAAACATAGATTTTAACTTAGAATTAAGAAATATGAAAACACCTTCATGCTCTTTAGAGTCTTCAACCAATATTTCCTCAAACACACAAAAATTATCCTCACATTCTTTGAGTTTAGATATCATCTTCTTATTGATTTGATTCTCAATCTTCAGTTATTCAAGAGCATTTGTTAATGTAGTCTCATAGTCTACCTCATTTTCATCATCATTTGAATTACTCCAAGTAGACTCCTTTTGATGTGAGAAACTACCTTCTTTATCCATGAATAGGGCTTTATCTTCAGTAGGACCATTATATTCATGATCATATTTTGAATCACTAAATTCACTCTCATCTGATGAGCTGTAATATTCTTTGGTGTATAGACTCTTCTTGTCCTTGAAGTATTTCTTGTTTCCAAACCTTCTGAATCCCTTTTACTTTTATCAGACCTAAATAATCTCTTGCCATGATCATGACCTTGATCATGCTCTTCATCATCATCCTTTTTATACTTATGAGGGCATTTATTAACAAAATGTCCTAGCTCTCCATAATTGAAGCATTTGAGGGGTAGTTTACCCTTATACTTGCTTGAACCTATTTTCAATTTCCTTGAAATCAAAGCAATTAGTTCATCCTCATATATACTATAAATTCAATCCTCCTTGAGTTTATTACCTTATAGCTTCTTATTTGTCTTCATTTCAATCTTTAAATATGCTTCCTTCTTTAGTGGTTTATCATCATTCTTCCTCATCTCATAGGCAGTAAGGGTGCCATGCAATTGATCTATCTTCAACTAAGTAAGATCACAAATTTATTATATAGTAGATACTTTTAGATTAAACTTGGGGGATAGATACCTTAATACATTTTTAACAATATTAACCTATTCAAGATTCTCTGTAAGACCTCTAATGATGTTCACAATCTCATCAACTCTCTATAAAAAGGATGCCATAAAATATTCTTCCTTCATCTTGATACTTTCAAATTTCCTTATATGAGTCTTCAACATGGCAAGCTTGACCTTTGAATCTCCTTCATAAATGATCTAAATTTTATTCCATATCTCTTTAATATATTTAAAATGGATTACCTTGGTGAACTTAGTCTTTGTAAGACCATAAGTGATGGCATTCATTGCCTTAGAATTGTTCTCAAACAAATTCTTGTCTACAATACTAGATGGAGGAGTAGTAGGAGAAACATAACCATTCAAAATATATTAACATACATCAAATCCTAAGGACATAATGTATGTCCTCATCATTGTACTCCAAAAATTATAATTGGATCTAATGAACATTGGTGCTTACTTAGTAGAGAAACATCCTTAATGACTACCCATATTTTACCTTGGATCACCTTCAAAATATCAAGACTTTACCAAAGGAACTACTCTGATACCAATTATTAGAGGTAAAATCACTGAGAGTAGGGGTGAATCAGTGAGCTTAGATATTTCAATATTAATTTCAACCCTTTCAAACTATTTAAATAATCAACATATATCAACTTGATCAAGCAACATTAAGAAGAGAGCTCATTCATTAAATGCATACACAAGATCAAACACATAACACATGGTTCCTATGGAAAAACCTCATGGGGAATAAAACCCACTCTCAAGATTATAACACATGGACTAATTGTCCTATAATAAATTACAAATAATAGACTAGTCAACTCCTTTAGACCAGAAAACCTTGAGCAAATCCTCCTAACCAAAGGTCTTTAGTGAAACACCTATTTCACAAGGAACAACTACCCCTAAGAAATATCAATTCCTTTAGAACCTCCTTTTAAGTGAACACATCTACCTTACAATTGATGTCTTCAACACCTTATGATGGATCTTTTTTTATCTAACCCCTTCACAAACATCCTCTCTATCTCATATAGGCCTCTCACATAGGTATGCCACAATCTCTTTCCTTCACTCAAATTATCCTCATATACACACTCAAACCTATATACATATCCTCAAACTATAAGAGAACCATTTGGACATAAAAAATATGACCTATAGGTTATACACATAGTCCTCAATCTGATCTACTCATTAACTCATCAATTGGGCACTCTACCTCTCCTTTGCTCCATAATTCTCACATACACCTTGCACTAATCTCATAAAGTCTATAAATCATCATATTTGATTTCATTGTATATAGAGATATCATGATTATCAAAATCACAATATTTATTTTCAGCCACAACACATGCCTTCACCCTTAAGGAATCTAACATGGGTCACATTTAAGCACAACATCCTTTCAAATAGGCCTAAGTCACTTTTAGGTCCTATGGAGACCCATTTAGATCTTTGACACTTATCTGAGAAAAATAAAATATAAAAATACTTTAAAAATGCATGGATACATTATACATGATCTATATATCCTCCTTAAGTTCCAATAACCATCATAATACTCTTTTACTTAAGCATAATTCGCTCAAAAAACATTTTGTGCACATAGTCACTATGAATGAACATATAATCACCTTCTAAACCATTATTCATACTATATATGATTGGTAAAACCTTCGTAATTCACACATATGATACTCATGGAGTATAAAACATTATACAATAGCTAATTTATCATTAAACATTAAAACAACATTAGAATGATCTCAATTACCCTTCTCGGGTTACTTGTAGAACACAGTTGAACATAATAAAATTTGGAGCTCAATATCTTTGTCTATACATAAATTCAAACCTTAAAATTTATATTTTCATATGGATAATGGAGTCCTCTAAAAATTCAATTTTAACATGATGGGAAAATTAAGAATAGATTGAATGTTATGGCTAAAAAACTAGACACTAGTCTTTCCTTTGTTAAATTCAAATATTTGAATTCAAACGATCGCAGTTAAACATTGAACATTATGCTCACATATTATGTTCTCATTGATTTATATCAATAATAAACCATAGATATTATTATATTAATATTGACCTTTAACTCATAGTGTGCCACTACCAAATGTTAAACCTTGAATAGTTTACCTCATCTCATATAATCTTGTAATATTGACTCATCGTGCACCATCGATCTTTGTAGATCAGTCATGTCTTTACCTTGTAGGAATCACCATTTTATATTCATCTAAACCCCCATGATAATGAAACTTGGCACCATCAAATTAATTTTGATAACTTATACTATTAAGCTTCATGCACTTCTTACCATCTCACTCAATACACATCATTAGATCAAAATCATGTGATCATATACACACTGTTAGATCTTGAAAGAAACTCGATCTTTATTTTTGTTAATCAATGAACACTTTGACATATTTAAATTAATATGAATTATATTTATTCACTATATTAATTATTTTGAGCTATTATATCTTCATTTTTTCTTAATTTTTAACATCATTCAAAATAGACTAAGTATGGGGACCATTACTATCGCTTGGAAGGCCAGCTTTGCACCTCCATATCTTTTATTTTTCTCAAGTGCATGTTTTAAATTTGGACCATATGATATATTCACATAGGATAATCCAAACATATAACAAAATACTCCTAGAAACCTAACACATGTGATATATAAGGACATTAAAATGCTCACTTAGGTTTTTCTCTCACAGAGCCAACTTGTCAAGAACTGTTTAGAAAGGCCAACTTTAAACATGCATATATTTTGATGAACTTCATCAATTGACCTAAAAGCTAGTAAAAATAAACTAGGCAAAAAACTAAATAAACCCATATGATCACCTTCTCTTTAATAATATACATGTGTGAGATATGCCACCATCAAAATTCTTACTCAACTTTTCTTTCCATATTTGCAAATTTAGCGAAGTATGGGAAAACACTATCAAAATGCTTGAGAGCCCAATTTTGCACTTGCATATCTTTTGTCATACTATATTAATAGAATTGAGACTTTATAAATAGAAACTAGGGACTAATGTGATCATAAACATATGACCAAATCCTCCTGACTCATCCACACATGGAAATGGTGATGTTAGCAAACTACTTACTCATATTTTCTACCACTAGACCCAAAATGTCTAGATGAAAACAATAATCAAACAGATGAGATCCAATCATGCACAAAGGCACTCAAATCATCCGTGAATTTTGACAAGACCCTTTGATCATGGTTAAATCACCATACTTATCCCTGGACATCTTTAACCAAGCCAAAACTAAAGATCAACCAAGCCTCCTTCAAGGATACTAGGACAAACACATTACACACTTTTTCATTGTCACTTAAACTATAAATGTAATTTATCCACTCACTTAGAAAATTTTATGACATCAATGATAACTCTTTAAAATAACAATAAGTTAGAAATGAATCTTAACTCTACTATCACTAAATGGGAGCAGTTTGTGACATTATTTAGATCATGGCGGCTTCCACATTTATACTTTGACCAAAAGCTTGTAGATTTCTAGAATCTAAATCAAGGATACTCATTAGTGAATGAGTATTGAGATTAGTTCACCAAAATTTTGAAGTATGTACCTTAGTACTAGGTATATGAGAGGATTAAATTTAGGAAGTTTATCATGTGATTGAAACCTTAGATTGGTGGAGAGGTGGATGTTCATGGGGCATCTACCATGGACCAAGTATTTGAGAAGGCAATCAAGTAGGGATAAAAGTTGAAATATCTTTCTCTTTTAATGAACAAGTGTAATATTTTTTTGGAAGTTCTAAATCAAATTTCAAAAATAAGAACTAGAAATAGAGGAGTGAAGACTATAGGAGTCAATTCAAAAATTAGAATGCAAGATTCAACAATGGTTCAGGTAACAAGACATTAGGAAATGGTTTCAAAGGTAGTTTCAAGGGAAACCAATTGTCTGATAGGAAAGGACCATCTATAAGTTTCTTCATTTGTGGAGGTGACCATTATGCTCATGATTGTACATAGGAAAAGTCAAAAAATAAAGGTTTTGTTTCTCATCAAGGAATGTTTCAACAATTATAAAAAATAGGTATCTGCTAACTTGTGTAAATGATATTTTCAATTAAATGTGAGGGGTAATATTATTTTATAAGAATTATATCATATTATTAGACCATTTTTTGAGGATAAGGGATGAGGATATTCCTAAGATAACATTTGAAACTCATTATGGGCACTATGAGTTCATAGTGTTACCATTTGGGTTGACAAATGCTCTAGAAATTATCATGAATAGTGTGTTTAGAGATTACTTAGATCATTTCATTTTGGTCTTTCTTGATGACATTCTTATATACTCTAAGAATGAAGAGGATCATTTTCAACATCTGAAATTGGTTTTGTAATGGTTATGGAAGCATAAATTTTATGAAAAGTTATCTAAGTGTGCATTTTTCCAAGAGAGAGTATAATATCTAGGACACATTTTCTCTACAAAAAATATTTCAATAAATCTAGAAAATATAAGAGGCATTATAGAGTGGCCAGTACCAAAGAATGTGCAGAAGGTGAGGAGTTTCATGGGATTAGTAACTTATTATGGGAAGTTCATTACAATTTTTTTTAAGATAGATAATTCGATTACCTCTCTATAGTGTAAGACCCAAAATTTTATCTAGTTAGATAAGTGTGAAGTAGATTTTTAGGAATTTAAAAGAAGACTTACTTCAACACCAATACTAAGAGTTTATGACCCTAATGGTCAATTTTTAGTGATCACAAATACATCTAGGGATGGACTTGGAGGATTAATTATGCAATATGGTGTAGTGGTAACTTATGAATCAAGGAAACTAAAGCCTTATGAGGTGAACTATGCCCCTCATTACCTAGAACTTATAGCAATTGTGCATGATTTTCAAGTTTAGAGGCATTATCTATTGGAAAAACCATTTGATCTCAAGATGAATAACTTGGGACATAATTACATCTTCACATAATTGAATATGAATGCTCATCAGAGACACTAGATAGAGTTCTTGTATGACTATGATTTTGATATCAACTATATCAAATGTAAGGAAAATAGAGTAGTTGATGCCCTAAGTCATAGTAGGTACATAACAACCATGGCTACTATCAAGAGTATTTTAAGGGATCAAGTGATAAAATTCTCACCAGGAGATGAATTCTATGATTAGGTCAGGTAAGAATTATCTGAGAATGCTTAGAATCCTAGGTATAAAGGATTTAGATTAGAGAATGATGGTCTTTTATGATACAATGGAAGGATGTATGTGTTAGACCGAGATAATATATGGATCACAATGATAAAATAACTACATAATTCCACATATTTAGGATATTTAAGAGTAACCAATCTCATGGAAAATATTAAACCAATTTATTTCTATAAGGGAATTAAGAAAGATGTAGCGGACTTTGTGTCACATTGTTTGGAGTGTCAACGAGTGAAAGCTAAACATGTACATTTAGATACATTGTTATATCCCCATGATAAATTAGATAAGAAGTGGAAAGTGATTAGTAGGAACTTTATCCAAGGGTTACCATCATCATGGAACAAGCATGACATGATCTTGGTTGCAATTGATAAGCTAACCAAGGTAACTCATTTTATACCAGGTAATTTGATAGATGATGCACCCACTCTTATGAAGAGGTTCATAAAAAAGTGAATAAATTGTATGGATTTATAGATAAGATCATTTTAGATCATGATTTAAAGATGACTTCTATATTTTGGGTAGCTTTGAATTTCACTTTGGGTATGTAATTAAACTTTAGCACTACATATCACCTACAGACTGATGGTTAGATCGAGCAAGTTAATCATGTGTTAGAGGATATTATTCATATGTATTACATGTATCAAAAATATAAGTGGAAATATTATATTTCATTGGTTGAGTTTGCTTATAATAACTCATACCAATTATCTTTTAAGATGGCACCATTTGAAGCATTGTATGGAAGAAGGTGTAAGACACCAATCAGTTGGGATAGGTTGGAAGATAGGGTAGTCTTTGGACCTAAGATGATTTTAGAAATGAAAGATCAAGTTAAATTAATCAAGTAAAGATTGGCCAATGTCAATTCTAGGCAGAAGATTTATTTTGATTTGAAGAGAATATATAGATAATTTTTAGTAGGTGATAAATTATTCTTGCAGGTTAAGCTACAGAAAGCCTTGATTAAATTTGAGAAGTCAATCAAAATTTCACTAAGATATGTGGGACCCTTCAAGGTGTTATAGGTGGTCAATATTGTATGCATAATATTTCATTACCATCAACCCTAGCTTCATTTCATTATGTCTTCCATTTTTTTTATCTTAAAAACTATATAGTTAATCCTTCACATGTGTAGGATTGGAATGCTTTGCAGGTTATAAACCCCAGGTTGGTCATGGTAGAACTAATTAGATTAATTGAAACTTTACAAAATTCATTTGTGTAATAGGGAGATGTCATAGTGAAAGGTATTTGGGACCAATAATTTGAGGATAGTTATACTTGGGAGGACCATGATGAGTTCTACAGGTGATTTCCACATTTATCTATTTAGTTTTATCTTTTATACCATGTTATTTTTTTAATGAATAATGTTTTAATTCAAAACTTATGTATGAATAAGTGTCATCAGGATAATGCATAGATTTAGGGGGGAAGAATTTTACATTCTTATTTCCTTACTAAGCAAATTTACTTGATTATCCATGGATTTTCTATTGTTGGTAATTTGATTTAGTTATTATTAACTAAGATATGAGTTATATGTTGTTATGGGACAGTGGATTATTATTTTGATTACATGATTGCATTGTTATGAGTTATTTGTAGTGTATATTATTTACATTGTGATCATGTTGATTTTTTATTTTCATAGTATTTTATGATATACCTGTCACAATGTATGGACTAACTTCTTGTTATGAGTTAGATGCATGATAGATTCATCCCTTATAACATGATTGAGGGAGAAAATCATCAGAGAGGGTGATGTAGATGGAGGTATTAGGGGATGACTAGAACCCATGCACATACTAGATTAAAATAATACACATTGAATGCATAGTATGAATGGTTAGAGTTAGTAAATTTTTTGATGTTATATGTATTTAGATAATTTTATATGCATGATTAGTTGTGTGTTAGCTCAGTTTAATGCTTATGTGGAATTAATCTCTCGTGATTTCATTATGGTTTTTATATGTAAATTTAGTGTATAATGTAGTGGTATGTTTATGCCATGTTATAGAATTCATGATTGAACATAAATTTGCATGATTTAGTTACTACTGCATATAGCCTAACCATCGTGTTTTGATGTAATATTTTTTGATTCACCATCTTGGATTTAAAAAAATATTATTGAATTTATATTATTCATATTGATGGTAAGTCAATATGATTATTTATTATTAATTCATTAGAAAAATATATGAATAGGAAAAAATTGTCTTACAGGGAGTACAACATAATAATTATATTTTATAGCAATTGTGTTATAAATAGAATAAAACAAAGATTTTTAGTTTTTATTTAAGGTGAATTTGAGAAACTTAGAATAATTAGATACTTATGGAGTTTTATAAAAACAAAAAATAAAATAATGGAAAGTTTTTAAGAAAAAAAACAAAAAAAAGGGCCTCAATTTCAATTCCATTGGTCGATCATTTTCAAGGAATTTCATTTCTCTTTTTCCCTAAGCTAAAAATGAGTGGATAAAAAAAATTCATTACTATTTATTGTAGGAAATAATACCATATATAATTCATCCATCCTATATATCAATGGCTTAGACTTGCCCTAATCTCCAAGAAGTAAAGAAGATGATGCAGAAAGTAGATAAATTGATAAAATTAAGTTTTATAAGGTGGAGTGTTGACTGGGACATGCTTCTCCTTTGTATGATAAGGCAACTCTTACATTCATATTTACCAACAAAAATGCAAAATCAAAAAAAGCATTTGAAAATGCTGCAATGGGTCAGGAAAGGCTCTCATCAATTCTTATAGACTATGGTAGGCTATAAAGCATCTGGAGTCAATTGGACCCTTATCCAAGGAACTTGAAAACTAGAATGAAGTTGTATATTATTAGAGGAGGGCTTGTGAGTTGTATACAAAATATGGGAAACCACTACTTGATTTAGATGACCTTGCAATGGGGGCATGTGCCTTGGAGGATGCCATACCAGATGAAATAATGTGAATGTCTATTGATTATTATGATATACTTGAAGATAAAGGCAAGGAGAATATGGTCGTTGACATATATCATGATATTATTGTAATATATTTTAAATTGGAAAGATTTAGTGATGCACCAATAATTAGTTTGAGATGGGGCTTGATAGCATCCAAATCTAAAGCCATTCATAGTCAATACAAGGCATATTTGAGTACAATCATTGTGTATATTTATGCACAAGACTTAAAACAATCTAAACAATGTTATTATGATTGTTCCCAATGAGTGATTCATACTCTGTACTTTAAAAATTTCATATACAAGGAGTCTATAATATAAATAAGATTAATTCATTGACATTTAAATAGAAAGATCCAAACTAGTGTTTTTAAATTAGCATGCTAATTAGTTTTTATAGGTTTGACAAATATTTTACTCTCCATAAAGCTAGCTGATCCAAATTCTAGAGTAAAATGTTATGAATTTAGCACATACTAGATTATTCTATCCTGTGTTGGATATTTTTAATCCTTAAATCCTTTTTAATAGATAAAATCTAATTGTGGAGGCTTATATTCGAACACTAATTAAGATGAAGTTTGATTATGATTAGTGTTTCTTAGGATTGATGTCTTTCCCAATAGTAAATAAAATTATTGTGATGAGATAAGAGGAGAATAACCATTAAGTTTTTGGTTAGTTTAATGTTACAAGGTTAGTTTAAGTAACCATTAAGTTGCTAGTTGTTACAAGGTTATTATTTTATATAGGGAATAAGAGAGTATACATGTTATCTAGAGTCATAGATAATTCAGAATCACATTGCTGGAATAAGAGTAGTCTTTTTTTATATAAGTTGATAAAAAATATTATTGTAAGCATAGATTACCCTTGTTATAGGTAAAATCACTAGGGGTGAATCAGTAATATAAGATAATCCAATTCAATTCCCAATTCTTAAACATTTAGCACATACAATCATGATGCATACAAATTAACCATTGTAATGAACATAAAAAGATCAAGCACACAACACATGATGTATGTGGGAAATACTCTTGTGGTATAAAACCCAATAAACCCTAAAATATGGACTACAGTCCTAAAATAACAAGATCCAACATTAGACTAGCACCAACTGATCAAGGAACACCCATCCCTTAATTTAGTGAGACACCCATCCTTCAAGGAGGAACTAACCCTCTAAGCAAACAAGCACCTACTTAGATACCTTTATCTAATCACCACCTATGATCTAATATATTCTACACTTGATGATGGGCTTCTCTTGAGTACACTTTCTTCACCCTTCAATCTTTCTCAAAAACTTTAGGGCTTACTCACTTAATTTGCCTCTTCTAGGATCATTAGGTCTAATGACCTATGTGTCCTCCTACATCAAATTGATTATATAAACATGACTTATCCTATTTGATATTTGATGTTCCTAAATTTCATGTACCTTCTCTTTCAAATGTTCTCTCCTTTTCTTAGCACAACACTCTCAACTCCACTCTAAATAGGCTAATTATGCCTAGTATGTATGCCATACACTCATCTAACCCATTTTGGCTAGCTAAGATGCTTACCAAAATTTTTATGCCTTTTAAATATATCTTCATACATGTTACATGTAAGAACCACACACTCTTAAGGTCATCCATTAACTCATTAACCCCAAACCACCATTAGGTCTTGGTGAGACCTAAAATAATTAGGCCTACTCACACATACATTACAACTTCAAATCCTTGGGACACTTTTAGCTTCTACCAATGATTTTAACCCATAAAAATTGTCTCCAATAGAAATTTTAAAACTCCCTCAAGGTTCCATTCCACTTGGAACACCAACTTGACACTTGAACCTACCAATTAGGTCTCTTTGTTCTTTAGGCATTCAAACATAGAAAACATAGTCTCAAAATTATAAAGCAACAACTCAAATATTTCACATATCAATATTTTGAGATCACATGGGTGAGATATTTAATACATCTTAAACACCTTCATGTGCCTTATGCATTCCAACATAGGATCTAAGCACTCAAATCAACTCTCTCAAAATGAACACTTAGACTAGTCATATATAGTCAAAATAAAGTCAAGCTATTTTGACTCTCCACAATTGAATATGGGAAACATAAGATATCCAATACCTTATCATGAACATTTGATACTTCTTTGAAATATTCATATTCATTTGTTTCCTTAACTCTAATCATAACATCTTCAATTTACCTTTGCAAGATGGTCACTCAAACGACCAGTGTATTCAATAAACGCATTCAACTTATAAGCCTTTGTTCATATTAAATATGGATTGGTCAAACCTAAAATATATATATAAATTGTCCTCATATATTATAAAACATTATCCAATAGTTATTTCATTTTGAAACATCAAAATACCATCAAGAACTCTTCAATTATCCTTTTCAAGTCACTTGCAGAACATGTTCAAACCTTCAGTCAACTTTGGATCTCAATAAATTTGAATATACATATAATCAAACCTTATAAATAATGTATCTATATGTGAATTAAGGTCATATTCAAATTTTACTTTCACATCATCAAGAAATTTTTCCTATATCAAAATATATAAGCAAAATACTAAGCATTGGTTTATCTTTTTGCTAATTAAAATACCAACAGTCATTGGTTAATGCAAAATCATCTACAAACACTTGTATTCATCTCATGTCTTTACACAACTTGATCAATTTAACTCCATTGATATCCTTATAATCCTCTTGACTTTAAATTTCATCTCTCACCATTGATATTAGATCCTCGCTTCTAAGATCAAGCCACTTAGCAGCCTTGTGTGCCCTCTACATACCCTATAGTCAGTCTCCAATGAACTTCTGTCACTTGGCATCCCTACATGCCTTTTGATCATTCTATTTAATTATTGAATAATGTAAAATATTTATGTTCCTCTACATGGTTGAACATGCTCCATTGATCTTGATCTACTACTTAAACTCTATGAGAGTGATACATATCTTCATCATGTTCACTCTCAAGATCTTTGACTAATTACTTCATGTTCACCATTGATCTTTATCTGAAAAGTATAATGCTTTCCATTAGATCCTTATATTTTCATATTAGGTTCTCACCATAGATCTTCATCTCCTGAGTAAACACTCACCCTAGATCTTCATCTCTTGATTAAACACTCACCGTAGATCTTTGATATCACAAATTTGGCTAAGTATGGGAACTTATTGAACTTTGTCTAATAAGACAGCTTTTCACCTTAATAAATTTTGCTATGCTCCATGTCCAGAACTAAAACTTTAACCATATGTTTTTCTCACATAGGGGAATATATCCATATATCAATCTTCTATTGAAACTTTCACACATGTGAATGCTGATGTCATCAATCTACTCACTCAGCTTTATCTATCAAGATGACTACTTGAACCTAGACATTCATATGACCATTATAATGAATTCCTTTTACTTTCATAAGAAATACAAGCAATCAAAACACCCCATAATATCTCTTCAATGTGAACATACCATCAATAAAATCCACCATTTACCTATCCAAGTCAAACATTGAATAACTATGCAAGAACACTGAAACACACTTTGTCATTGTCATCCTAGCACACATGATACCTCATAAACATCCTTGATCACCTTAGAGACATCATTGAAAAACCTCTAATAATCTCTCCATTTGTCATTGATTTCAACACCAATACAAAGCTTAAGCTTAGACTTTGTCTCTCTCTTCAATCACTTTCTCCCCCTTTGACATAATGATAAAGTGGGATCAACTTCTAATCATGTGGCCTTGAAAATACTTAAAGGACCAATAATAGTAAAGGAACACCTCTAAGAGATGATACATACTCCCCCTGACATTGTGCATACCTCTTATTACCTTGAGCTTCTCAAACATGCTCCATGACTACACTCTTATTTAATTAAACATAGATTTTGAGCTTAGGCACCCTTTTGAGCATCCTCATACCATTTCAAAAAATTATGAATCAACATAATCTCCTTCATGCCTTCTCTCTCAAATTCTAATACATAATGCTCTAATCTTAGGACCTGACCATTTACAAATCTCTCCCTTTGTTTATGCATGATGATTCAATACATTGACAAAGCACCTACCTTGGTTTGATCAAGTCATCAAATCAAATACTTGAGTTCACATTTTTAGTAGAATTATTCATATCTCCATTATGACTAGAATATCTCACATATGTTCCTCCTCACATCATTTATAACTCTTCAAAACTTTCAAACTATTTGAGTTAGCCACCCATAACTCCACACTCCACTTGGATCATGATATCTTCAAAAAGAATTCTCAATGAACTACATCTGTCATCAACTCTTTAAACACTTGGAACCAACCAATTTGACCCTTTAGGACCAAAATACTTAAAATTTTTATCTAAAGCATTTTACTACAAACTATTGGAGCAAGCTCATAAACTAGTTGTTCCCCCTCAACCAAAAAAATTCTATTGATTTGTAGACAAGGAGGTGACTCCCAATCTTTGTCTTAGATACTCAAATGTTGCTTTTGTTAATGGTTTGGTCATAATGTCTACAAGTTGTCCTTTTGTAAGCACATATTCCAACTTAACACATTGATTGATCACTTTTTCTCTCAAGAAATGATATATAATAAAAATGTGTTTAGTTTTTTAGTACATTATAAGATTCCTTGAGATACTAATTGTAATAGTATTATCATAAAAGATGGGACAAGCTTCTTTTTACTTTACCTTATGGTCTTTCAAAGTTTGCTTCATCCATGTAGCTTTAGTGCAAAATGAGGTAGTAGTTATATACTCAACTTCTATAATGGATAGGGATACGGAGGCTTGCTTCTTGCTTAGCCAAGATACCAAGAATTCACCCAAGAAGAAAACACCACCACTGGTACTCTTCCTATCATCCACATAACTAGCCCAATCTGCATCATTGTACATCTTTAGAGTGGAATATTTGTTCAAGGGACACCATAAACCATATTACATGGTGCCCTTAATATACCTTAAAATTCTTTTGATTGCTTTCAAGTGAGATTCTCTAAGATTAGCTTGAAACCTACCAACAAGTCCTACTACTTGCATGATGTTTGTGATCAAAGAATTTGACAAAGAGAGGAGGTTAGATCAAGTGTTAGTCTATAAAACCATAAAATCAACACACTAACATACTAACATATCTAAGCCTAGATCTTAGGGGGATCTTAATGAACAAAAAACAATTAAAAACCCAAATAAAATGCAAAGAACAACAATATTTACCTTCTTTGAGAGCTTCAAATGATTTCTTCGTTTGGCTTGCTTGGTTTATGCATAAGAAGTCTTCATCAATGACATATGACTAACATCATCTCCTCTATGCACCATTATTGAATGCTTGGCTTGATTGATATGACTTGGCTCAATTTCAACATTATAACACTAGGCTTTTAGCTTCATGAATCTATTCATGCATTATAACTCTACTTTGACTGAGCTCCCAAATGAAGAGCTCTAGGCTTGCTTTTATAGGCTTTCAAATCTTTTATAATGGGTTAAATATGACCATGGTTGAGTTTATTACCTTTTTTTGAGTTTGGTATATTCCTAAGATATTCTTTTAGATATTTTTCAAAAGTAACAACTCACAACCATGGTTGAGTTTATTAACTTTGATTGAGTTTGACATATTCCTAGGATATTATTTTACATATTTTCCAAAAGTGACAACTCAAAAAGGTAAGATGCTCTTGAATTTATTTTTTAGTAATTGATTTATTAACTTAAGGGTGAAATCAATTAGGATTTGAAATTGATTTAACTTGATAATTGATTTTAATTAGGGTGTGCAAGTTAATTAATTCTTTTTAGGCATTTGGTCATTTATTTGATTTTGATTAATTTAATGTGTGTATTTTCCTTGTTTAATTGACTTATTAAGCCAATTGATTAAATGCAAGGTTATGAAGTCAAATTTGAGACTAATAGCAATTATTGGGATAGGTATTCAATGATTGGCAAGAATTTGTCTAATGTCATATATGAAGCCATTGGTGGCCAAATTTAAGTGTCTATAGTTTGCCCCTGTTTGGAAAGATGTTGTAAGTTGTAAGCATAGTAACATCTTTTCAAAGAATAAAATTATTATTTATACTTACGACTGCAATGGTAATTATTGAACTATATCTACCTCCTCAAGTGATTGGTTGGCAAAAGGGTTGACAAATGATCCCTCGAAAGAAAGAAGCAAAATGAGGGGACCAAAAAAATGAAGACAATGGGGTGAAAACATAATGATTATCTAAAGTTGGGTAATATCATTAAGAAATGAAAGTGGGATGGTGTATAATGGTTTTCCTAAAGGTGATTATAAGCATTGTACCTCAATTATGGAAATGTGGTATGATAACATAATGATTTGCCCCAATAGGAAATATAATCAATGAGAAGATGGAGTTACCCTAGTTAGTATAGATAAACAAGAAAGGAAAATTGGTGATAACATAATGATTTGCCCCAGTAGGTGATATAATAATTAAAAATGTATGTAGGATGGTGTATAGTACTGATGTAGTATACCCTGATTATGAAAACATGATTGATGATTGATGATTGATAAGTTGATACAGAGGATAAAGATGAATTAGGATAACCTGCTAGTAGGGAGATGTTCATATAAACTAAAAAAGGTTGAAATTCTTCTTGTTATTTAATTACTCTATTTGGGATATGATTGAGTATTGGATTAGGATTGTTGTTGATGTCGATATTGAGGAGATGGTGATACTGCATTGATGTTGTAGACCTATCAAATCTATTTTTTGTTATAGCATTTGATGGTAGGCCTCATGATAGAACACCATGGGGGCTTGGCCAAAATATGCATAAGGACTAACCCCTGATATTTGATACTCAATGGAAAACAATTGTACTGATGATAAAAACCATGATGATAATGTAGATGTTTGAATATGGATATATTCAAGAATAATGTGCTAGGAATCATCTAATGAACACACATAGACTAAATCATAGTTATAAGGCTGAAAGCAAATAAATAGGCACACAAACAAATAAATAAAGAAAATAGACAAATAAAGAAACAAACTAGACAAACAAAGAAATAAACAAGATAAACAAAGAAATAAATAAGTGTTAGTCCCTATGTTAGTATAAATAACATGATAAACATTACCCCTATAAACTAGGTGACAACTGAATAAATAAACAAGATGGGGGGAAAAAAAGAAAAGGAAGGGGGTGGATGAGTTGTCTCCATATGCATTAGGTAAGTGGGCACTACCTACATAGTTCCATGAATATGAAAATCCAACAAAAATTCAAGCAAAATATAGTTCTCCTAGGAAATGGGAAGAAAATGATGATTGATAGAAGACATGATGGATGTGATAGAAGAATATGGATGAATTCACAAAATGGGGATCATGTAGGATAAAAAGCCAAAAAAGATGGGAAAACTAAGGAACAAGTGGTTTGTTTGTGACTTAGTGAGGGTTCCCAGAATTTTTAAGGCAAAGAAGTGGTCAATGTTTTTTGTTTTTTCTAAATAAATTTTAAATGTTTTTTTTTAGAATTGTTGAAGCATCTCAACTCAATATAGAATGATAAGACACTAAAATGGTCCAAGCTCACAAAATGATGAGAGCATGGTTGAAGTTTATCATAAAATGATGAGAGCATTATAAATTGGAGTGATGCTTGCAAAATGGTGAGAAGATGGCTAAAGGGGGACTAAGATGACCTCAACATGAATTAAACATGACCCACAAAGTCCCAAAATGGATTTAGCTCATAATAGTTCACCTCACAGTGGAAGAATTTGACTAATGTAGCATACAATTCAAATAAAATAGGCGTAGTTGGTATGATGGCATAGTATGACATATGAATGGTTAGGTGATATGTGAAGGCACAATAAATAAATGTTTCCCCTAGTTTTCCCATAGGTGGTTATAACTAGGATATAATTGATAGATCAATGATACCAATTTCCCCTAGTAGGTGATATAATTAGTATCAAGATCGATGAACACTGATTTTCCCTAGTAGGTGATATAATCAAGCTCACATAAATAAACTTGATAAGAAGAGAATAAAAAATGAAGGATATGACTACCAAAACTTCTATCATACTGCTCCAAAATTTTGCCTTTGTTTGAAATGCTTGAAAAAAATGTTAAAACTGATCTAATTATGTATGTCAAAAATGTGAAACCAATAGATGAACCAAGGTCAAATGAGCTAGGTTGATAGGATTCAAAACATGTTTGGTCAAGTAGGAATGGAATGGTTGGATGGTTTGGTATTGATTTGATGATAATGATTGGTTATGATAATGACTGGTCTGATAGATTGGATAAAATGATAGGAGGGTTTCCCTCAAGTGATAAGGCTAATGGTTAGGATATGAAATAATGGCAAAATGAATGGAAATTTGATATGATATGGTACATGTTTGGTTTTGGCCTGGGTATGATAAATGATTTTATTATTCCTACTAAAGTGGAGATGCACATCTTGACCAATAAATGATATAAATAGAATACTCAATCATGATAATGCTAGCCCACATCTCATCTAAATAGTTGCTTTATCAAGAACTGTCTATAGATTTGAATGCTGAGAATGTTATTATGATCTTTGTTGGTTATTGATTATGATTCCTTAAAGTATCAATACAAGATATCCTCATATTCTCTACAAAATAAAGTATGACCATGAATGGTAAATATGGATAAATTTTGGTTGATAGGTTTTTTTGTGAAATGGAATGGTGGAGGATAATGGAATGTATAATAGATGAGAAACAAATGAAGATTAAGATTTTTAGGCACACACAATGTTATTGATTTCAAATTTTACATAACTTTGGATGGTTAAGGTTGAATACTTTTGAATATTCTCTCAATATCTTTTATTATTTAGATCTAAGAGTAGCTACCATCTGATTAGGCTGTAGAGTGGAAGTTATTTTTATTTAATATTTGATAATGTCTTCATTAGTCAGTAAATAAAATTTGTGCTCAGCTATTGGTTCCTTGAAGAGGTTTTTACCAATGAATTTATCTTGATCGTCCCATATTTCCTCCAAGAATGTTTCACTAAGTAACATGGAATTTTGAATTTGATTATCTGCTAACACCTCTGAAAAGGTTTCAATAGAAGATGCTGATTTTTGAATTTGATTTTCCACTAATGCCTTTGAAAAGGTTTCACTAAGAGAGTGTTATTATATTATGTGATTATGATCTTAGCCTCCTTTATTTTCTTTATCTGATATGTCACCATGGATGCAGTTCAATAAGGTACAATTTTATTGGTCCCAATCAACACTTGTGGGAGATGGAATGCCAATGACATGTCTATGATAGTTGGTGATAATGGTATGTGGAAAGGTAATGGAATGGGAAGGGGCTACATAATCCTCATAGAAGATATTAGGAAAACGTGTGTTAATACTAAAGTAATCATCCTCAAAAACCATGGAAGGATCACAAATGTATTCATATTGATATACTAGGTATGCATAACCAATGTTGTAACAATCATAAATATAGTCTGTATCTAAATTTGATTCAAACTCAAGGGAGTCTAAATTTGAGGTTGATATTGATGTTGATTTTACTTCTAATTCTAAATCTAATGTCAGTTCAAGAGTAGAACCTAAATCTAATTTTTATTCTTCATCTGATGGGTACTCTGTTATAATGATGTCTTGTTAAATGTTTGATATTAGATAAGTAATGACCTGTGATGGCATAATAGGCTCCACTAAGACTAATTTTTCATAGTGAGACTCCTTTAGGATGAGAAAAAGGTCAAGAGATAACTCCTAAAAGACTAGCTTATCAAAGGGAGGCTATTGAAAAATAGGCATATGGTTGAGGTAATGATTTCTCCAAAGGTGGTTATAATCATTAAGAAGTGACTCAACAAAGACTGGCTCATCATAGTGAGACTCTTTGATAACAGGTATATGATTGAAAGGTGAATCATCATAGGTTGACTTGTCACAAATGGTTGGTTCAACAAAAACATCTTGGATCAATTGGTTCTCTTGGCCTTGGTTTTCAATGAGTTGGAAAATACCAGTTTTGATCATAACTTGGTCCTCAAATGATTTGCTTAGTTGAGTAGGTATTGATTGGATTAGTTTGGGTTTAGGTTGAATGATGGGCTGAGGTTTGGGATGAATGATTATATAAATGATTGGTTGAACATGAATGATAGGTTATGATCATGATTGGATTATTGGTTGGGATCATAATTGGATTGGTTGATATTTGGGATAGATTGGTTGGGGTTTTCTAATGTGGGAAATGATAGGCACTAGATGAGGAATGGCTAGTGATTGGATAATAGGTGGGCATTGTGGAACTTGATTGCTTTCATAAGTCAAAGGATGAGGTCCTAGAATAGAAATGGTAGGTCATCATGGAACTTGATTACTCACATAAGCCAAAACATCCAAGTCCTCCTCATAAACCATATCATCCTAGTCAGGGTCTTAAGTTGAATTGTAAATCATCTCTTATCTTTGGTCCCTAAATGTATTATTGTAAGGAGGGTATGAATTTGTTTCACAATCATCCTCATCATAGAGGTTTTCACCCAATTCCTCCTCACCGACCATATCATTCTAGTTGAGGTCTTAACTTTGGTCTTCAATTTCATTTGTGCAAGGTGCATAAAATTCCATTTCACAAACCATATTATCATCAAAGGGGTCTTGAATAAAGCCATAAAAATCAAAGCCATTTTGTGTGGCCATTCCATCATAGTTTGGATTGTACATGACTCCACCATAAGTATATCTAGACATATCCTTATCAATGAAGAAATCTTATAAAAAAAATGCTTAGATTTATACAAACTTTGAAAAATTATGTCCAAAGGATAATGGGTTCAAATGCGATCTAGCCTGGTTAAAAGGGGTTGAGTTGAATCTACAGAAAGTATATGCAAAGAATTGATAAAATAGTGTATCATCAAATAAAAAATGTTGTGTGTCTGATACATGTAAAGGTCACGTAAAATGACCTAAGAATAAAACTAAAAAACTCTAATGTTGAAACGTGTTCCAACTAGGTCTAAGCTACTAAAAGAAAATGTTTCTAGGTATTTTATCTAAATGCAAAGTCAAAAGATATGATCAAATAGGATATATGAGGACTAATGGACAAATAATGGCAAAATATCAAATTAAAAAGGATGATTGATTAATCTAATAAACTTGGAATAATTTAACATAGACAAGGTACATGACTCTAGGCATAAAACATGCTCTGATTGGTATAATATGCTAAACAAGAAATGTTTGAAGATAAACTGATTTGACCAAAATAAAATCACAAAAAATATAATTTTTCAAATTTGAGTGATGAATTAACCCAAGTTATATAATCAAAAATAGGAAGATCTGGGTATCAACCCCACGAATTGAGGTCTAAACCAAAATCAACCAATATTTGAATTTGAACTTGTAATAGTTAATCAAGGACTCAACTAAGGATAAACAATGAATTTGATGATAAAGAGATAGAAAGAATTGAAAAATGTGAACACACTAATCCAAGATTCAACAAGGTTCAAGTGATTGGTTGTAAACAAATGACAATGAATATGTAAGATGAAATAAGACAAGTCTTTTGAAACAAAGTGGGCAGCCTAACAGTGTTAGCACTCCCAAAAGATGATGTGACAAATAGTTTATGTTTCAAGACTTCAAAGGCACAATATTTTGAAATGATTTGGGCAGCATAACGGTGCCTTCCTCAATCAAATGCTACTCTCAATGTTTTGACATAAAAAAGGAATGTTTACTGAGTTAAATCAAAGTGTCATATGGATGGCATAATCCCTTCTCAAATAATGGAATGATGTGGACTCATGCCTCATCAAATGACATGTTTTAAATAATACAAGTTTTAGTCTAACACACCAAGCAAAAATGACTAAAATACACTAAGTATAATCATCCAAATCCTAGCAAGGGTATGACAATGTGGGGTTACAAATATTCTAGATAGATCAATTACACAATGATTTTCACGTCAAATAATGAAAACTAAATGCATTTTAATTGGGTGTCTATAGAACTTGGCTTGTTGAAATAAGGTCTTTCTCTTTTTGTTACCACTACATCCATCACTTGCTTAGTGCAGTGTGATGTCTAATGTGCAGATACGTCTCGATGCTTAACCCCAACACTAAAAGGTGTTTTAACCACTTAAACCTATGATCTTAGTGGGGTGATAAAGTCGATGACAAGAGATGAAACCCCAAGTCAAAGCTTCCCTAAATAACTCATGGGAGGTAATGAAGTCCTCCTCACAAGCCAAGATGCACGAAATAAATGACACAATAGAAAGACTTTATGGTCACCTCAAGATCACCCAATACTATTACAAGTTTTTGGGAAGGGATTTAAATGACATTATTTTCATGCCTTGGACTAGGCTCAAAGTGTGATGAGATGTCACTTTTGATCCTAAAAGTTCCCTAAAGGAGATGGATGGGAAAGTATACACGTACATCTTTTTTCATAAAAAACACACAATCAACAAATAAGTTTAAAAATAATTAAAGTGAAGTTAATTTCATTACACCAAATTGAAAGTGTTTGATTAGATTCGTTACTATGCCCTTGTATTTAATAAGTGAAAATATAAATGATTGCAAACCACCCAAAAATTCTCTAAAGGGGATTGATGGGAGAGCATACATGCACAAATCTCTATTTACTCAAAAAATATTAGACTAAACAAATAATGAAAATAACTTGAAAAAAACTTTTAAGTGTATTCAATTTTATAGCACTAAACAAAATGCGTGGTGGTGTTCTTTTAGCCCCTTGGCTTTAAGTTGTGAACTTTGAAAAAAACCATAAAAACTTAACTAATAAAACACCCTAAAAATTTTCTTTAAACACCAAAATGAAGGATTCTTAGTTTTTTTTAGACATTCAAATGAAATGTGAAAATATAAATTTATATTGAAATGGTTTTCTCCAAATAGGTCCTACAAATAAATGGTCAGAACTTCATTTAGCCTTGAAGCTTATTTATCGAATGAGACAAGCAACTTTGAAAGGTTAAATCTATCGACCTCAAGACAAAACCAAAAAAAAGCAAACATGTTAAGTTAGAAAAAGGTTATAAAAATATAAATCAAAAAATCAAAAATAAACTTAAAAAAAAAAAACCTATGAAACATGCCAACAAGTTAGAAGGTAACAAACAATAAAATCGAACACAAAAAGCATAAAAACCTGCGGTCAGTAATTTAGCCATAAATTTTAAAATACACATCTATTTTTCACAAAGTTTTTGGAGGTTATTTATTGTTATATTTCTCACCTCTTTGTAAAACTTAAAGTCAAAATAGTAAATAAAAAAAATTGTTAGCTCTGTACTAACCATTTTTACCAGAAAATTAAAAAATAAAACGTGAGCCACTAAAAGAGTCAACTTCTAATATATATATATATATATATATATATATATATATATATATGAAATATTTAAAGATTATCAGTGACATATTTATACATATTAATAAAAAAATTTAAACTAAAATTTTAATTAAATAAAAATTTATGAATTATTTATTGGATATTTTTACTTAAAGCAAAAACAACAAAAAAAGAATTAAAACTATGAAATACAAAAAATGTTTATCTGGTGTGCTCTCATGAAGATAGTCCCACTAGACATGCCATTTATGATCAAGGAATTTAACAAAGAGAGGAGGTTAGATCAAGTTTTAGTCTATAAAACCATGAAATCAATACATTAACATACTAACATCTCTAAGCTTATATCTTAGGGGGAGCTTAATGAACAAACAATAATTGAAAACCCAATTAAAATGCAAAGAACAACAATCTTTACCTTCATTTAGAGATTCAAATGATTTTTTCATTTGGATTGCTCAATTTATGCATAATAAGTATTCATCAATGAGATATGGCCAACATCATCTCCTCTATGAACCATTGTCGAATGCTTGGCTTGATTGATATGACTTAGCTCAATTTCAACATTATAACACTAGGCTTTTAGCTTCATGAATCTATTTCTAAATTATAAATAGACTTGGATCGATTTCTCAAATGAAGAGATGTAGGATTGATTTTATAAGCTTTCAAATCCTTTGGAATGGGTTAAATCTAACCATAGTTGATTTTATTAACATTGGTTGAGTTTGGCATGTTCGTAGGATATTTTATAAGATATTTTCTAAAAGTGACAACTCACAACCATGGTTGAGTTTATTAATTTTGGTTGACTTTGGCATATCCCTAGGATATTATTTTACATATTTTTCAAAAATGATAACTCACAAAGGTAAGATGCTCTTGGATTTAATTTGTAGTAATTGATTTAACTGATTTATTAGCTCATGGGTGAACTAAATTAGGACTTGAAATTGATTTAACTTGCTAATTGATTTTGATTAGGGTGTGTAAGTTAATTAATTCTTTTTAGGCATTTGGTAATTTATTTGATTTTGATTAATTTAATATGTATTTGCTTTGTTTAATTGATTTATTAAGTCAAATTGATTTAATGCAAGGTTATGAATCCAAATTCAAGACTAATAAAAATTATTAGGCTATGTATTCAATGATTGGCAAGAGTTGGTCTAAAGTTAGATATAAATATATTGGTGGCCAACTTTAGGTGTCTACAATGTTAGGTCTATAGGTAGTGGAGTAGAAAAGACTTCTAATTATTGATCTATACAAGGTTTGATCAACCTTTGGTGACTTATTTTGCTTACTCAACTTGCAACCTGTAATCATTAGTTTACTCATTGGCTTACACTCAATCATATCAAATTTTGTTAGAATATCATTAATTTATTTCACTTACAAAATTAATATCCCTACATCTAGTTGGTTAATTTTTAGTCCTAAAAAGAATGAAATATTCCCCAACATAGACATCTCAAAATTAGTCTTCATGACATCTACAAATTTTTTACTCATATTGTCATTGTTAGAACTATTATGTCATCAACATAGATAAATAAAAGTAATTGATTACTACCTTTAATCTTAATGTACAAATTGCTATCAGCTACCCCTCTTTTGAAACCTTGACTCAAAATATACTTATCTAGTCTATCATACCATGTTCTAGGAGCTTGTTTAAGACCATATAAATCCTTCTTCAATTTGTACACATAGTCTTGATCACTTGACAAGAAGAATCCTTCAGGTAACTCAATATACACTTCTTCTAAGTTTCCATTCAAAAAGGAAAATTTCACATCTATTTGGCATACCTTAAAATATTTGAAGCTAACATATGACAAGAAGAGTCTAATTGATTCCATTCTTATCACTGAACAAAAGTCTCATCAAAATATATCCCTTCAATTTGAGCATATCCTTTACACACCAGTCTATATTTATTTCTTGTGACCTCTCCTTTCTCATTCATCTTATTTTTGAAGACCCACTTAGTGCCTATCACATTCTTGGTTTTTGGTCTACGAACTAGATCCCATATTTTATTCTTTACTATTTGATCAAGTTATTCATCCATATCACATGTCCAAATTTCATATTTGTTATCTTCTAGGAGAGTTTTGGGTTCAACCGATGACAACAAGATAATCAACATTCTTCTTCAATTTTGTACCCTTGTATTCACATTACCAATGATTTGGGAGGTAGGATGATCATTATATATTCTTTTAGATAGAGTTTTAGTGTCAAGTCTTGCTTCTTCCTCATCATCTTCATCATTTATTTGAATAAATAACCCATCCTTGTTTGAAATAGAATTTTGAATATTATAACTTACTTGAAAGTTTGACTTCTTGACTCTATTTATCTCATTTACACTCACGTTTGAGCCTTCAACAATCTTGTGAAGTCTCTTATTGAAGCATATATAGACAAACTTGATAGAAGAGTAGCCTAAGAGGATGCCCTCATCAGATTTTGAATTAAATTTACCAAGATTTTCTTCATCCATTTTGACATAGCACTTGCTCCCAAAAAATTTAAAATGTTTGACATTAGTAACTCTATTCTTCCATAGCTCATATGGAATCTTATCACCATTTACTATAATTTGGCACCTATTAATAATGTAAACTAAAGTGTTCACTACATCTTCACAATAACCAACTGATACTTTTATAATTTTGAAGCATAGTTCTACTCATTTATTGAATAGTTCTATTTTTCCTTTCAACAACACTATTCTGTTATGGTGTTCTAATAGCATAATATTATCTTGTTATCCCTTGTGCTTCATAGAAGTCATCAAATTCATGAGACTAAAACTCACCTCCTCTATTTTATCTTACACACTTAATTTTATATTCTTTTTCATTTTTCACAAGTCCTTTAAATGTTGTAAATCTTGCAAAAGCTTCATATTTCTCTTTAAGAAAGCTTATCCAAGTCATCCTAGTGAAATCACCAATGAAAAGCATGAAATAGTTATTACCTTCAATAATTTTAGTTCTCATAGGTTCACACAGATCAATATGAATCAATTCTAATGGCTATATAGTGGAATGTTCCTTGTATTTGTATCTCTTATTGATTTGCTTCCCATGAAGACATGATTTCTAGAGAGAATGAGAAATTTTGGTAATTTTTGGAATATGTATTACTAACCCCTTTGAAGTGATCTTTACCATATTGTCAAAATTAATATGTCCAAGTATTCTATGCCAAAGCCATATTTTATCCAATTGACCTATGAAATATTCCTCCTTGGGTTCATGGAAGATATACAGGTTATTTTCTACTTTATGAATGTTTGTGATTATTTTTATAGACTTAAACCTTTTAACTTCACATTCCTTGTCATGAAAATTTAAAATGTTTACTTGCTCACACATTAAACTCACACTTAAAAGATTATGTTTCAGACCTTTTACATATAAGACATTCTTGATTCTAGTATGGCCATTGTTAAGATTCATAGTACCTTTTCCAATAATATTAGCAGATTTTTTATCACCAAATATAACTAAACCTAAATTGGTTTTCTTGAGAGAGATAAACTTGGTCTTGTCTCCTATCATATGAATTTAGTACCCACTATATATGTAACACTTCTTGTTCTCATCTTCTTGAGTGTGAAAAGTTGTTTGAACAAACATTGAATCTTCCTTTGGCACACTGTAAGAGTTTTGTTTCTTTTCTTCTTCTTTCTTAGGCTTAGTTTCCTTGAACCATTTGATGGCATCAATTAATTAAATGTCATTTTTACAAAAGGCTCTTTTACAATTCTTGGAAATATGACCTTTTTTATTGTAGTTGTAGCAAACCCAATCTCTTTTGATTTTAGGAGATAGAACATAATCCTTGTATCTGTAACCAATTTGATTGAAAGTATAATAATATCCATTAAACAAAATATTCATGTTGGATATCTTTTTTTATTATTCATTACTAATCTAAGAGTATTTATTCTTGACTTCTTTGGTAAAGCTAGAGTCCCTTTTAACCTTGGATGAGAGCATATCTGAATGCATTAAGACTTTACTTTCTTTGATCTCACTACATGTAGAGGGATTCAAATTTGAATTTTTCATTCCTTTCAGACATTAATTCTCTTTTTATAGACATTCAATCTTTGACAAAGCATACACTCGTTCACCATGAAGATCTATTGTACCTATGATCACCTTAAACTGGTTAAACTTTTGAAAATAAGGTATGGCTCTGATAGCAATTATTAGAGGTAAAATCATTGGGGGTGAATCAATGATGCAAGATAATCTAATTCAATTCCCAATTCTTAAATATTCAACACATACAATCATGATGCATTAACCATTACAATGAACATAGCAAGATCAAGCAAATAACACATGATATACATGGGAAACCTCTTGGGGGATAAAATCCACTGAACCCTACAAGATGGACTGCAGTTCCAAAATAATAAGATCCAACATTTAGATCAGCACCAACTAATTAAAAAACACCCATCCCTTAATTTAGTGAGACACACATCCCACAAGGAGGAACAAACCCCCTAAGTGACCAATCACCCACTCAAATACCTTGATATGATCACTAGATCTAATATTTATTCTACATATAATGATGTATTTCTCTTGGTTACACTCTTTTTTACCCTTCAATCTTTTTCAAATAACCTCTAGAGCTTACTTGCTCAGTCTGCCTCTTCCAAGCTCATTAGGTCCAATTACCTGTGTCTCCTCCTGCATCAACTTGATTAGATAAACACGACTTAACCTCTTTTCTATTTAATAGTCCTAAATGACATATACCTTATATTTCAAAGGTTTTCTCCTTCTCTTAGCACAATGCTCTCTCAACTCCACTCCAAATAGGCCAATTATGCCTAGTATTTACACCATACACTCATCTAACCCATATTGGTTGGCCAAGATGCTTACCATACTTGTTCTACCTTTGAAATAGGTATTCATAAAAATTAAATTTAATAAACTCACATTCCTTAGGTTGGCCATTACCTCATTAAACCCAAACCACCATTAGGTTTTGGTGAGACCTAAAATAATTAGGCCTACTCACCCATACATTACAAATTCAATTCCTTGGGCCACTTTAATATTCTAACAATAATTTGAACAAATCAAAAATATCTCCATTAGAACCTTGATAACTCCCTCATGGGTCCATGCCACCTGAAATGCCAACTCAACACTTGAACCTACCAATTAGGTCTCCTCACTCTTTAGGCCTTCAAACATAGAAAACATAATCTCAAATTTTTGAAGTAATAAATCAAATAATTCACAAATACATATGATTATATCACATGGGTAAAACCTTTAGGACCTATGAAACACCTCCAGGTTCCTTAGACATTCCAACACAGGATCTAATCAATCAAGTCTCTCAAAATGACCACTCAAGCTAGTCATAAATAGTCAAAAATATAGTCAAGCTATTTTGACTCTACATAACTTAATATGGGCAACATAAGGTCTCAATACTTTATAATTAAATTTATATACTTCCTTCACATCTTCATATTCATTTTTTTCCTAAAATTTGCTTAGAACATCTTCACCTTACCTCTACAAGATGGTCACTGAAACTACCAGTGTATTCAATAAATACAATCAACTTATAATCCTTTGTTCATACCAAACATAGATTGGTCAAACCTCCAAAATCCATAAATATTGTCTTCATGGAGTCTAAAACACTCTCCAATATTTATTTCATATTGAAACATCTAAATACCATCAAGAGCTCTTCAATTACCATTTTTGGGTCACTTGCATAACATGGTTAAACCTTTAGTGAAATTTAGAGATAAATAATTTTGAATGTATATATAGTCAAACCTTATAGCCAATGTATCTAGATGTGCCTTGAATTATTATTAAAATTTTCCTTTTACACCATCAATAAATTTGTCTTAGATCAAAATATATAATCAAAATACTAAGCACTAATTTATCCTTTTGCTAATTCAAATGCCAACAGTCACTGGTTAATACAAAATCATATGCAGACATGCATCTTTATCTCATGTCCTCACATAACTTGCTCAAATGTACTATGTTGATTTCCTTGCAAGCCTCTTGAATTTAACTTACATCACTCATATTTGATCTTAGATCCTCAATTATGAGATCAAGCCACTTAGTATCCCCACGTGCCCTCTACATACCTTGCAGGTAGTCTCCAATAAACTTCTACCACTTGGAATCCCTTCTTGCCTTCTAAGAATTATGTTGACTTATCGACTAATGAACACCATTGATCTTATCATGCATAGATTAAAATTATTCATCAATCTTGATCTACTACTCAAAATCCATGAAAGTGACACATGTCTTCATCATGTTAATTCTTAGGATCTTTGACTAATTGACTTCATGCTCATCATTGATCTCTATCTGACAAGTATAATGCTCTCCATTAGATCCTTATCTAGTAAGATTAATTTTTAACCATAGATCTTCATCACTTGATTAAATGCTCATCGTAGATCTTTCATATCACAAATTTAGATAAGTATGGGAACTTATTAAACTTTATCTGAGAATCCATCTTTTCACCTTAATAAATTTTGCTACGTTCCATGTCTAGCCTTGAAACTTGAACCATATGATCTCATCACATAGGGGAATATATCCATATATCAATATACTCTTGAAACCTTCACACTATGAATGTTAATTTCAATAATCTACTCAATCATATTTATTTATAAATATGACTACTTGAACCTAGACACTCATATGACTGCTCTAATAAATTCTTTTGACTTCCACAAGCACTCTAAGCACTCAAAACACCCCATAGGGTCTTTATAACATGACCATACCATAAGTAAGATCCACCATCTACCTATCCAAGTTAAACAATAAATAAATATGCAAAAACATTGAATCATACTTTGTCATTTTCATTATATCACACATGACACCTTATCAACATCCTTGGTCACCTTGGAGACATCATTGAAAAACCTCCAACAACCTTGTTGACCAAATTTGACCTTCAAGTCAAATTGGGGCACCCATAAGAAAAAACATGACTTTTAGGAATTTTAGGGGTCTAATATAGATGTGACAAGGTGTTTTATAGGTTAATTAATGTCACTTAATGTTGTTCTAGACTTGGTCATTAGTTATTTAGTTCTTATATCAATTTTGGGTCATTTTGAGGTAAAAAGAGTGTATTTAATGAGTTGTATAGATTTATTAGGAAGTGTGAAGGTTTAAAAAAGTTATTTTATGTCCCATGTGTCCCTAAAAGTCTTAATTAACTAACATAACTAAAATATGGTAGGTTATGTAGAATAAAAGGTAGTTTTCTTGAAGGAAAATAAGAGTTTAGAACTTGTCTAGCCTCTTTGGGAAGTGTGCCATGTGGGAAATGGTAATGAATTACCTATTCAACTTCACCATTCTTATTTACATGATTTTTATATTTTTAAGTGTTATTTTTGAGCTAAAACCATTCTACTCCCTTTTCACCCTTCTTGGCAAGCAGAAGTGACTTTCAGGTTTTTACTTGGTACAAATATCTCAAGATGTTTCAAGTTAAATTATTTTGGGAGGTTGTTTTAAACTATTATAAATTTATTTATATATAATTATTTTTAAAAATGGTGTATTATTCTTTATGAACCATCCTCATGAATTTAACCTTTCAAACCTGCCTACTAATCTATGTACCACATGGCTTTTGCCTTGGTTTGAGAAATTTCATACAAATCAGTTGCTAAGTATAATTATAGATGATTTTGACCTCCTCCTAATATTATCCTCATTCTTGGTTTAATGTTTCATGGTGTTTGGATGAACAAAGTATCTCATGTTGTAAGAGGGTGTCATTATGAGAGATCTCAGTCTAGTTTTCCACTTGCAGTAGATTGAACTCCCTTCATGAGATATAATGTGAAAAGGATATGGTGTTTTTATGTCTCCATGTAAATTTAAGATCCTCATTTCACCTTTCATCCTCTTTATACTAGAATTTTCATGATTTTTAGTTAATGATGCACATACAATTACAGTTAGCCATGGACAACCACATACAAGTGCTAGAAAGAGATCTTCACATTGAAAAAGAATGTTTTGAAATTTGTTTTAAAGTCTCCTTGGTTTAAATCATAAATTTGAATAATTTGACATGATTTTGGATTCCCATGTAGCTTTTAATTCACCCTTGTTTCTCTAGGACACACCCACTACCTATATACAACTAATAATCACCTATAGGAGCCATTGTTGAAATCATGCTGAGAGGTAGGAGATTTCACATAGGTTTCAACCTTATAATATTTATAAGAGTGCATTAGGATTCTTAGTGGATGAATAGAGGATTAATAAACATGGATATATTTTACACTACTCATTTTCACTTTACTACTTGTGTATGTTGATGGCTACCTATAGGTGATACCTTAGGGTTATAAAGGATATTGAATGGGAGATTTGAAACATGATAAAGACCTTTCAAAGTTATAACAGGTGATGGAATCATTAAAAGCTTTTTTGAAATGTAAAATGGACATAAAGTGTGTGAACCATGATCAAAATACAAATGATTGAGTTTAGGGAAATATTCCCTAAAATGTGAAAACAAAGCTCTGGGGGGTTTTATAGGCCTTTGACAACATGATTACAAGATGTTCAAAAATGTATAGATTATTAAATCTTATTTCCTCTAATACAGACAATATGTGTGTGTGTGTGTGTGTGTGTGTGTGTGTGTGTGTGTGTGTGTGTGTGTGTGTGTGTGTGTGTGTGTGTGAAAGGTGAGGATAAAAAAATTAAGGGAAGTTGGAAATGAAAGGCCTTAAAGTCACCCTAAAACACACTGAAGCACTGCATTAATATCTATAGGATTAGAAGTTTGAATGGCATTTGACATCCCTCAAGAAAACACAATCTGATGTTGGATAGAAGTGTTCTATTGATAAAATAGTGTATAAATGGATATGAATGTCACTATTATGATGTTAATACATAGTTTTGGCAAACCCTATGGCCACCTACATGTGTCCTCACTTAGAAATCAGGCACCTACAGTAGGGTCTAAGTAGTGACTCAATTTTGATGACTAATTGGTGCTTTAGGACCTTAAAGGTGAATTATATCTCAAGATATGTAGATTATGAACTCATAGTGATTCAATTAAAGTTCATCCACACCATTAAAAATCTATATTACAAACACCTATAATAACCTACAGGCAGGTGTCTCAGTGAAATGACTGTGAATGATAGTGAGCTGAGAAAGGGGTGATTTGATAAGGTTATATGCCTATATAAGATGAGATAGATGAATAAGATATAAAAAAATTACACTCAAAGGTTCCTAAAGGGAATAATATCATAATTTTTAGAGTAAATACACACTTACAGACCCCTTTTCTTTAAAACATAGTTGACTATGTTGATTGTCAAAAATAGTGAACAAAGAGGAGATGTTATTAGTATGAATAAAGTGTGAACATGAAGAAAAATGGATAAATATAATTGAAAAAATGGTCTTGATAACTTAAGGTAAGGTTTGTAATGACATGATAAGGTCTAACCATCACAAGATAACCTATAGTTATTCCCTCAAAATCATGCATAGTTAATGTTAGAACTCGGTCTTGAAGAGTTCGATGTGTGGAAAGGTGTATGAAAGATAAAAGTGGTAGGAGATATGAAAGAAATTAATTAATGATAAATATGACCTTATATAACTTCCATGACAAGACAAGCAAATAAATTAGTTCAAAGTCAAGTATATACAGTCATTTAAAAAATACTGCACACAGCCTTACCTAACAGTTTGTCTAATTTTTTGTGATTTTCAAGGGTCTATACATAATAAAAATGGATTATTTTTAGTTTATATAACATTTATAACTTTAATTATCCTATAAAAGTGTATGTTTTGTTAGATAAATATGGGAAGTACCCCTTGTTCTATCTTAGGTAGGGGGTACTTCCCCTTATACCAAGACTAATAGATTTTGGTAAGGCAAAGTATGAAGCCAGGAGCCATGGGATATTTCAAAAATTGAATGAGAAGTTTAGTTAAATATAAAAAAACATGGAAATAGCCACATAGAGATTAATGAAACTAAACATAGAGGTCTAAACCTCTTAAGATTGTAGGCAAGCCTACTAGGCATGAGTAGGACTAGAGGTCCAAATGAGAAGGCATTGTCATTTCTACCTTGAATTGAGATATATATATACTATTATAACATGTTTATGGTATGAATATAGGTGTATTTGAGCTATCAGGAGGCAAATAAAACAATCAAAGGTAATTTTTAGCTCTAGGTTATAGTCAAACTTAAAATCAAGGTTTTGGCATAGACCCCAAATAGATGGTCACCTCCACTTTCCACATGAGGTGAGAATTAAAACCTATTAAATAATTTTCATGATGTCTCAACAGAGGTGTTCAAGCCTTTAACTTGTAGGAGAAACCATAAAAGGGCCATTTTGACTAGAAAACTCACTCAGACTTGCATGAAAGAGGAAAACAAGCTTGAGTAGGCAACTTCAAATGCTCATATATTCATAGAGGATCTACATGGGAGAAAAAGGAGTCTGGGGAAGTTATTAATGTCCTTGAAAATAAAATTTTTGGAATTTTTCGACAAGTTGGACGTTATATTTTTATGAACAAACCTTAAGAAGACAAATAGGCTTAAACCCCTCCTAAACCCTCAGTCAGGACCAATTTAGATAAATAGAGATAGAAATATAATATAGTTGAAATTTTTTATCATTAAAACTATTTTAAATTGTATAGAATTCACTTAGTCTCCCTCACATGCTTTTTAGTTATACAAAATCTATACATGGTAGAAATAGGGCATTTTTGAATACTTTTTATGTTGTGGAGGTTCTAGGAGGAATCTAAAGATGAAACCAACTTTGGGAGAAATATTAATACTTATGATAACTACATATATTAGTTTAATTCCTAATAACAACTCCTAAGTGTCTTATCAGGGGCTCTCATCTCAGCTAGTTAAAACAGACATATTGGACAAGCTAGTGAAAGGTGTGAAAACGTCAAGATGTATTTTTAAGGTGTCCTTGATGCTTATATGGATATGGATATCATTAAAAAAATTCATATACTATCTCCCATGGATTTTCATATAAAAATTAATCCAAATTTGAGGCCAAGTGTGCAAGGTGCATGGAAGAGGATTTTTCTTGTTAATAGATGATGATGACTCACTTTCAGGTGACTCTAGAAGACCAAGCCTACAACCAATGCATGTAGAGGCATTATTTAGACCCTCAAAATTATTTATAATTATCACACCTATCCCTAATTAGTTATGGGATGTTCAAAAAGGCCCAAATTATGAAGGTACTTTTTTGAGCCAAGACAAGGAGTTTTATGCCACTTTGCAAGAGTTTGATGACTTGAATTGACATTTATAATTTCTAACCTTGAATGGTTGGTGTGCTAACATCAGACTGCAATAATGGTGTATAAGTAGCATGCACTAAATAGAGCTATGGGGCATTGAAACCCTCGAGGGGAACATCTGTTATTCTTCTTCTTCTGCTCCATATCATCTAAGAGCGTGGCTTTACCAAATTCGCTACACGCTCTGTAAATAAACCCTACCATTAGAACTAGTCCCCCAAATTCCCAAGATATTCTTTCACTGATATCCATCTACATCACCCATTGATAGAATTGTTGTAATAAAGTTGAATCCCACTCTTCCTCTGAAGAGTCACTGTGTGAAGACTTTTGCTAAACATTTATAGACTCAATACTTGTCCTTCCATCAAAACAAAATGTGTTTTCTAGGCCAATAGACCTGTACACAGGTTCTAACATAGAGAAACCTACAAGCTAGAAAAATTCAGAGCTATTTGAAGTCCATTCCAACCCCTTTCCACATAGGGTGTCTCTAGACCCACATGACACTAGAACCTGAGTCTTTGGGTCAACTGCAAAGAAGGCATTGGAGCAGGCCTACAAAATAGAATTGCAAAAGAACCTACATATCACTGGAGGTCCTAACCTAATACCAACATGAGGATCATAGATCGAACATTCCAATAATTCCCATAGAGCTAGACATTCCTGACTAGCCTCCCCGATAGAAGCTAATTTTCTTACAGAGATCAGAATAGGATGTGTTTGAGTTGAACTGTAGCATATTCTTTTCTGGTAAATCCTACACATTGTCAAATCATTTGGTCCTTTCAAAGATTTTCTCTATGGTAGCCCTTCAGATGAAAATCGAGGAAAGTGGCCTCCAGCAGAGATGCATACTCCACTTCCATGACTTGTGACTGCATATGCCTCTTTTCTATCACATACATATCCTGTGCAAATATATCACTGTCACTATGGCCCAAAGGCCATTATAAAATTGGTGACCTTTTCCCCTCTAGCTCAGGTCTACATTCTCATGAGCTCTGCAAAGTAAAGACATTCATCCTTGGCTCTAATAGATTGTCTGCAACACAAAAGCCTTCTCCCTACAGGGCTATCATAGTCTCATGAATTTATACACAGGCGTCTCTATGGCTCGGACCTCAAGATTTAGCAACCCAAGACTTGGCTTTCTGTCACCATGTCAAAATAGGATAATACAGGCCAAATGGCCTTTGTGACTCCTTTTCTCCCTCCTAGAGATCCTCCTTTTTTTCTTTGTCCCTCTGTCCTCTTTAATGAACTCTCCCAGGGTAGGCACTAGCTATACTTGTCTTAACTATGCTTAGAAAGTCTTCCTAGAATTTTTCAACAGCTTCAACAGCCTCCTAAAGTGACTCAACAATATCCTTCAATCCGAAGAATCCAACCAATACACACTAATTACGTTTTGAATCACCTTATTCCATATGGTGATAAGGTGTCATGGCTTATTTTGCCCACAATATCATTTTTTTTAACAAATTACAATTTGAATTACAACTTTTTGTAGGAAAACTCATTCAAGATACTTAAGACAAATAAAATAGACTATGCACCCATAGATGCTCTTGCATTAGACTACCATGCTTGAAACTTGTCATGAGCCCCTACTCATGTATGCTTATTTGCTCTTTTTGTTGAAATTAAAAGCCATCCATTGTTGTTTGCCTCAACTATTTCTTCATATTGATGTACATGTTCCATAGCACCAAATTTGATTCTTTTCTTGGAATTCTTTTTCATTCCTACACATGACGCAAAGACATTTTCAAAATCATTGCTTTTCTCAAACCAATCTTTCTTCTTTCTTTGGTTTTTCTTTTTCTTCTTGTATTTACTTCTCATCTCTTTCTCAGCTGCAATCTTCCATATCCATGTTTCATCTTCATATGTGTCTCCAAAGTTTTCATCTTCTATACCTGCATTCAAAACATCAAAAGCCACCTTAGAATCAAAATCTTTAGGACATGAAGCCTCTTGGTTGCCTTCACATTCTTGTTCCTTGACCAGAATTGCCTTGATCTCTTTGCTTTGCTCTTGTGTTATTTCACTCATCCCAATGGTGTTCTCATCATGGTTTGTACCTGTATGTAGTTCTCTTGAAGAACTAAAGAGCTCTTCCAACATTTTCAACTCTTCTTTTAGTGAGATCCCATCTATCTCCCCATTCACTTCATCAAACTTGGGCTCATCATTCACAAGGATTACTTGTCCTTCACTAGCCTTACTCTTCATCTCATCCTTTCTTGAGTTGTCTTTATACAAACCAACTTCTTCAATATACTCATCAAATACAATTAAAGTATCCTTACCTTGTGTTTCCTTGCTCTTTTCAATCTCTGCTTGAAGCCATCTTGTTTGTTTCTTGCATTCAATGAGACATTGATTTGCTGTATATCCATCTATTTCCTCATTAACCAACCATTTGGAACTCTCTCCTTGCTACATATTAGTCCACATAGCTACTTGCCATTTTTCATTTCTCATGAAAATATCATTAAAGGATTCAAAAACATCATCATCATAAACAATTTGTTTACCTTTTACTTCTTTGGTATACCTCTCAAGCGTCCTGTCTTCATGGAATGCCTCTTCCATACTCACCATCTCACCTTCATTCTCTTGGTTGCTTGAATCACCTTCAATCCTCTTCCATTGACTTCTTGGTGTTGTTGCCTCAACACTCACATCTTCTCTCTTTTTTGCCTTTTTAGGCACCCACATTTGATTCTTTCTCTTATCAATTGACTTCACAAGCCATTTAGGCATCACATATCCATGATTAATTGAAAACTTCACCTTTCTCTTTGCTTCTCTAACATGCATATCAATAGTTTCATGCTTATAAGAAAAATCAATTTTTGAACTCACCTTTACCTCTTTAATGGGCTGCTCCATTAGTTCTTTGTCTTGTATAGCTTCTTGATTGTTTGTACTTTCTTCTTCCTTTATGCTTGACTGTTCTCTTTCCTCTTCTTGGCATTCAATGGAATCATGGAAGTCATCCTCATCTTGTATCTCTTCTCTTGCTTGTAGGGGTTCCTCAACACCTTTCTCATGCATTAACCAATGCATCTCTTCTTCCTTATCAATAACAATAAACTTTTTCTTTTCTCTTACACATTCACTTGTGTACTTGGTGTCTTCTCTTGCACCAATCTCTTCATTCTTCAAGGCCCTTCTCTTGACCTTCATAAGGCTGCTCATACCTGCAATTACCCATGCAAAGACAACATTAGATATAAAAATAAGAGACCACAAGGTCCCTATGAGTGCTCTCTTCATCAATACTCTTATCTTCTCAAGTGCTCTTCCTGGCACTTCATCTTTTCTTTCTTATCTTCTCTTGTTCTCCTCAATGAGAACCTTCTTCTCCACCTCTTCCTCTTGTTGCTCACTTGGAAACCTACTCATCCTCTTGCCTCTATGGGCTTCTCTCTTCTTGGCAATCTCATTTTGCCTTCTTCTCCTCTTCATTAGGAGATCTATTGGCCACTTCAACCTTTTCTTCATTGGCCATACCCATGCTTTCCTATTACACTGCATCCAAGACTCATATCTATCTACAAAATTAGCTAAATCTCTTTTCAAACTATCAATCTCTTTATCAATCTCAATACTGGTCATACCTTTCTTCTTTTGGATGCTTGTTTTCTTCTTGGTACTCTCATGTATCTTACTGCTCTGCTCTTTTCTCCACAATATTTCCATTTCTGAGATCTTCACCCAAGTCTTTTCCACCTTGGTCTTTTGATCCCTTTAGGTCCACTTGTCTCACCCAAGCCTTTCTCCTTGACTGGTCTTTTGACAATCTCCTTGATCTCACCTAGGCCTTTTGCATCATAGTCTTTTGATCCTTTTCTTAATCTTGCAGCAACTTGATCTAAATCCCAAGAGTTTCAAGCTCTGATACCAAAAATGGTGTGTTGACATCAGAATATAATAGCGGTGTAGAAATAGCATGCAATAAATAGAGATATAGGGCATTGAAACCCTCGAGGGGAACATCTGTTATTCTTCTTCTTCTGCTCCATATCATCCAAGGGTGTGGCTTTACCAAATTCGCTACACGCTCTATAAATAAACCCTGCTATTAGAACTAGTCCCCCAACTACCCAAGATATCTTTTCACTGATATCCATCTGCATCACCCATTGATAGAATTGTTGTAATAAAGTTGAATCCCACTCTTCCTCTGAAGAGTCACTGTGTGAAAACTTTTGCCAAACATTTATAGACTCAATACTTGTCCTTCTATCAAAACAAAATGTGTTTTCTAGGCCAATAGACCTATACATAGGTTCTAGCATAGAGAAACCTGCAAGCTAGCAAAATTTAGATCTATTTGAAGTCCATTCCAACCCATTTCCACATAGGGTGTCTCTAGACCCACATGGCACCAGAACCTGAGTCTTTGGGTTAACCGCAAAGAAGGCATTGGAGCAGGCCTGCAAAATAGAATCGCAAAAGGACCTACATATCACTGGAGGTCCTAGCCTAATACCAACATGAGGATCATAGATTTAACATTCCAATAATTCCCATAAAGCTAGACATTCCTAACTAGCCTCCCTGATAGAAGCTAATTTTCTTACAAAGATCAGAATAGGATGTGTTTGAGTTGAACTGCAGCATGTTCTTTTTTGGTAAGTCCTACACACTGTCAAATCATTTGGTCCTTTCAAAGATTTTCTCAGTGGTAGCCCTTCAGATGAAAATTGAGGAAAGTGACCTCCGAGAGAGATGGATACTCCACTTCCAAGACCTATGACTGCATATGCCTCTTTTCTATCACATACATATCCTATGTAAATATATCACTGTCGCTATGGCCCAAAGGCCATTATAAAATTGATGACCTTTTCCCCTCTAGCTCAGGTCTGCATTCTCATGAGCTCTACAAAGTAAATACATTCATCCTTGGCTCCAATAGATTGTCCACAATGCAAAATCCTTCTCCCTATAGGGATGTCACAGTCTCATGAATTTATACACAGGCGTCTCTATGGCTCGGACCTCAAGATTCAGCAACCCAAGACTTGGCTTTCTGTCACCACGTCAAAACAAGATAATACAGGCTGAATGGCCTTCGTGACTCCTTTTCTCCCTCTTGGAGATCCTCCTCCTTTTTTTCTTCCTCCCTCTGTCCTCTTAATGAACTCTCCCAGGGTAGGTGCTAGCTATACTTGTCTTAACTATGCTTAGAAAGTCTTCCTAGAATTTTTCAACAGCTTCAACAGCCTCCTAAAGTGACTCAACAATATCCTTCAATCTGAAGAATCCAACTAATACACACTAATTATGTTTTGACTCACCTTATACCATATGGTGATAAGGTGTCATGGCTTATTTTGCCCACAATATAATTTTTTTTAACAAATTACAATTTGAATTACAACTTTGTGTAGGAAAACTCATTTAAGATACTTAAGACAAATAAAATAGACTATGCACTCGTAGATGCTCCTGCATCAATGGTTCATCAAAAATACTCTTATCATTCACAATTAACTATTTATCTCAGCTTGACAAGTGTTCTTGTAACCCTTGGACTTCTCTCTTCTCCTCTCTCTCTCTTAAGTTCTATAAGAACTAGTCATTTTGACATTGTATCTCATGCTCCACTTGAGTATGGTGAAGCCTTGCTCAAATGTATACCTTTTGATTAATAATACTACTAATATTTACCTCCTCTATGATTTTTATTAGTTTTTTCATTTTTAATGTTTGATTTTGCATAAGTGAAGACTATGGATTCCTTAGCATGTGATTTATTTCCACCATCTATTTGTAATTGGAAAGCTTCTTCTTGTAGGGCATGTGAAGTGTTATACGCAATGTCAAGGATAGAGTGAGTTATTATATTCATTAGTGCCCTCATATACCTCTTGTCTAAGCCTCATAGCTTTTCACATTCATCCATAACATCACAATGTAACATTGATGTGATGAGATGAAGATTAGAGAAGTGTATGTTTAATTTGTCATTTGATTTCAAGTGTAACATGCATATGGTTGGATGCCATCATGTTATTTGGTGTATCATATCCCTTAGCTTAGTTTTATTTTAGTTATCCTTCTTCCTTTTCACCCCCCAAATTTAGTTGTAATTTCAATCCAAAGTGGTACATCAAGGGAGCTAGCCCTATCTAGAGATTCACCTCATTCTTTAGGCTACCCAAAATCCTAGAGGTGATTTCATTATGCCATTTGGACAAGGAGATATTTTCCATCTCAAATGGTGCACATCCAAGTGATAATAAACCCTATATCATGGTTTGATATTATCATCTAGGTAATATGATTACTTAGCCATGTAACATATATCCTATTAATTTTTCAATGATAATACAACCACATATGTTTATTGGGTTGAAGTCATTAAATCTTTGTAAAGACTAGCAATGTATTTTGAAGTACAAGAGTTTTATTTACAACAATTCGATGGAGTAAAACTTGTAACAAAATATATATGGTAATATGCATATACTGTTATAAGAAACTATGTGAGTGTTTGAAGGTTATAAATAGATGGCAATTTGATATGGATATAAATAATGTATTGACTATAATAATCTATTCACTAATACTATAGGAATATTATTATCTTATAATAGATCATCAATGAATTTTTTGAATAGGGAAATTATAATGATTAAGTCTTTGATTAGATTTGTAAATGACTATTGACATCTATATACATTATTTATATAATGTTGAGTATATATATACAGTACATATCAAGAATATATTTAGTATGAATAAGTGCCTATATAAATAAAAAATATCATTAAGAGGACTTAGATACTCATATGTGTATACAACATATAGTGGTGTGCCTATATCCATTATAAATAATAATAAGTTATAGGATCCCAAGGGAAACAAAATTGTAGCTATATGAATGTAGTCTAGTAAAAATATAATAAGTTTCTTAAATGAAAGATTATGTTTTCACAAGAATTTTGACTTTCTATATTATGATCAATTGTTGTAATTGAGAATTATATATGAACAATGATCTATGTTACTATCATAGAGTGCATTATATTTGAATCTACATACAAAAGTTAGAAACTTGCATGTCTAAATATGGATTATACCCAGGTGGTATAAATTATACTTGTATGCCTATTGTTATGTGATAAATAATATTGTGGAGATTCATTCATATGTTTGATGGCTAAATGTATGCATTTTGATTATTCTTATTCTTAATATGTTTTATGATTGCTAGTAGGAATTAATCTATATGAATTTGTTGGTTATATTTATATTAAATAAATCTTATATTTTTCATTACTAAGTAGTGATACAAACTTCACTAGCTTACTAATATCACCAATGTCAGATGAAGGTAATTCAATCAAGTGGTGTGTATAAAATTGATTGATTGTAGAGATCAATGACTATTGAAAAAATTGGCCAAAGTAATGTTAGTTAGACATTATCATTTCATATGTATGATTTAAATGTTTGTGCAATATCATGTTAGAATGAATTTATTTATGGTAGACTTCATATTCTTAGAAATCATATAGCACATAGGTACTATTTTGTCTCTTTAGATTCCCACACCATCACTATATACTCATATATGAAGGGAGGTCCATTCCTTAATGGAGGATTGTGTGGGGGATTGATGGTTTTTGGTTGGTGTGGAAAATCACTCAGATGATGCTCTCCCTTCCCACAATAGTACTTATTTGGATACTACACTTGAGATTGCCATATATAATGGAGTTCAAGAAACTCATGCTCCATGGAGTCTTGTATCTTGTATTGTATTTATTATTTTGAAAAATTATTCCCAATGAGATGTAATTATTTAATTATCTTTACATTGATAATAGTGGCTATATCATTTTACCAATCATGACTAGATATTTGTAATTACTTTCTATATTCAATTATGTTTTATTTCATATGATGTTAGTGATTAGTAACATGTAGTTGTTACATACTTATTTTACAATTAAGCTACTTAGTGTATTTATCTGGATCACTAATTATATTCTTGTGGTGAATTCTAATGAAAGAATATATTGATGAAAAAAAAGTCATGTTATTCTAAGTTGATCCCAATGGGATGTTTCATTTTCCTTTAAATCCTCCTTAATTATGGTGAGACATTTTGCCAGTTCCCAAACACTACTATCTAACCAATGGGATTTTGGAATGTTATGAAATCAATTATACTGGAACAAAATCTTGTAATCTAAAAAAATTGATATAGGGATGTCTTTTTTATAGAATGTGATAGATAGTAGAGAACTGTATATTTTTGACATGAAGATTAGCTTGAGTAACTTCTCCTAACTGAGTTGTTATTGTTACTCATTTCTAAAAGATATTTTGTAAATGTTTTTAATGACATTCATACAATAATCTATCCTTTGGTTCTCCATCTAATTATTCTAGGTGTAGTCTAGGTGATTCTTCTTTATCTTCAATCATATTTACCACAACTCCTCTTTATTATGTAATATCTATATCATCCAATCTATCATAAATTCCTCTAAACATATCCACTAAGTCAATAACTCTTGACGCTCTTTCACCTATTTCATAGGGTGCCCATTTTTATTCTATTCTTATTCCTCAAAACTCTTAAATATTATAGGACTCTTCACAACTTATAACACACTCAACTAAAGAATCACACACTCAACTATGTGGGATACAACCAACTCTAATACCAAATTATGTAGATGGGAATTAGGGGACCAAAGTAATGGAATATTTTTTTCCTAGACTGACCTCCACACTCTCTAATGGACCCACAAATAGAAACAATATCTCATATTTAGAGACCAAACTCACATTTTATCGAATTCATATGGAAATATTACATATATGATGGATACACACCTCATTAGTCTTATTTATGAATCGTAAACATGAAGATAAACATCATACAACTAATCCCCCAATATGATTGTTATAACTCTATGTTCCTTTATGAAGATATTACATTCTACCTAATACGGTTATAACAAGATCCCTATATTTCACACTTTTTCTCCCAAACTAAAGTTATTCCCAATAAATTGATTTGGATATTTTTTAACTATCTTTAATATTTTGGAGTGCCTCTTATAACTCCCAACATCTTGAAAATATTCAACATTAGTAAAATCATATTTATAATATGTTATCAAATTTTTGCATCTTCCATGGGTGAAACTATTGCTTAGTGTAGATCAATAGTTTTATAACCAGTGGTTCATAATTTCTACTTATTTTAATCGATGGTTTTATTATTTTCCTAAAAGGGTTCAAACTAATCCCTAAGTGATGATTGAAAACTTTCACACATGATGTTTTTGGGGTGTTGATTCTTTGGGGATGTTTCTTGGACTTATTTTGATCATCTTTGACACATGAAATAAATGCAACACCGTAGACACAACACAAACATGCAACATAAATGTTTTTGGGTGATGCAAGATTTATCATTTATCCTAGAGGTACCTGCATAAAATTGATATCAACACATCCTTGTGAAGAGGTCAATGTGCCTAGGAATTTAAAATTCTTCATACACTATATTTTTTTGATTTTAAGTTAAACCCATCTTGGTAGTAAAAATGATAAATAATTCACTAATACATCTCTTCAAGTCATGCCCCTTTTTTAATTGAAAATCTAATCAAATTATATTAAAAAAATAAAAATCTAAAAACCTATTCATACAAATAAGTAAAGGGAAGAAGTCACACTCTAAGAATCACATTGGTGAGAGATTAAAAGTGTCACACAAGCATTCCCATTGTAAAATGACTTATCATTGAATACAAGTGACATGATATAAATCCAACCTATTATTATGATTATCATTGTGTTTGAATTATTTTATACACAAATGTTACCAAGTTATGCATTATGCACTTAAAATGAATCAACCACTTCAAATGACTTGTATATTTAATTGTAAATGTGTTCTTTAATGCATGATCAAAAGATAATGGATAACCTCCATGCTCCTACCATGTTCACAACTTAGTAAATAATATTAAAAATTTGAAAATAAACATAGTGTGCATGAATTTGTATCATGTCCCCATTGATAAATGTAGAATTCATAATTATATGTAGAATCTAATTATAAATTATGTTTCAAAATCGTGCATGAACCTATATTATGCACTCAAAATTGTGTAAAATTATGCTTTGATATTATAATGTGAGTGCATATGCATGGGATATATCCCTAAAATCTATATCGATGACTGAATTTGAACCATTTTTCAACCTTTGAAACTATATTCTATACCAAAATTGAATTTTTATCTTGAATAATAATATAATATGTATGGAAAGCCCACTAAAATTCCCTCATTTTTAGGTGAGGAAAATGATCCTAAAATTCATTCATCTCAAAATAAAATTTAAATACAACATGCATAGTAAAATGTAATCAATAATGTAGCGTACATGAAAAGTATGTTAGCATAATAAAAATTGCATTATTTAGATTATGTAACATATGAAACAAGACCTATATAATATTTCCATGAATCTCATAGTAATGGAATATAGAAATAGTATACTGTGTTAGTTAGTGTATGATATAAATCATGACACTCATCAAAATTTACAAGCTCAAAAAACACACAACCATAAAAACAAAAATGTCACACAATAAGGCCAAGGCTCGTATACAATGGAAATGTTTAAATGTCTTGCACAACATAGGGACAAGGGACAAAAAAAAATAGACATGTTCTAATGTCACACAAAACATAGGGCCAAGGGGTAAAAGCAATGGACATGTTCAAATATCATACTATAGACATTAAAAAACTACACACTATGGTTCTATATGTCAAAATACCCCTGGATGACCAACCTAACATTTACCCCATTTATACCATAAACTTGAGTCAAAACACTCTTTGACCAACTCACCTTCACACTCACCTTGACTAAACTTAACCCCTTGACCAAACTTGACCATTTCACCTTTTCAACCAAACTTAACCTTCAACCGTTGATGGTCAGCATATTAACCACCAATGGTCAGCCTAGTAACCATCAATGGTTATCACTCTATCCACTGAAGGTCACTCTAACCACTGATGGTCAGATCCTCATCTACTTTAAAACATCAACTTTGTACAAGATGGGCAATTTCCTCCTCAATAACAACTTGATTTAAAACCATTACAAAACATTTTAATTAGCAAATTTATCCTCCTATCCAATTAACAACTTCATATTTATATCCTCCATCTCCTCTTGCCTATAAAAGAAAGAGATTAGGACCAAGAAAGGGGTTTCTTGATCTTGATCTTCTTGATCTTCTTAGATCTCAGAGTTTTCTTCGTAGGTTTCTAGCAAGTTTATAAGTGCAATAGAGACCCAAACCTCTACTAAAATTACTCCAAGCTTCACCAATTAACCAACTTTTACTCTATCAAAATTGTTTTAGACCTTAATAATCAAGCTAAGTATCTATCTCTTATTGGGATTAGCAATTAGTTTCTTCATTTATTCATTTACCTTGCTCTTGTTTCTAACCTACTACCTATAACCTCTCGGCCAATTAACTAAACCCTAATAACCTATTGTACCTATCTACCATTTGCCCTCTAACCTCTAAAACTATAGATCCAACCTTTTACCTTAATTATCCCTATCAATAGTAACCATCGATGGTCATCTTCACCACTAATCATCGACTATCAAACTATTGTTAGTCACCCTGACCATCGATGGTCAACTATCAAACTATTGTTAGTCACCCTGACCACTGATGGTCAGCTATCAAACTATTATCAATCACCCTAACTAATGATGGTCAGCTATCAAACTACTATTAGTCACCCAACTACTGATGGTTAATCTAACCATCGATGATTAGCCTAACCACTGATGGTCACTATATGCACCCAACCTAACCAAAACTAGTAAACACCAAATACCCACCAACCTTAACCAAAACCCTATTTTTTGAATCCTTTATCATGTTACAAACTTAAAACAATAACCTAACCCTACATAAACCATTTTTTGACCATTTAACATTTACCTTAATGTTGTTTTGTTAGAATACTAGTATTTATTTGAAAAATATTCACTTCTTTAGATTTAGTACTTTCATTTATGTTACGTTATCTTTATTATCAAACTTTCTTTTATCAACATTAACTTGTATCAAAAGGTGGATTGACAACCTCCTAGATATCTCATGCTTCTTGAATCTAGAATTATAGACAATCCACCCAACCTACCTAACTAACTAACCCTTTTCTAATCCTTTCTTATTACAAGTCATCTTCCCAATCTAAAAAAGACTATCTACAATAGTTTGGATTATGGAGTGCACACCTATCTAGTTTATACCAACCTCTACCCCTCTTTCAATTTTACCTTTCTTCTATAAATAGATAAAAGAAAATTTCAATTAAAATACTCTAGCATGCCCAGTGGGACCTAACATCCATTTTTCTTCCTTTATTCTATGCTCATCCAACAAAATCTAAAATTTCTTTTGGGCTTAAAATAAACCTTTTGCATGCATTGATTGCTTGCTTGTGTTAGTTCATATAGTAACTTAAAACCATAATAATTAATCATAGATTTCACTCTTGTTATCACACGCTTTTTCCAAACCACATACCCAATCAACACATCAAAACAAACCTGAGACAAACCCTGACTAAGATTTTATCACCTAATGGTAAACCTTACCCTTTCCTAGAAATCCTAATTGGGGGTCATTACCAAGGGGAGAACCAACTTAGATCTTTGATTGAGTATAAACTTTGAGATTAAGTATATTTTATCTAATCACCTAACACCCTTATCATTGTAGTGTGTGAGGTAAGGGGGTAGGCCCCAATATCAAGCCACGCACTAAAGATCAATACAATTTTTTTTTTGAGAGACATAACTAACCTGAAACTAACCATAGACTTATTTTCCAGTACCCAATCTACAAGCTAAGTCTTCTAACATTCTTTCTAACTTAAGGCATAAGCCAAAAGAGAGACTAAAGAGAACCTTAAGACTTAACGTACTTTAGTGTATGTTTTGCCTTTTTGACTTTTCTTGTCTGCTCTTTGTTTTGAGTTGTGATAAACCTACCTTTCACCATCTTGCCTCCATTTCCTTGTCTAATGGAGAACCAACCTATATTCTCTCTTAGAGATCCTAACTTTTCTAAGATCTTGGAGAATAACCATCTCACCTTAGAGCGATACCTTGCATCATGAGACACTTATGCTCATAACCTTACCTACAATCAATCAAATCTCACCTACAACCAACTAACAACCTATCATCAACCATTTGATCATCATAATACCCAACCAAAAAACTATCAACATCTATCATATCAATCACCCTAATGTCATCAAACTTTGGGATACCTACCATAATCAACATATCAAGCACCCCAACTATCATATCAATTACCTCAACCTACCTTATCAACCTTACCAAAGCTATTGACTCAACCCAAACTATCGACCTAACCAACCTTATCAACCTTACCTAACCTCATAAACAACCAACCCAACCTCACCCATAATCAATCAAACCTTACCTATAACCAATCAAATTTCAACTAAAATCAACAAACAAAGTATCAACTACCACTTGAACTGGTTATGATGTTAATGGATCAGATAATCAAAGTAGAATCATCTATTTATATTACTTATGACTAATTAATACTCACCTATAATCAATCAAATCTCAACTATAACCAACCAACAACCTATCAACCACCATTTAACCATCATCATACCCAAATAATGACCCATCAACACCAACTTAACAATTATCATAACCAACCTCAACTTCAACCTATCCAACCTCATCAACTATTGGGTCACCTACCCAAACCATCATATCAACTACCCCAACCCGCTTTGAGGTATCCCTTTTTATCTCAACACTAAGATTTGGTCTATCCTCTTTGCCATTTGACCAACAACTATCAAACCAACTTATCAACCTTACCTAACCTATTAAACCAACCCACCTTATCAGCCTTACTCAAGAAATCAAACCCACCCAACCTATCAACTCAACCAAACCTATCAAGCCAATTAACCTTATCAAACTAATTGATTATCTTGAAAACTCAAGATCAATCCATCATTGAACCTCTTTTTATACCCATTATTATGCACACTAATAACCAAATCCATCAACATAACAATGTCCATCCATTAGATTTGGTTCTTATTCAACCTATAACTAAGAAAATCATAATCCAACCCTTAACCAAGCCACTTGTTAACTAAGTAGAACATTCTCAACTTTCTTTCAAAATCCCAATCAAAAAAACCAACCTTCCTTTTTCACTTGCCCATGTGAAACCAACCAACCTACCTTTTCTACTTATCCATGTGAAACCAACCAACCTACCATTTCCACTTACCCATGTAGAACCAACCAAACAACCTCTTCCACTACCCATGTGGAACCAACCAACCAACCTCTTCCACCTACCCATGTAGAACCAACCAACCTACCTTTTCCACTCACCCATGTGGAACCAACTAACCTACATTTTCTATTTACCCATGTAGAACCAACCAACCAACCTCTTCTACTTAATCATGTGGAACCAACCAACTAAACTTTTCCACTCATCCATGTGGAACTAACCAACCAACATTTTCTACTCACCCATGTGGAACTAACCAACCAACCTTTTCTACTTACCCATGTGAAACCAACAGACCTACCTCTTTAACTTACCAAATTTATAGAACCTAGAATCAACCAACCAAACCTACTATTAACCCAACCAAACTTACCATCAACTTAACCTTACCTGTAACCATCCACCCAACCTTACCTCACCAACTAGACAAAATAATCAAACCAACCCAACCAACTCAACCTTTTATCTTACCTCTCTCAACTAATCAAATCAACCTCTACACCAAATCAATCAACCACAATCAATATACCTATTAACCCAACTATAACCAAATTATTTAACAACCTAAACCTAGATCACCCCATAAAATCAACCAAACCTACCATAACTTACCAAAATCAATTTCAACTGCATTTTCCTAGCCTTGGTGCAATAAAGGAAATCCCACCTAAACCACCACCTAAAACTTGAACCAACTAACCACTAACATACTAACAACTAACAACTAACAACTAATAACTAACAACTAACAACTAACACTACTTTTGGAAGGTGGATGAAGTCATCTTCATCCCTCGTAAACCCTCTTATTAACTAACACTTCACCTTGGGATCATTTTTCCATCTTCGACCATCCATAAAAAGAGAAAATTGGGGGAACTTTCCCTCCATAAGGCTTTGAACATTTGTAAACCCAAATCATACCTTAACAATTGACCAAACTAACCCTTGGCATTTTTTCTTTAACCTATCAACCAACTAAACTTAAACTATTAGAGATTACCTTTCTCTTTTACCCAACCAAACTTATTAGAGAATCAACTTCTTTCCATACGTAGTGGAGTCACCTTCTCCACCAACCTCCCTAACCTTTAGAGATTACCCTTATCCACTTTACTAACCATTTATGCTTTCTCAAGATCACATCCTACCTTAGATACCTAAGAACTAACCAACTAAATGAATTTAACCTTAGTCATTTTGGGCCACCTTTTTCATGTGTTTTGTGATCACCAACCATTTGGGAGTCACCTTCTCTCGCAAACCTTTGGAGAGTACCTTCTCCATCAATCCAACCTCAACAAAGTGGTCTACAAAATTGAGGTAACCCATTTGGATACCACCCAATGTATTTGGGGAGTCACCTTAGCCCCCAACCCTTAGAGATTACCCTTCTCCACCAAATTATCACCTAACCCAACCTCGCCCTTTTTGTCAATTCAAATATTTTTCACATATAATAAAGTGTTGAAAAGTAACTAGAGGACATCTACACTCCTGATTGACATCAATCATTTACGTAATCATGGATTTGGGGCATATCAGAACCTCAACCTCCTCTAATGTTTTTGCATTTTTGCACATGTTATTTGGTTAAACCAAGTTCTTTGTCATCTTATGTCTAACTTAAGCTCATCCCTTATTTTCAATCACTTTCATCTCCTTATCTTTAAGGATAACCAATTAAAATAAGATCATGTGATTCTCCATCACAACTTAGCCTAATCCTAAGCATGGATACCATGGCTATACCCATGGCATGATCTTCATGGTACTTTCCAATCTTTTTAAGATGGATTTCTATGGTCATTGTCACTTAAACCACCTATTTTACTCATCATCAACCTCTTTGTGCTATGGTTTTGCCTCCATAAAGGAAAACTTTAGGCTTATATAGATAATCCATGTCTAAACTAGCATATAAACAATTTGGGATACTAAAATATCCTTTAGACCAATATTTATAGCATGTAGACTACTCCCTTAAAGGACAGCTACCTGAAAAATATCTAAATTACTTAAAAAGGTAGAATTTTTCCTTGAAGGACATCTATCAAACATGAACAAATCCAAACTTATACCACTCTATTAAAAGATGGCTAAGTCAACTTTGTCAAAATCAATCATTTGAAATTTTCCATATCAATCAGCTTCTTGAACATGTCAAATTAAGTAATATAAGACCCTATATAAAAAAAATAATCTCAAAAAAGATATAATCAACTTTCATAATAACATCAATAGACTTCCTACATCGATTAATCTACACCTAGCATATGACATGGACTTGTCTATCATGGTTTCTAGGTCACCTATAGAAGGGGTAAGCCATTCCCATAATAAGGTCGCCCTACCTATCACCCACCACCTATCATCCACATCCCCTTTGTCCTCTATAAATTCAAGGATTTTTGAGCTTACTTGGAACCATGTGATCAAGCTACCTTTTTTTAAACATCAAACTAATAATAAAGAAAAATCTTGATAGGAATTTATGTTTATAAGCCCACCCATCTTACCATCATGGTCTTTGTCAATCAGAGCATTTAGCCTCCTCTTTATACATTCATAACCACTTAAGAATACGTGTCTTACCCCTTTTGAGTCATTGAAACTAACTCATGAAAATAAATAATCAGTAAACCTATTTGGGAGTCACATTCTCCATCCTTTTGGAGTCACCTTTTTGACCAAAAAATTAACCTAACCATGACCCATTGGAGATCACCTTCTCCATCAACCCTAAGCATTGGATATTACCCTTTTCCACCAAAACAAATGCAACCTTTAGAGATTAGCCTTCTCTAACCACCTTTCCTTAACCATGAATCATTGGAGAGTACTTTCTCTACCAAACCAAACCTAACCTTTGGATATTACCCTTCTCCAACCTACACAAACAAAATGATAAACTATTGGAGATTATCTTTTCCATCAACCCCAACCATTGAAGATTATCCTTCTTCACCAAACCTTTTACCCAACCAAACCAAGTGGTACATCAAATTGGGAAAACATATTTGAGCACCACTAACCAACATTCAAAGAGCACTATCCTCCACAACCCAACCATGAACCATTAGAGAACACTCTCTCCACCCAACCAGCCAACCATCTAGCCATGTCAACCTTGATGTTGGCCATTTTTGACCTAAACTATTTGCATATTTTATGATAACCTTACCTTGGCCATTTTGACCACACTGACTAACCTTGACATGTTGAACTTTTGAATTTCACCACCTCTTGTACATCCAATAATTTTATGTCTTTCAAGGAGTACTTCTTACATTAGATACCTGCAAGACACTAAACTTGTCTAGGAGACTTGATAGGAATAACTTGATCAATAATGAATAACATTATGGCCTAATTACCCTATCACCAATCCTTTTAGAATTGACCTTATTTTAACCAACATTATAAACTTAGTTTATGCAAAATCTTGACTATTGCACTTAGTCGCATTTGTACACATATTTGTGCCTTAATGCCAAACCTCACCAATAACCCTTATAACCTACCTTACCATCCTCTTAACCACTCATTAAACCCAAAAAACTCTCATACTTTGGGAAATAAATCCTTTAACCCGTAATTAGTTTTTTTTACAACTTATTGATATAAATTGCATAAAAAAGGGGAAAATGTAGACCCTAAAAAAATGTACACTATGGTTTTAGATGTTGAAATACCTCTAGATACCCAAATTACAATCCACCCCATTTTTTACCATAAACATGAGTCAAAATACTCTTTTAAAAACTCACCTTCTAACCCACCTTGATCAAAATTAACCCCTTGACCAAACTTGACCATTTCACATTTTCAACCAAACATAACCTTCAATCAACGATGGTCAGCACTTTAATTGCCAACAATCACTCTGACCATCGATGATTAGATCATCACCTACTTTAAATAATCAATAGTTGTGTATGATATGGGAAATATCCTCCTAATTATCAACTTCATCCTCCTATCTAATTATTAACTTCATCCTCCTATCCTCCATCTCCTCTTGCCTATAAAAGGAGAGTAGGACCAAGAAAGGGGATTCTTAATCATGATCTTCCTAATCTTCTTAGATCTTAGAGTTTTATTTGAAGGTTTTTAGAAAGTCTATAAGTGAAACAAAGACCCAAACTTCTATCAAAATCACTCCAATCTTCACCAATCAACCAACTATTACTCTATCAAAATTATTCTAGACCTCAATAATCAAGCTAAGTATATGTCTCCTATTAGGAATAACAATTATTTTATTCATTTACCTTGATCTTATTTCTAACCTAATACCTCTAACCTATCAATAAATTAAATTAACCCCCAAAAACCTTTTGCACCTATCTACCATTTTCCCTATAACCTCCAACCCTATAGATCTAACCTTTTACCTTAACTAAACCTATAAATAGTAATCAACAATGATCATCTTGACTGTTAATAGTTGATTATCAAACTAATTTTAATCACCTTGACCATTGATGGTCAACTATAAAACTACTATTAGTCACCCTAACTAAAAATGGTCAACTATTAAACTGATGTCAATCACCCTGACCACTAACGGTCAAGGTGACTAATAATAATTTGATAGCTAACCATTGGCAGTCAGGGTGACCGATAGTAGTTCGATAGTCGAACGTTAGTGGTCAAGATGACCTTGATAGTTACTATTGAAAGGTTTGGTTAAGGTAAAAGGTTGGATTTTTAGGTTTGAAGGTTAGAAGTAAATGGTAGATAGGTATAATAGGTTGTTGGGGGTTAGTTAATTGGTAGAGAGATTAGAGATAGTAGGTTAGAAATAGGAGTAAGGTGAATTAATAAATGAAAATAATAATTTATGATCCTAATAAGAGATAGATACTTAACTTTATTGTTGAGGTCTTGAATAATTTTGATATAGGAACAACTAGTTTATTGGTGAAGCCTTGAGTGATTCTGGTAGAGGTTTGGGTTTTTGTTACACTTATAGACTTGTTGGAAACTTGTAAAGAACACTCTAATATCTAAGAAGATTAGGAAGATCAAGATCAAGAAGCCCCTTTCTTGGTCCTACTCTCTTTATTTTATAGGCAAGAGGAAATGTAGGATAGGAAGATGAAGTTACTAATTATATATGAGGATAAAGTTGCTAATTATGATGCTTTGTAATGGTTTTAAAGCAAGTTTCTATTTAGGAGGAAGTTTCTCATCTTGTACACAATTGTTGATACTTTAAAAATAGGTGAAGATCTAATCATCAACAGTCAGAGTGACCATTAGTGGTTAGAGTGCTAACTATCAACAGTTACTATGCTAATCATTAATATTTTCTATGCTTACAATCAACAGTTAAAGGTTAAGTTTGGTTGAAAAGGTGAAATGGTCAAGTTTGGTCAAGGGGTTAAGTTTGGTCAAGGTGGGTTAGAAGCTGAGTTTGTTGAAGAGTGTTTTGACTCAGGTTTATAATCAAAAGGGGGGAAGATGGCATGTTAGGAATTCAAGGGTATTTTGACATCTAGAACCATAGTGTATAGTTTTCTAGTGTCTATATTTTTACCTTTTTTGTTATGTAATTTATATTAGTAAGCTATAAAACAAAAATAGATAGTGAGTCAAAGGTTTGATTTCCCCAAGTATGGGAGGAGGTTAGTTAAACTATTGTTAGTCACCCAACCATTGTAGGTTAGCCTAACTACTAATGATTAGCTTGATCATCAACAATCATTGTGTGTACCCAACCTAACCAAAACTAGCAAGCACCAAATACCCACTAACCTTAACCAAAACCCTATTTTTTGAATCCTTTGCCACCTTCTAGACCATAAACAACAACCTAACCCTACTTGAACCATTATTTGACCATTTAAAATTTTCCTTAATGTTATTTTGTTATAACACTAGCATTTCTTGTAAAAGTATTTACTTCTTTAGATTTAGTGATTTCATTTATATTATGCTATCTTTCTTATCAACCTTTCTTTTAAAAACATTAACTTGTATCAAAAGGTGGATTTACATCCTCCTTGATAGGTCACCCTTCATGAATCTAGCTTGCTAGGCAATCCACCCAACCTACCTAACTAACCAACCCTTTTCTAGTTCTCTCTTATTGCAAGTTATCTTCACAAGCCAAAGAAGATTATCTACAACCATCTGGATTATGGAATGCACACCCATCCAGGTTCTACCAACCTCCATCCCTCTTTCAATTTTACCTTTCTTCTACAAATAGATAAAAGCAAAATTTAAGTAAAATACATACATACCAAACAAGATATCATAGATACATTCAAACATTTTTTCACACAAGGGCCAAAGGCTATACATAATAGACAAACTATATTATATTCTACTATGTACAAGTATTAACATCAATGGAACATAGAACTAAAAGTGTAGTCTAAATAGGCAAGAAAAATTATAATCTACTATGTACAACTAATAACATCAATGAAACATATAATTAGAAATGTAGTCTAAATCATGAACATGTAATGTGATCATATCCTATCAAATACCATCCATATGTACATAATTAGAAGATAGAGATGTTAGCAATAAATTTTTAAATCATATCTAGAGCTTAATAGTATAGGAGTCATGGAATAATAACACATATACATAATGTAACCTATGAAAAATATGCCCCTAGTTTAGCAAGGCTACTAAGTAGAGGTAAGCCCAACATCTTACTCCTTGTAAAAATTTGTATACCAGTGAAATGCATGCATGATAAAAAAATAATATTCTTTTCATCATCCTCAACATGACCAACTAAGATTGTGATCTTCTAAAATTTATGTGTAATATTTTACACTTATTCCATTCTTCCACAAAATTTGTAGGTTCTTAAGCAAATTTAGCTGATAATTAGTAGGTAAAAACTTACATTCCAAATTTACAACCATACTAGATCCTAAGTATTGATTTTTTATTTACCTATTATAACCCTTTCTAATTGTGCATGATCTCACCATAATGATGCATGCCATTTCAACTTTGTGTAGGATTTTTTTGAAATTTTTTTGGGTTTTCCATTTTCTCATAATCAAAGTATTCTATCTTCATAATACAATCAATCAGTTCTTCAAGGAAAAAAATTCTTGAGTAGCTAGGGCTGTATAACTTTGGATTACCTCCCATATTGGAAATGGTCTTCAATAATCTATCCTCTAGTGCTTCATCTAATTCTTATAATAGTACTTCAGGTGTTTCTCCTTCATCTTCACTCATATCTGCCACTAATCCTCTCTATTATGTAGTCTCCATATCATCAAATTTAGCTCATGTTGGTTCCCAATTATACACCTCTAACACTCAACTTTGCGCACCTAAAGAGAGTGACAAGAAAAGATGGAAAACCTACTTAATATGTCATTGTAGTCAGGGATGGGTTTGACATCATGACTAGACCAAAACATAAGAAATGATTGGGAGGCACCTAAAAAGGGTATGATTAGTTCCTTATTGCTTTTGGCTTTGCCTGAACCAAGGTGAGAGGACCTAAGGGGTAGCTTCGCTCACATGAAGGGATTCTACGATTCAATCTTTATTGGAATTATTATCGCAAAGAAATACAAATTTTATTGAAACATAACCAAGCTTGCTCAAGCTACCCGATAAGGGTTGTCACATATAATGAGTAAATATTCTAGGTCAGATAGAAGCTACTAAAGATAGATATGGATATAACAACAAATCCCATTCTATAGAATCTTCAACAACAAAGGGTTAAACAAGAGATTACAATGCTGGTATTTAACACATAGAATTCAAACACATGCTAAGTACATAATTTTTATGTACTCATAGGCAAAACACACTTCAATTATTTAGAGGATGTGTTGTACATAGGGTAAAATAGGGTAGGACAAAAACTATCAGTTAATATAGATTAAAAGTAGAGGGTTAACACATCATCACAAAGAAGATCAATTAAATTTCCATATCACCCCTACCAATAAATGTAACATCAAATTTGAACAAATGAAACTAAAACCATGAATAAATGATATCCATCTAGAACATCTCCTAATTGAATCCACAATTCCAAGACTACCCTTAAAAAGTTTGTCAACACCCTATTTTCAAATATCAAGATAAAAAGGACTTTACAATCTAGATATAATATCTAAATGAATACCATAAATATGAATACAATAGGTCACTAATCATCTAAGCATATAAAACATGGCATTGTGTTTTAACAACAAAAAGAGAATTGAAACCACCAACAAATTTCATTTATCGATTGAATTGAAAATGCATACAATGTATAGTTGACAACATAAAAAATATACACTATGCAAGAAAATCCTGTAACAAGGGAGACATGTGATGCTCTCAAATATTTCCAATTATTTTACAATAGAAACTAATTTTGTACTAAGAATTTTACATAGTGAGAACTCTTTGAATTTATAACTCTTTACTCAAAATTTTAACCAAACTCTATAAAGGGACATTCCCCCTTTACTTATACAATTGAGATAAGCCTTAGAATATTCCTAAAGATGCTCCAGCTAGAAGATTCCTTTGTAGGCTTGGAGTCTATTAGACCATATAACAAACATGATTCCTTGGACTATTCACGTGCTCCTATGATGATGGCAAAATTGCTCCTCCACTAAGGAAGGTTATCTCTTGTTATTTACATGGAGGATAATCCATCAAGAGATAAAACAAACCTTTATCATCTTGCCTAACAAATGTACCATCCCTTCCCTATATACATGATAAAAAAAACTCCTTTGAAAGGGATGTGCCAGTAATGGGTGGAGTACCACAGTTTCCTAGTGGGAAATGAGAAAAGAAAAGGGAAAAGAAAGGAAAATGAAAGTGAAGAGAAAGGAAAAGTGGTACCAACTTAGAGGAAACCTAAAAAAATTAGTTAAGCACAAGAATCGATCTGAATGATGGAATCCTTTGCCAACCTATTTCTATTCTTGATATATTCATTGAGCATGGGGGCAAGATTTTTATGGTCTGGGCTTGCTTGGTATTTGAATTTGACTATGTATTATTCAAGCTAGGTAGTAGTTCAATGAAGATTAGTTTGATTTCATCCAAAAAGTTCTTTAAGTTGGTCAAAGGATTTATCAAGTGAAACCAATTACTTTATCTTTTAGATACTGAAGGATTCTTATGGTGCATCAATGAGATTCTTTAGAGTAATATACACTACATCCTCCCTCAAATTAGTTGTACCATCAAGGCTCACCATTTTCTTCAATGTGGCCTCTATCTCCTTTTTGGTAGTCTTAAGAGACTATTCTTCTCCTTTTATATCGAAGAGGCCATCCTTGAGCATCATCAAATGATGCTTGATAGCTATATAATATTCCTTTGGCTTGTAATGATCATTTAAAGTAATGATCTTTTCTACAATCAAAGTATCCATGATCATCCCACATATCTCCTCTACCTTCCATCAAGATTCCTCTCATCACTCAGTGTCTACCTCATAAAAAAACATTTATGCATCACACTCCCTTTATTTTCCACTATGTCATTTAGGCATTTAAATGCCAAGTGGATTATTTCTTCAGCTCTAACACCCAAGTCTTATTGTCAGTCCTTAGTTGCTCATCCTCTAGTCTTTAGGTCATCAATTTGGCTGGAGTCAAGTGATGAAAGGGAAAGGTGGAGATAATTTGGAGCTATGCTATCATTTAGAGTCACTACTTTAGGCTCACTCAACAAATTTTGCAAGTACTGGATCATAACTTGATTCTCTGCCTTTAATTCCTTCATGGTGGCTTTGTCCTTGTCCATCCTATGTGCAACCATGTTAGCTAATACTTGTGAGCTATGTTTCAACTCATTCTATTATGGATCCTATAGATTTTATCTATAGATTGTGTAAATTTCAATTGGATCATCATTTTTAAATACATTAGGTGGAGGGATATCTATCTCAACATTCTTTTCTCTCATGGTGGTGAAGGTGGTTCTTGAATGTGTTTTGGCCTTTTTAGGGGGCTTGGCCTTATGTGCCTAGGTGATATTAATTACGTCGATATCACCTATTTTAATCATAATGTTTTTTTTTATCTTTACTTACTCTTCAATCTAGATAAGGGGCCTGGTCTAAAATCCCATTGAAGTTGTAGACATTATTAATGGCTTTGAGATAGTGAAGGGTGGTGTTAATGATGTGTTAGATCTAGGGAGTGCCATAGGGTTGGGTTATGGGCTCAATACAAATTTATCAATGTATTCATCACTCTCCTGCTCCTTGCCACCCTTATCCACTCTATGCATATTTTCTAAGCCTACCTCTATCTATTCCAAAACATCGAACTCTGACTCAGGTTGATGAGTTTTACTGAGCAATTTCTCAATTAAACTTCCTTATTCAACTGATTAGTTATAAGGTTATGTAGCCACTTCACCTTATTTATTCACTTGGGATTTATTCATGGATGAGGCTATGGTGATGTCCTTCCTACCTTTAGGAAACTCTTCACTAGTCATGGTCTTAGGATCCTTATTATGAATTGGGTCATGGACCCTAATGTGAGGGAGAAGACTTCATGGAACTTCAATTGAAGCAAATTATATTAAATCACACTCCTTAACATATTTATTGAAATCATCCTATTATTTATCTATTGTTGTAAGGGCGGGGGTACCCATTTTTAGGATTAATCCATTACTGCCAACTTGTCATCCAGGTACCTTGGCAGTTTATGTCGGCATCTTGAGAAACCACTCACACTAATGTATGTGAATGTCATGAATTGTATGTAAGTGGTGCCATATTTTTCAATTACTTATTTGGCCATCTTGGACATTCTATGGAGGCTTCTTAAAGAGAATAAGACACTCATCATAATGTTGAATAAGTAGTTGTAAACTCTACAAAAGTTCTTCTTGAAGTCCTCCATAGTGATTTCTAGATATATTTCATATATCCTCATTCCATTAAGGTTCTCAATGAGCCCTTGGAATGCATTATTGTGCACTAAAATATACATCAAATAAGAGGACATGTAGAATGTACCTATAAATGCTTCTTTTAAAATAATTACAACTTAGAGCTACATCATCTGCCTGTGCATATTGTCACTAAGTATGGTATCCTAGTCTAACTTCTTCTACCCCTCTAGTATGTATATAAAAATCAAGAACATCCATGGCTCAAAATTTTCCACTGTGGGCACCATATAAATCTAGACGGCCATGTTGATGACCATATTGGGGCAATTCATTAAATTTTACTAGCTTCAAATTATTGGACATCCTAGAGACCTTTTGTCTTTTCTTGGCTAGCCAACAAGAATTGATAATATCCTAAATTGCCTTATCATCCTTATCTGCATACTACTGACGTTCCTCCAAGGAGAGTGTAATGATTTACAATTGGGGGGAATTCTAAGCATGGTGTTGAGGGCCAAAGGGGTGGAAGAGGATACAACTAAATGGCTACCATCAATGATGGTCCTAGTGTTTGGTGGGTATGCTTGAGAACATGTAATAATGAGTTCTAGGTATGGAGTAACTAGGGGGAATGATGTCATAGGGGTGATGTAACTCATGTTGACATTGGCAACTACTAGGAGGGGGTCTGGTTGCTTTAAGACATTCAATATGGAAATAAAGTCTAACCCCATGACATATATATCCTTAATTGAATCCAAAATCAAGACAATGTTTCCCTTTATCGAGGTTGAAGAAATCACCATCTTTCCCTAGCTTTCTAGTGTAATATCTCAAACAAACCTCAAAATACCTCTCAACTCCTTCTAAAGAAAATAACACAAGGATCAGATAGGACACTTAATATTAATCAAGAGGGTTTCACACACTGGAATTTGAAATTTTGTGAAGAATTCACTATAATCACATTTTTATACTGCACTTAACTAGGGCACACAAATAACTTGAAGGCACAAATGTAAACTCTGAATGCAAAGGGTAAATTCAAAATGAAGACAAATACCTTAGTTATAATCCTTTGTATTTTGATATTAGCATTGCCATTAATTATTCAAATCCTAATGGTTAATAACCAACCACTCTCATTAATTGCTTTGAGCCTCATTTGAAAAAAAGAGGGAAAATACAAATGTTTTCTTTTTATGTCAGGCGATCCTCCTTACAACACATGGAACCATATGAGTGGAGAATACATCATGATACCTTTTCAAGCCTTAGGGACTACTACACTTTTTCACTTTTTATTTTCCACTGGTGTAGTGGCGTAATATGCCTCAAGCTCCTCATGAGATGTATGAACTCCATGTGTCATAATTTATCTTTGTAAATTTGGGTACTCGAGCCTTCAGGGACCTTTTAGACTTTACCCACCAAGAGGTAAGTGGGGAAATCTTCAAAAGGGGATGAGAACTAAGAAAACCTCAAGGTTTTACCATGTGACATCACTTTTCTTGCATGCTTGGGTACTTAGGCATTGGAGACTTTAAGCACCTTGCCCACCAAAAGGTAAGTGGGGAGATTTTCAAGAAAGGATCAAAATATCTATAGCCCCAAGAACCTACCACATGTCCAAATTAGATGTAAACCTAGGATCTTAGCCATTTTTTACCTCTGCATTAGCTTTCTTCATTTAGGGAAGGGTGCAAGATCCTCTTGACCCCCAACACTATTCATAAAAGTCCCCTAAAAATATACACATGTCCTTCATTCGATTCATTAGGAAATTTCTCACCTTAGTCATCAAAACATGTTAAGTGCAACTCAAAAATTTCAACTGAGACCCCATAACTCTCTTTTTTTGAACATAAGGCAATAAAAGCTTCCCACAAAGAGGCTTGGTAACACTTCCATCTTTTTATTGTGAATTGTCTTGCCATGAAACCTTTAGTTGAGATTTTGTAATTCCTTCAAAATCATTGAGAGTGTTTTCCACCTTCAAAAAGTGCCCCTCAAGAGATTTGCAAGGGAAAAATAACTGATGGGGGTAATATTTGAGACATTTTGGAGAGGCAAAATGACCCTACAACTCCTTCAATCCCTTTGAGAAGGTAAAATGCCTAAAATAAATAACTTAAAACACTAAAAACCCAAATGGTATGGAATTATTTCAGATCTTTTGCAATGGACAAAATGTCTAAAAAAATAGATCTTCAAAAATTTTGTGCAAGATAAAAATATCAAAGGCCCATTTTCATCAAGCATTTTGTTTGTGTTAAAATATTGAAAGGTTAAATGCAAAGGAACACTCTCATTCGACAAAAGAAAGACAACATACATGACAAATTACAAACATTACTTTGACTTTCCAAAGGTATATATAAAAACATGATTGAGGCTAGCAACTAGAACATTGATACTCACCCAGTTTGGACATGGGAGTTTTATAGACAAGGGCCCAATTGCTCTAGTATAATTTTGGGCACTAACATAAGCTCTTGCTTGGGGACGAGTACCCCCAGAAGGTACATAGAGAACACTAGATTGATCACTTATCTATTGGTCCATGGAGTCAAAGGATTTCATCATAGAGGTAAGGAAAAATATACCATGGGTAATTAGAGTTATAACAAGGCAACCAAAAACAAAAACAAAGGAAAAGGAAATACACAAACTATACAAACACAAACCACAACAAGACCACAAAGACAAATAGGGACTACACACCATATACATATTTACAAAGGCTAACATGGAATCAATCCAGAAAATGCTTGAGGTGTCTACCATTAACTGGTAGTTCTAAAATTTCTCTATCAATATCTCTGAGATAAAATGTATGGTTCACTTTTTGATAATCAATGGTGTAGGGACCCATCCATAGGGAATCAAATTTACCATGTTTTCCCTTGTCCTCACATTTATTATCCTAGAGAAGAAATAAATCACTAATCTGAAAAGATCTTGGGGTAACTTTCTTATCAAAGATCCTTTTGAGCCTCTCTTTGAACTTTGAATGCTTTTCATGAGCTTGTCTATGAGATTCATACAACTCTATGATTTGGTTGATCCTTTCCTCATAGGGGTTTATCTCATCTTCATCCTTGGATATATGATGCATGAATTGGTAAGTGGGTAACTATAAATTCAAGGGTAAAAGAGATTGAGCTCCATAAATAAGTTTAAAGGGCCTTTTTCTAGTAGACCTCTTTGGAGTTAACCTATCAGCCCAAACAATAAACTTTAACTACTCACCTCACTTCCTTTTGTTGGCATCTAGAGTCTTAATGATTTTCAATAAGTTATTATTACTATACTTGGCCTATCCATTTACTTGTATATTGTGTTTAGAGGCATATGAAAAATCAATCCCATAATCTTCACACAATGCCACTATCTATTTAGCTCTAAAGCACATGGCATTGTCACACACATTTTTAACTGGCACTCTAAATTGATAAATCACGTTATTTAAAATGAAATTAATGACCACCTAATGGGTTGATCTTTTGGTAGGGATTAATTCAACCCACTTTGTGAAGTAATCAGTAGCTACTAGGATCCATTTATGACCAAAAATTGAAGCATATGATATTTCACCCATGAAATCCATTCCCCATTGTCTGAAAGGTCCCTCAATAGAAACCAATTATAAGGGAAGTGATCTAGATGATCTCATTCTCTCAGAGAATTATTGGCATTCTTCATATATTCTTACCATGGTAACCACATCTTTGAATAATGTGGGATACCTATACCCAACCCTTAAAATCTTATGTAGTGACTTTAGGAGAAAAGTGACCACCACACCCACCACTATGGAACTCTATAATCAGTGAAGAAATCTCACTTTCCACTAAACATATCAAGAATAAACCATATGGGTTCCTCTAAGCTAAATTATCTTGTAGCATACGATACATTTAGGATATTAAATTCAGTGTCCTCTTTTCATTTTTGTTTAAATGGGAGGGACAATTTAGAGTTTTCAAATAATATACTATATTAAATTCAATGTCCTCTTTTCATTTTTTTACCATGGGGATTGAATGTACTTAGATTTAGGGCTATCAACCACCCCTTCTACAATATTCACCTCTACAACCTGTAAGTTGGTTTCAATCATAAGCTTGGCAAGACCCATACCTCTAACCAACTTAGTAGTTTGTATCTCCATGTCATATTCTTGAATTTTTTTGAGCCATCGACATCTTTTGCCAATATTTTCATTTTGAGTTAATATGTCCTTCACCATAGTGATGGAACATAGGCTACAATCTTTCAACTCAGAATGTAAGATCTGAACTACTTGATAGCCTTTTAAAGAGAAAAGGTTTACTTCTCCATTGGGGTATATTTTAGTTCAGATACTTGTAATGCATTACTAAAAAAATGAAATTGGTTGCTCATGACCTTCATCATTATTTTGTAACAACATTGTGGTAATAGTATGTTCAGAGGCAAATGAAAATATTTGGAAATCTTTTCTATAATAAGGACTAATGAGCACTGGGGTAGTTTTCAAAGCTGCCTTGATGTCTAAAAATGCCTGGGTGGCCTTCTCCTCCCACTTTATAGTTTGATCCTTATTAAATAATGAAGTGATAGGTAGAGTAATTGTTAGAGTTCACCAAAATCTTTGAATAGTGAGCATGTAGTAATGTCAAATTCCTATCGAGGTAGAATGAGAGATCTGAAAACATGAAAATTCCATAAAGGAAATGTTTGCATTAGCCACTTCAGGAAAAAATAAAGTACATATAGGGTGAGATTAGGTCACCAAAAAGGTAAAGCCTTAACTCATAATTAGAACCCACTTAAATATAAATGACCCCTAATGACTTAATTAACTAACCTAAGTAAGTTGAAAATACATGTAGATAAAACCACTAGGTGGGAAAATACCTACACTAACACCCCCCTAAAGTGTAGCTTAGGTGGGTAGAAGAATTGGGTATTGGAAATGAGGCTTGATGAGGTACCCAAACACAATTCAACTCTTATAAACAAAGGTAAAGGAGAAAACCCGTAGGAACAAAACTCCTCCTCAAAAGAGAGTAAAGAAGAGAAGAGAGCTAAAAAGCCCCACTAAGGTCTAAAATTGATTGTAGCCATTTGGTTTCCCCTAGAGGAATGCTTAGTATTGACTATGAATTAGAAGTAGATAAAATGAAGAATAGAACACCCTAAAAAAGTGAGTTTATCCACCAAGTGCCTAATGGATCTTCAACCAAGGTGTAATTCCTATGAAAGGAATGATCCTCATACTATGAGGTAGGTAAGACAAATTCTCTATGCCAAGATGGTGAAATAGAAGCAGAGCAAAATAAGGTCTATAGAATTCTCTATAACTATGGAATAAACTACCTGATGTTTGATACATCCTAGATTAGTAGATTGTTACCCTATAATGTTAGAAGTAGACCAAAGGTAGGTAGATCAAGAACGAAATCTTGAATATCTAGAAGGTGACATAGAGATGGTGGAGGTGTGTCCACTTCACTATTATAGTCACATATAGAAGAAGAGTTATCAATATTAGAAAAAAGCTCAGGCTCAAAAGTGTCAATAGGTATAAGTGAGTCTAAAGAGGAATCTAAAGAATCTAAAGGAGAGTTAGGAATAAAGTGTGAGAAACTATATAGTTGAGTCTGATGATTGACCATTCCCATAGCCAAAATAGTATCATTATGAAACTCCCTAATGTACACTAAATTTGGAGTGAATTCAACTCACATGTCCAAACCAAGGTGAGTGATTTGGTAGACTGACAAGATATTAGTTGAAAGTGAGGGCACACTTAGAATATTATTGAATGTTCCACCACTCACTTCAATAGACCCTCTCCTAAGAACCTTTTTGGAAATGTTGTCACCCAGTGTAGAGAGGACATGTCACATGATTCCAAGGAAATGAACTCAATATGTGAAGAGGCCATGTGATGTGAAGCACTAGATTTAATGACCCATATAGGAGGAGTGGAGGCACAACTATAACTAGGGATTTATCCCTTTATTTCCCTTTGTTATTCTCTTTCGCCTTTTCTTTGATAGAGTCATTTGCCTTAATGGATTCATGGGTTGATGAAGACAGTTTGATAGAATCTAGAATACCTATGTTGCTCTAAATAAGAAGGATAATAAGGTGGTTAATTTATTTCTTCAAAAAATTACTCTCATCATACTTACCTGAGAAATGCCCACATTTGATCCAATCTTTCTTAGGATTATGCTGGAAGAAGAGGTCACTTTATTTAATTTGGAGGTGGAGGAATTTGTATCCTTCTCATCATTTTTATTGATATACTTTCTCTCTCTATTTTAGAATCCTTATCTTTCTTAGCAAGCAGTGCATGAGATTTAGATGACTTCACTATGCCCATCTATATCAACTTATCTTACTCTTGAATCAAGTTAGTAACAAAGGTATCTAAAGAAGGCATTTTCTATACAACACCAAGAGACTCTTAGTGGCATGGAAAGTGGACACAAATATAGAATATTTAGGACCCAATTAAGAGAGAATTAATAGAACAAGTTGTTCATCTTTCTTTTCAATTCCACATGATTTCAACTATAATCTCAAAATTATGAACTTGGTGAAGAAGTCCTGAAGAGTTTCAAAATCATCTAGGCTCAATCTAATGAGCTCATTTTCTAACTCATGTCCTCTCATCACATCCTGCACCCCAAAGAGCTTCATGAGTTGGGCCCACACTTAAGTAGGTGTTTTGGTAGATTTGATGTGAATGAGTAGATATTGGGAGATGGAAAGACATAGTAGTCCATAGACTTTATCACAATGGTTAAACCATTTGATTTTTTCTCTAGCATCAGTAGGTTCATTCTTAGTGCCCATTATAATTTGATGGTAACCCTTGGATTGCAAGATGATTTCCATTATAGGATTTCATTCATGATAATTAAATGGTGTAAGCAAACTACTAGAGAGTGAATCCATAGTACAAGAAGTAAAGAAGAATGTATAAAAATAAAGACTGTACAACACAACATAGTATCCCCTTAGAACTGTCAATAGTGCCCCCTAAATGTTTCAAATACAAACATACTTATATATACATTAGATTCAATCAAAAATGCTCCTTGAGTAGTAGGTTCATAAGTACAAGGAACTAGATGGATGTTAAATTCAACTGATAATGCATCCAAGAGAGAGTATAATAGGGATGAAGTGATATTTAAGCCATTACACCATAAAAAATAGATGTTATAAAAAACCAAAAACAATACCACTAATGCATAGATCTTAAAAACTATGCACTTTCAAAAAAATAGTGCCTAAAATAGAGCTATAGACTAAAAGTTATGGCACTTACAAGTTCTTACTTGGATATATTCCTGGACCCTTTCCAAAAGTGGAAAGTTTTTTCCATTACTTAATTGAGTTTTCCAACCTACTTTAATTGCTTAGGGTTCTGAAGATGCATTACTTGATCAAAGTTTCAAAGGAACTTTACTTACCCAGGGTTTCAAACATGCTTTACTTGCTTGAGCTTTTAAGCAACTTCAATTTGAGTTTTTGAACAACTTCTACTTCAAGGTTTTGAGCAACTGCAACTAGCTGCTACTTCGGGCTTTCAAACAACTATAACTTGAGTTTTTGAATAACTTATACTTCGAGATTTCAAAAAACTACAACTAATTTAAATGCAAGTAGTTAAGGGTTGAAAGTTCGATTAATTCTCCAATCAAGTTGTCGAGCTTCAGAAGTCTGATTACTTCTCTAATCAAGTTGTCAAGTTTTAGAAGTCTGATTACTTCTCCAAGCACATTATCAAGGTTATAAAGTCTGATTACTTCCAAGTTGTCAGGGTGTGAGGCTCAACTACTTTCAAGTTATTGAGTTGAGAAGTTTGATTGCTTAAGTCACTAGATTTTTGGGTTTTGCAAGTTCTTCAACTTGTTCATACAGATGTTTAACCAACAAGAAGAAAACCTGATTTCTAGAAAATCTATGAACTTTCTCAAAAATCTAAGAGAGGCCCATTTGAGATCTCAAAAAACCCACAAAAAAAGACAACTATATTTTTGATCTGAGGTCATTTGACATGATTTTTGAGGTAGAGAAAAATCATGCCTCTAAGGACAAAAACATGATCATACAGAAGAAAAATCAGTAATGGCAAATGTAGGAGGATCGTGCCAAAGGAGACAAATGCATGAGGCTATAAGGAAAGCTCTAATACCATGTTAGACTTTGCCAAGATCTATGAATAATGATCATGCAATAATGTCAACTTCCTATAGAGGCAAAATGATAGCTCCAAAAACAAGAAAATTCTATAAAGGAAATATTTGCATTAGCCACTTTAGGAAAAAAGTGCATATAGGGTGGGATTAGGTCACCAAAAAGGTAAAAACTTAACTCATAATTAGAACCCTCTTAAAGGTAGATGACCTCTAATGACTTAATTAACTAACCTAAGTAAGTTGAAAAGATGTGTAGGTAAACCCACTAGGTTGGAAAATGCTTAAACCAACAATAATCTCTACAAAGTGGAAAATAAATATTCTAACAAAATTAATCTATCTAAAGAAATATTAGATACCTTTCTTGGTTTGTGGGATGGATAATTTAACAATGGCTTTTACCCTTTCAGGGTCTATCATGACACCTTGTTGAGACACAATGTGTCCCAATGGCTTTGCCTTCTATACTCTAAAGTGGCACTTTCTAGGATTGAGGGAGATTTTGAAATCCCTACATCTAATAAGCATTTATTTTAAATGCACCAAGTGGTCATTTATTTTTTTTGGAGAATACTATAACATCATCCTGGTATACAATAATGAATTGGTTGATTAATCCAGTAAAAGCTACATCCATTACTCTCTAAAAAGTGGCATCTACATTCATTAAACCAAAAGACATTTAGACATATACATAGGTGCCCCAGGGGGTAATGAAAGAAGTCTTAGACCTTTTAGACTCCTTCACTACCACCTGGTTATAACTAGAAAAACCATCTAGAGTTGACAACAATTTGGATCTGATAACATCTTGGAGCATGTTGTCCATGTTAGGAAATGGATAATTATCCTTCAATGAATCCTTGTTCAAGTTCTAGAAATCAATGTAGAGTTAGATGTCTCCATTATTCTTTCTAACAAGGACTAAGTTTGCTACCCATAATCAATACCTGATGGGTTGAATGATCCCATCATCCTTTAATTTCTTCAATTATTCCTATATCTTGGTGGCCAAGATGGGATTGATAGGATGTTATTTTTGATAGAATGGTTTCATATCAGGATGGAGGGGATAACATACTAGAAAAAATCCTCCCTATAATATTTCAGTTCCAAATATGATCATGCTAAATAGTCTTGGTATTTTCTCAACAACATGTTGAATGCTTCTTTCTCCCTCTTGCTTAGGTGAGTATCAAGCTGAATCTTCCTTAGATTTTCCTATGTCCCAATGTTAATCTCAGTCACATCCTTTGATATATAAATATTTTTAGATTTGACTCTATCAAATCCATCAAAGGATGCTTCTAGACTAACCAATCCCCTAGGGATAGTATTAGTATTTAATTGAATAATATATTTTCCATTTAAGATTTCCTTTCCATCATAGAATCCAAATCTATAATGGTTCCTTCAAACTCATCTATACAACACATAAACCTCTTTATTTTATTATCATTTTCAAAAACCTGCTAATGATCAATGTTGTCTGGGATAAAAGATCTTAGCAATACCTCAACATCATACTCATAAGAGGTATTTCTATGTTCAACTTTAAATTCCACAGCCCTCTTCACAAGCATATATGCCACATGAATAAAATATTGGGTATGGTATTTAATATTGAAATCATCAAACCACTCCAAATAGTCCTATACAATGTTTTCGTACTACTTCAATCTCTTCTGCTTCATGGTGTTAATAGCTTAGACTTGTTTCACCACTAGTTCTAAATCACCATTAACTAACAACCTCTTGAACCCATACTCATGGGTGATTCAAATACCAATAAGGAGTGCTTCATATTTAGTAATATTATTCATGCAATAAAAGGATAATTAGAAATAGTATCTGTAAACTTGGTCATTAGGGGCATAGAAGACAACCGCAACCCCATTTACAATGTTTGAACATGCTCCATCAATGTGCATGGTCTAGATTTATTCATCATTATCAATACCATATTTAGGAGGCATTTCCATGTACTCAACACTCCTTATAAAATTCCTAATGTCTATATCCACATACAATACTTCATTCAGCTGGTATTTAGGATATTTTAGAACATGAAGCATTTACAACTCCTAGTTTAGGTAGAGCATTTTACCATCTATAAGTATAGTGGCATAAGACAAGTCCATCTTAACACTACCCCTAATATTAGTAGCCCATTTTTTGGATAGCAACATACCCCACTTTGGTGGATAATCTATAACAACAACATCCATTCTTAAAAACTTACTAGGGTATTGTGCTAGCTACACCACTAATCCTTTGACCATGCCAATGATAGGTACTTCTCTGGAATCCATGGTAAGGAATCATCCTTATGGTATAGCTATCCTTATAAAAAACTCATTTAGCATAACTAGTGGCATGATATTACAAGATGAACTAGATTCAAAGATGTAGTTATGGACAATTAATCCATTAATTTATAGGGTGGTATAAAATGGGTTTATATCCATCTGAATCTCAACCAATGTTGTTCCTAAATATACCTCCAAGTGATGCTTAAGATATCTTGAGGTGTTTTCACTTTCCACAGGGAAAGAGAGAGAAGGATCAACTTTAATAATTTCATTGGCAATGACTTTCTTTGTGAATCAAAAATACTCTAAAGCTCTTCTCCTATGCTTTGGAATTCTAAGCAATTCCACAAAGGGTACTGTGACCTTTAGTTGACTTAATACATGGGCCATGTCACAAATATTATATTTGGGTAGAGGAGTATTAATAGGTAAGATTATAACATTATCATTTGGGATACACTCTTCAAGAGTTAGGGGAATAGAAGTAGGACAATTTGCATTCTTAACTTCACTTTTCAAGGGAGGTTTCTTGGGTTCATCCTTCTTGGGAATACTAGACAATAGGGGGTTTCTATTCTTGGCCTGGGTACCTCTTAGATTGACATTATAAGGTGCAAAACCAAGATTGGTAGAGTTTTAGACCCCATTATCTCCTTTGGTCTCTTTCTCCCTAGTCTTTGTTTTGGGAGTAGTGGAGTCTTTATCCTTAGGAGGTGTATTTTGATCTTTACTTCTCAAATTGTATTCCTTTTCTTGGGAAATTATTGTATGGATCATTAATTTCTTGTCCTCAATAGATGGAGGGGATTCTCCATATTTTTATTTCATCATTGATCTTAGAAACTCAAAATCATGAATAGGAAATTCATATTTATGCATCATGTTTACTTCATAGATGAAGTATGGGGTTGGGACCCTTACCTTATCACATGCTCTCCAAAATGCTTGAATGGTAGTAGTGCCCATTAGATCTATAGATGGAGATGTACCCATCACATCTAGTTCACCAAGTTGGAAAGTAAAACTTTCATATGTTGGGGAAATTTCTTAATCAAGAACAATTAGGGCACTCATAGCTTCCTCTTTGAAGTTACAACTCTCTATTTATTAGAAGTCAACAATGTAGATATCATCTTCATCATATGCAATTTTAAATCCATTTACATCTTGGCTATCATCACCAATTGTGCTAAATGGGGGATGAGGGAGGAATCACTTATCACACCAGTCAATATCACAATCAACTGTATTGATCTTTGCAACTAAAGGATATGGTACTTTCTTTCCACCTCCTTGATTCTAGTTTCTTTCATATTTGTCATTCCTTACCAGCCCCTTTCCCTAGTCATTATTCCTAGATTAGAAAGGTGGCCTGCCTTGACCTTGATCTTAGGGATGATTCTTTTCCTCCTTCTTGTGATCCCTCTTATCATCATGTGTAGAAGGACCCTGAGACATCCCCATTTTTTGCTCTAGCCAACTTGTAAGAGATCTCTTTCACAACAGTGGCCAGAGTCTTCATAGTTTCCTCTAGGTATACACTCTTGTGGGAGGCTTGGGGATTTTTAGGATTAACTAGCTTGACATCATCCCTCCTTTTTAAAGGCTTACCCACAAATTTGATGTTATTTTATATTTGGATAACTAAATTAAAATCCATCCTCAAAATTTTTGGAGCCTTATCCCTGAGATAATAGGCTACTTTCTTGTCAAATGCATCACAATACTTAATCAAAGAAGTAACACCATTGGGTTTGATGTCTTCTAGTAGACTTCTCAAAGCCTTATTGAATTGAGAATTGAAATATTTCACACACTCATTAGGATTCTTCTTGAGGCTCTCAAACTCAACAAGAAAGAATCTAGGGTTAGTGCTATCACCATATTACATCTTGAATGCATCAATCATAGCTTTCCATGTGTTTATATATCCATTAGGGAGGGATTTTAACCACTCCCAAGCCTCATCTTCAATTTTTTTCACAAAGAGTTTTATTCCCCAGATACTGCATTATTCCCTTGAAACTTAGGTAGTACATTTATAATCTTTATAGGAACCTCATTAGGGAAACATGGCATGCCATTAAAGTTGGTAGTTATAAACCTTGGGATCATAAATGGTCTGCGTCTATTATCCAAATCTTGATCTTTTTCTCCATCATTATCATTATCTACATTAAACATCCTCCTTCTCAAGTCACAGTCTCCCATCTCTAAATTTGAGGATGAAGCTAAACTAGGGGATGACTGAGAATGAATATTATGTGGAGGACTTGAAGGAGGAGAAATAGAGTGAATACCTAATGGCCTAATAGGAGGAGAAAGACTTATTTACAGAGAAGGAGCCTGACTTGTAGGGAGCTCAGATTTATTTGAAGTGCTTTGGTATCCTTCAACCAAAGGGATGTTAGACAAAAGGGGTAAATATAGTGGGGGGAAAAATAATGAGGTCTTACTTGATTGAGCTTTGGCCTATAATAAGTTTCCACACTTGTCTCCTTTTGGATGGAGCTTTTAACTCAAGGACAAGCTCTTTAGATGGATTTTTATAAAAGGAAGACCTAGTACCCTCTAGATTTGAATATCTAAAGAAAACTCTTCAAAATAGAGAAGAGTATATATAGTAGGTACCCATATTTAAACCTTGATATAATGGAGTTGCCACTAAAAGCAGGACTTATAAACTAGAATAAACAAAGTTACACACAATAATTGATGAAATATAAATTCTCAAATGCTAAAAACAACTTCAAGAACACTGAATAACTTCTCAAAATATGGGGGTGAACATCCCCAACAGAGTCACCAAGAAAGGATGTAAAGATGTCAACAAACTAAAGATAAATAACTCAATGTAGTAACAAAAAATAAATAAATAAACAAAACACTTATATCTCTCTGCAAGTATTCCTATTAACATAGGTAATGAGACATCTCCCTGACAATAGCACCAGAAAGATGTTGGTTCCCAATTTTACACCTCTAGTGCTCAGCCTTATGCATCTAGAGAGAGTGGCAAGAAAATATGGAAAACCCTCTAAATGTTTCATTATATTTGGGGATGGGTTTGACATCATGACTGAACCAAAATGTAGAAAATGGCTGGGAGGCACTTACAAAGGGTATGGTTAGTTCCCTACTACTTCTGGATCTACTTGAACCAAGGTGAGAGGACCTAAGGGGTATCTTTGATCACATGAATGGATTATATGATTCAATCTTCATAGGGATTGTTAGCACAAAGAAATACAAATTTGATCATAACACAACCAAGCTTGCTCAAGCCACCTGATAAGGGTTATCACATAGAATGAGAAAATATTTTAGGTCAGATAGAAGCTACTAAATATATATATGGATAAAATATCAACTTCCATTTTATAGAATCTTCAACAATAAAGGGCTGAATAAAAGATTACAATGTTGATATTTAATGCATAGAATGTAGACACCTACTAAGTACACAATGTTTATGTGCTCGTAGGCAAATAATGCTTTAGTTATGCATAAGATTTGTTGTACGTAGATTAAAATAGGGTAGCACAAAAAATATCAGTTAATATAGATTAAAAGTGTAGGGTTAACACATGAAGACAAAGAAGTTTAGGTAAATTTCCATATCACCTCTACCAAAAAATGTAGCACCGACTCTGAAAAAATGAAACTAAAACCATAGATAAATGAAATCCTTATAGAACATCTCATAATTAAATCTGTAAGCCTAGGACTACCCTTAAAAAGGTTGTCAATAGCCTATTTTCAAATATCAAGATAGAAAGGACTTTATAATCTAGATATACTCTCTAAATGACTACCATAAAGATAAATACATTATATCACCAATCATCTAAGCATGTAAGACATGGAATTTTTCTTTAAAAATAGAAATAGAATAGAAACCACCAACAAATTTCATTTATCGATTAAACTAAAAATTCTTATAATGTGTAGTTGACAACATAACAAATGTACACTATGCAAGAAAATCCTGTAACAAGGGAGACATGTGATGCTTTCAAATCTTGCCAATGATTTTACAATAGAAACCAATTTGGCACTAAGAATGTTACATAGTGAGAACTCTTCGAGGCTATAACTCTTAACTTAAAATTTTAACCAACCTTTGTAAAGGGACATTCCCCCTTTACTTATACAATTGAGCTAAGCCTTATCATATTCATAATGATGCTCCAGTTGAAAGATTATTTCATGGTCCTAGATTCTATTACACCTTGTAACAAACATGATTACTTAGACTATGCATGTGATCCTATGATGATATCAAAATTGGTCCTCTACTAAGGAAAAATATCTCTTGTTATCCACATGGAGGATAATCCAACAAGAGACAAAACAAACCTTTGTCATCTTGCCTAACAAATGTAACATCCCTTCTCTATATACATGATCATAAAAACTCACTTGAAAGGGATGTGTCACTAATGGGTAGAGTACAATGGTTTATAGAAGGAAATGAGAAAATAAAAGGTAGAAAAAGGAAAAGGAAAGTGAAGAGAAAGGGAAAATGGTGCCAGCTGTAAGGAAACCTGGAAATTTTAATTAAGCACCTGAATCGATATAAATGATGGAATCATTCACCAACATATTTTTTTATGTGATATATTTATTGAGCATGGGGGTGAGATTTTTGTGGTCTAGGCTTGCTTGGTATTTGAATTTGACTCTATATTATTTAAGCTAGGCAACAATTTGCTAAAGAGTGGTTTGCTTTCATCCAATAATTTCTTTAAGTTGGTCACAAGATTTATCAAGTGAAACCAATTGATTTATCTTATAGATATCAAAGGATTCTTATGGTGCATCAATGAGGTTCTTCAAATCAGCACACATTGCCTCCTCCCCCAAATTAGTTGCACCATTAAGGCTCTCCATTTTCCTCAGTGCAGCCTCTATCTCCTTTATAGTAGTCTTGAGAGACTATTCTTCTCCTTTTATATCGAAGAGGCCATCATTGAGCATCATAAAATGATGCTAGATTGATATTTGGTATTCTTTGGCTTGTTATGATCATTTGAAACAATGATATTTTCCATGATCAAAGTATTTGTGCTCATCCCATAGATCTCCTCTACCTTCCATTGATTTTCCTCCCATTTTTTGGTGTTTGCCTCATAGAAAAACATTTGTGCATCACACTCCCTTTTATTTTCCACTATGTCATTCAAGCATTTGAATGCTAAGTGGATTATTTCTTTAGACTTGGTGCCCAGGTCTTGTTACCAGTCCTCAATTGTTCATTCTTTGGTCTTCAAGTCATCAATCTAGCTGGAGTTGATTGATGTAAGGGTGATTTGGAGAGAATATGGAGCTATTCTAGTAGTTGGAGTCATTGATTTAGGCTCACTCAATAACTTTTTCAAGTACTAGATCATAAACTAATTCTCCACCTTCAATTCCTCCATGGTGGCTTTGTCCTTGTCCATCATGTGTACCACTATGTTATCTAAGAACTGTGAGCTATGTTTCAACTCATTCTATGATGGTTCCCCTATATTTTAGCTATATATTATGTAAATTTTGAGGGGAGTATCCTTTTTCAATGCAACAAGTGGAGGGATAGCTATCTTGACATTCCTTTCTCCCATGGTGGTGAAGGTGGTTTTGGAATGTGTTTTAGCCTTTTTAAAGGGCTTGGTCTTATGTGCTTGGTTGATCTTCATTACATCAGTCTCCCCTATTTTTCTCATAATGTCTCTTTTTTATTTTACTTTCTCTTTTATCTAGAGAAGGGGACTGGTCTAAAATCCCATTGAAGTTGTAGACATTGTTGATGGCCTTGAGATAGCGAAGGGTGGTTTTAATGATGTGCTAGATGTAGGGAGCACCATAGGCTTGGGTTATGGGATTAATACAAATTGATCAATGTATTCATAACTATCCTAATCCTTGACACCCTTATTTGATCCATGTTTCTTTTTCAAGCTTGACTCTATCTACTCCAAAACATCAAACTCTAACTCAGGTTGATGAGATTCATTTAACAACTTCTCAATTGAACTTCCCTATTCAATTGACTAGCTAAAATTCTATGTAGCCACTTCACCTTATTTATTCACTTGGAATTTATTCATGGATGAGGCTAGGGTGATATCCTTGTTGCCTTTAAGTAAATCTTCACCAGTCATGGCCTCAGGACCCTTATTATGAATTGGGTCTTGGACCCTGATGTGAGAGAGAAGACCTCATGGAACTTCAATTGAAGCAAATTATCTTGAAACACCCTCAACATCTTTATTAAAGTCATCTAATTTTTTATCTATTTTTTTATGGGTGGAGGTACCCATTTTCAAGCTTACTCCATTATTTCCAACTTGTCACCCAGGTACCTTGGCAATTTATGTGGGCACCCCAAGAAACCACTCACCATGATGTATGTGAATGTCCTAAATTATATGTAAGTGGTGCCATATTTTTCAATTAATTTTTTGGTTATCCTAGATATTTTATTAAGTCTTATTAAATGGAAGAAGACACTCATCATAATGTTGAAGAAGTATTTGTAAACCCTACAAAAGTTCTTCTTGAATCCCTCCATAGTGATTTGTTATTATCTTTCATAGATCCTCAATCCATTAAGGTTTCTGGTGAGCCCCTAGAATGTCTTATTGTGCACTAAACTATACATAAAATAAGAGGACATGTAGAATGTACCTATAAATGCTTCTTTTGAAAGAATTGAATATTGGATCTGCATCATCTACCTTTGCATATTTTCACTAAGTATGGTAGCCTAGTCTAACTTCTTTTGTCCCTTTAGTATGCATATCAGAATCATGTTCATCCATGGCTTAAACTTTTCTACTATGAGCAACCCATAAATGGTAATGACCATGGTGATTAGATACTAGGGTAATTCATTAAATTCTACCAGCTTCAAATTCTTAGACATCCTAGAGACCTTTTGTCTTTTCTTGGTTAAATAGTAAGAGTTGACAATATCCCAAATTGCCTTATCATCCTTCTCTGTATACTCTTGGCATTCTTCCAAGGAGAGTGTAATGCTTTCTAGTTAGGGGGAATTTTGAGAATGGTACTAAGGGCCAAAGGGGTGAAAGATCATACAACTAAATGGATACTATCAATGATGGTCTTAGTGTCTAGTTGGTATGCTCAAGCACATATAATAATGAGTTTTGAGTATAAAGTAGCTAGGGGGAATTCTACCATAGGGGTGATGTAACTCATGATAATATTAACAACTACTAAGAGGAGTATGGACACTTTAAGATATTAAATAGGGCTATAAAATCTAACCCCATGACATCTGTATCTTTAATTGAATCCAAAATCAAGACAATATTACCCTTTACTGAGGTTAAAGATGTTACCATCTTGCCCTAGCTTTCTAGTGTAATATCTTAATACCAGATAAAAACCTTCTCTAAAACAACCCTCAAAATACCTCTTGACTCCTTCCAAAGAACACAACACAATGATAAAAAAGGAAACTTATTATTAATTCAAAGGGTTGCACACACTAGAATCTAAAAGTCTATGAAGAATTCACCATAATCACATTTTTGCATTGCACTTAGCTAGGACACATAAATAACTTGAAGGCATGAATGCAAGATCTGAATACAAAGGGTAAATTCAAAATGAAGACAAATACCTTAGTTATAACCCTTTACATTTCAATATTAGGGTTTCTATTAATACTTCAAAGCCTAATGGCTAATCACCAACCATTCTCATTAATTACTTTGAGCCTCATTCAAAAAAGATAGGGAAAATATAAATGTTTTATTTTTTATGCCAGGTGATCTTCCTTAAAAAATGTGGAGCCATAAAAGTGGAGAATACATCATGATACCTTTTCGGGCCTTCAGGGACTTATGCACTTTTTTAGTTGTTATTCTCCACTAGTGTAGTGGTGTAATATGCCCCAAGCTCCTCATGGGATGTAAGAACATCATGCATCATAATTTATATTTGTAAATTTGAGCACTCAAGTCTATGAGGACCTTTTGTACTTTTCCCACCAAGAGGTAAGTGGGGAAATATTCAAAAAGGGACCAAAACTAAGAAAACCCTGAGGAGCTACCATGTGACATCACTTTTCTTGCAAGTTTGGGTACTCAAGTCTTGGATACTTTAAGCACAGTGCCCACCAAAATGTAAGTGGGGTGATTTTCAAGAAAGGATCAAAATATCTAAAGCCTCGAAAACCTACCACGTGTCTAACTTAGACGTAAGCCTAGGTTCTTGGGTACTTTTTACCTTTGCATTATCTTTCTTCATTTATGGGAAGAGTCAAGATCCTTTCAACCCTTGACACTATTCATAGAATTCCCCTAAGAGAGACACGTGTCCTTCACTCAGTTCATCAGGAAATTTTTCACCTTAGTTATCAAAACATGTTAAGCGCAAATCAACAATTTCATCAGGGACCCCAAAACTCTCTTTTTGAATATAAGGCAACAAAACCTTCCCATATAGAGGCTTGGTAACACCTCCATCTTCTTACTGTGAATTGTTTTTCCACAAAACCTTCTATTGAGACTTCATTATTCCTTTGGAATCATTGAGAGTGTTTTCCACCTTCATAAAGTGCCCCACAGGAGTTTTGCAAGGGCAAAACACCTAATGGGGGTAATCCTTCAGACATTTTGGAAAGGCAAAATGAACCTACAACTCCTTCAGGCCTTTTGAGTGGGCAAAATGCTTGAAACAAATAACTTAAAACACTAAAAACCCAAATGATATGGAATTCTTTTAGATCTTTTGGAATGGACAAAATTTCCAATGAAAGTAGATCTTCATAACTTTTGTGCAAGATAAAAATCTCAAAGACCCATTTTCATTAAGCATTTTGTTTGTACTAACATCTAGAAAGGTCAAAATCAAAGGAACACTCTCATTTGGTAAAAGCAAGACAACATACATGAAAAATTGTAAACATATACTTTGACATTCTAAAGGAATATATAAAAACATGACTGGGGCTAGAGACTAAAATATTGACACTCACCCAGTTTCGACATGGGAGTTTTACCAATAAGGGCCCAATTGCTCCAGTGTAATTTTGGGCACTAACAACTCAGATTCATATCAACATATATACTAATCTTGTAACTCTTGGCACTCTTCTACCTCTATAATAAGGTGCCCTTTTTTCATTCCATTCCTATTACTCACAACTCTTCAATATTATAGGACTCTTCGCAACTTGTAACACACTCAACTAAAGCTTCACACACTCAGCTATGTGGGATAAAATTGAATTTGATACCAAATGATGGAGATGGAAATAAGGGGACCAAATTAATGGAAGTTTTTTTACCTATCCTAAAATACACACTCTTTAATAGACACACAACTAGACATAATATCCCAGATTTAGAGACTAAACTCGCACTTTATTGAATTCATATGATAATATTACATATATGGCATGCATACATACCTAACTAGTCTTGTTTATGAATTAAAAATATGAATATGAATATTAGATAACCAAGTACCCCATTGGAATTGTTACAACTCTATTTTCCTATATAAAGTTACACAACTCTCCCTAGTAAGATTATAACAAGCTCCCTCTCTCTCACACTTTCTCTCCCAAACTAAAACTACTGCCAATTGATTAATTTAGATATTTTATAACTATCTTTGAATTTTGGAGTGCCTTTTTGAGCTCCCAACATATTGAAAAATCTTCAACATTAGTAAAATCATCATTCTAGTATGTTACTAAATTTTTATAACCATCATAGGTGAAACCATCGCTTAGTGTAGACCAACAATTTCATAACCACTACCTATTTTATTTGATAGTTTTTTCATTTTCTTGAAAGGGGTCAAATTGATCTATAATTTATGATTGAAATATTCTACACATGATGTTTATAGGTGTTGAATCTTTGGGGATGTTTCTTGGACTTCTTTGATCATCTTTGACACATGAAACAAAGGCAACACCATTGACACAACACAAATATGCAACATATATGTTTTTGGTTGAGGCAAGATTTCTCATCAATTATGGATGCCCTTGCATCAATTTTTTTGAAACACATCCACTTGAAGAGGTCAATGCATTTAGGAATTTAATATTCATTTACACTGTATTTTTTTAATTTCAAGTTAAACCCATCTTAGTAGTGCTTTTAGGTGGTGGAGAGATAAAATAATGTATCACTTCTTGATTAATATAACATTTTTTTGTAAATTACGAGGGTAGGGGATTCCTTCATACATTAACCCATGTCTACTCATTTTTAATGTAGGGAAGGGTAGGGTACTCACTAATACATTTGACAAGGGAAAATCCTCTTTAAACATGTCTTCATGGGATGTGCTTACATAATTTTTTAAAAAAGGATAGAGAATCTAATAATAATTCTATGGAAGATAAGCCCATTTTTTTTAAAAAATATAATCAAATTATATTAAAAATAAAAAATAAAAATTCATATAAATAAATAAAGGGAAGAAGTCACACTCCAAGTGTCACATTGATGATAAATTAAAAGTCATATAATCCCACATGTATGAGAAGTAGTTGAATAACATAGAATTAATATAAATTAGGAGTATAAAATAACATAAATGAAATAAATAATTATATTGTATTAATATCACTCAAAGGAGGTTAACCTCTCTTAGAGAACAATGATATTTAATACAAATTTGCTCTCTTTTGATGTAATATAGTTATTTTCCATTTCATTTGCAATATAATTTATTGTATTTTGGTATTGGTTTAATCTATTTGTATCAAGGTGATGTAGAGGTATATGGAATAAACCTATAAATAATCCACTTAGACATGATCTACAAAGAAATTGATTTGGATTTCAACTTCTCTAAACTTGGTTTGTTCACAAGGACCATCTATGCATTGATCTCTCTCTTGCTTACTAGGTTATTTAGTTTAATTTAAACGTTTTACTTGTCAATAAATTATATTCTTATTATATATCTACTAATATACCTATTCCAAGTTTCCAAAAACTTCTTCAAGTCATCTCCATTCATTATTCAACCTCTTTGAGAACCCCATACTCACTAGCTCCTTGTTTGGCTATCCTCTTTAGGTCTCATGTACCAAATATTGATATAGGTATCAAAGACTTACTCTTCTGACATAGATGGTAATATATGATAAAATCACACTAGGTTTGACCCACTTCAAGTGTTCAATCCCAATTCATCATTCAATTCTACATACAAGGATCACTATGACCTCTATAGGCTTGTAACCTTTCTTTTGACATTTTACCTTGGTTTTAAAAGTCTATAAACTCTCCTAAATATCAAATATCATTTAAAGATACCCTCTATCTTCCTTCAAATTTTTATCAAATTTCATGAGCTAACTCCACACGTAGACCACACTTCCTTTGTAAACCTCCTATCCATTAGGCCTAATTAGCCCTCAAACACACCCATAGTCACCAAATCCATTAATATTTTAGGTCCAAAAATATTTATTCACTTTTCACATGTATATATGAGAAATAATACAAATTTTAAACAATTTCTAATAATTTCATTAGGAGTTATGAGGGTTTTGGGTTTGAAACCCTAGTTACCTTCCTACAAAGGTCAGGAGGCTTCATAATTTTATTTATTGAGTTTTATGACATTTAAAAAGGAAAAAAGTCTTGACCAATTTCTATCTACACCTAATGAATCTTTTTCAATATGTTGGAGATCCTATTCCATCTATTTCATGCTTAATAATAACAAAAACATAGAGGAATACACACTTTTATTTGAATGTGCAGGGTTTCTCAGGTCAAATTGCTATGACCTTGTTTTGACAATGCTTCAAACTTGTATAAGAACTTCTATAGGTCTGTTTTACTAAAATTCACCTCATTTATTACCTTATGGCCCCTAATCAATCCTTATTTTAGCTTATATTGACCAATACATAAGGTTTTGTGCATACTTGAATAACTGTATGAGAGTTCTAACAATTTATTTATCCTCATAGGAGTTATAAAGGTTACAATAGGTATATCTCATACCTTATTCACCTTATTTACTTACCAAATCTTTAATAACACCCTACTTGTCCTCTTCATCTACTACAAATAATTATTATAAAGGACTATCTATGTTAAAATAGGGTACATGCTATGTACATCTTTAAACCTATTTATTTTCACAAGTTTTTGTCTCCCCTTATACAATTTATAATATCTCGTCCTTTCTTTGTTTACATCAAGAAATAATTGTCATAACAATTATTTCTCCCTCCAAACATGATTCTCTTCCATAATTTTCTAAAATATGGTTTCATTCTATGTACTTAGGGGTGTGTCTACACCAACAGGGGTTTGTTCTTCTCAACAGGATTTAGTCCTCTTGTAGTCATATAAAATGTCCAAATTGATATATTGAGTGTGGATTGTGACACCCACTCCATAGGTCCTTCTTGCTTGATCTCATGATCCTTATAGACACCTTTTTGCTCATTTCCAGTTATCCATAGACTTCTAGACCTTCATTCTAGCTCAGTCAGACTCTATTTCTTAAGCCAATTATATCCCTCTAGGTCCCAAACCTATAGGATAGGAGCACCATACCTGGACTATATCACTAGACCCTAGGGTGTCCCATTTTTGGTGCTTCTATCCAATCACATTTTGAGCCCAAATGACTATTTTATTCCAATTCCTATCTTTCATCATGTCAACCTAGCATGAATATATCTAACCCATGATCAATAGTTCCATATAAAAGTCCATCCAAACGTCATTTACAAAAGGAGGTGACAAAATCTTACAAAAAATTAAGACTATAAACATATTACTAAGACAAATTTCCCTATTCTCTGCATACAGTCACCCAACACAACTACAAACATATTCAAACCTTCACACCAGTCCCTAACCACCTCAAGCACTCTCAATTTGGCATTTTTGCATCCTCATTATACTATTGCATGAAGCACACCAAGTGGGAGAACTACATATGGCTTGATCCCTCTTTGGAGTATTGGTACATAGGGAATGTGCCCATACAAGGGGTGTGGATACATGTTTAGTGCATCTTATACACACTAACCCCCCTCTTTACTAAGTTTTATTAAGCACAATGAAGGTCTAGGGTTTTAATATTGAATCATGTCTATAAAGATCTCTGTCAATATTCAAAACTTAATATTTCATAGGTAGACGCATATAAGGACAATGAACAAAACCCAAAAAACTTAGATCTCTATGACCACTTTGGACAATAGTGGCAGGACTGGACTATAACACTAGACCTCGAAGTGTTCTATATTTAGTACTCCTATCATTTCACCAAATGAAAACTACATTCTGATTTGTGACACTGTCTCAGTCCTGCACAACCAGTTTTAGCTCTATCTCAGCCATCTTAGTTTATTTTTAAGCTAAGTTAAATTTTTCCTTATTTATTGCTATTTTTAGAAAAGTTTAAAAGACGCAATAAATTATACAAATCAATACTATAATTATTAAAATATTATCTACTAATTTATTATTCTAGACCCTTAACTAAATTAGAAATAAAAATCCATTATTCCCAAAATAGTTAAATCATTTGGTGAACCCAACTTACTTTGTTTGTGCACAAAAACCCTAGGGAAAATCTATGTTGATTTTTCCAATATTTTTTTGATTTTTACTAAATATTTAAATCAAAATTTTACATTTAAATTTTTAAATTTACCTTAATAATTTTAAAAATATATTTTTTCAAACCCTAGTTGCCTATACTAGGTCCTGATATTTTTTTTAATATTTTTTTGATCTTTCTTGCATATTTAAACTAGAATTTCACATTTAATTTTTAAAATTTACCTTAGTAATTTAAAAAATCATTTCATTCAAATCCTAGTTGCCTATACTAGGTCCTAATTTTTTCCAAATTTTTCTTACATATTTAAATCAAAATTTTACATTTAATTTTAAAAATTTACCTTAGTAATTTTAAAAATCATTTTTCAAAAACCCTAGTTGCATAAACTAGGTCCCCTTGCTTTTGAGGTATCACCTTACATGTTTGTGAGCTTTGTATCTTATTTATGCATATTCTAGTTTTTTGTTCTTAGGAATTTACATTTCCTTTATTCAGTACTTTCCTTCCATTTCATTTTGCTTATTATAACTTATTAAAAAAACTTCAATCCCTTTTAAAATTGTTTTTTTACATTAACAATGATCCAATATACCAGTTTTGACAAAACTGATAAGAGGGAACTTCAAGACCTTTTAACTAACCATCCTAATATGTAAGATGACAAGCTTAAAATACTAAAAGAAGAACAACAAAAAGTGAACAATGGTCAATCTTCTCAAACCACAAAGCAACCAGTTGCGAATGACACTACATGAGTAACTATATCTCAACAACCCCTATAGTAGCCCAACCTTCCTATAAGGCACCACCAATCATGGATAGTATATATTTGTCTCCTAATATGGCTGCCCTTGTGCAAGAGATAAGATCTCTTCAATCCGAGGTGATACACCTTGAGCAAGGTGCCTCTAGATCTATATAGGCCTTGGATTCTTTTGCTTTACTTCATACACCATTGGTACATCATATTGCTTCTAGACCCTTACCACCAGGTTTTGTTCAACCCAAGCTCACTCTATATGATGGAAAAAGTGATCTAGAGATGTACTTGAAAGATTTTCATGCAACATGCTAGGACTATCTGCCAAATGATTGGTTACTAACCAAGTTATTTCTATAGAGTCTAAAAGATTATTATTTACAATGGTCCTATAGTCTACTAAATCAGCTGGTCAATGCATTCAATCTTTTAAATGACATGTTCCTAGCTCACTTTAAAAATTAACATAGGTTACGAGGTTTCTTATACCCAAGTTTCACAATAGAAACAAAGGTCAAATGAGCATCTCAAACATTATGTTCTTTGATAAAAGTTATCTTGGCTAAAATGACTAGCCCCATGGTTGATCAAGAATTACAAGGTCTCTTCAAATGGAGTCTTCTTCCAACTTTTCATGAGTTAATAATGTTTAAAATATTCTCTTCCTTCACTGAGTTATGTCATACACTAAAGGAAAGGGAAGTCAAACTAATTTCAAAGGGAAAACTCAAGTGCACAAGCATATCAAAAAAAAAAATCAAGAGTAACAATAAAGTCCCATATAAAGTAAAGGTCAATGATAGAAAAAGTCAAAATCAACCAGTAGTTAAGATGGCTTCAGAGCCCCCTCAGTGAGTGGTTTTATCCATGCCTCCTCGATGAAATTTTACCAATCTACCAGTATCTCTAGCTAGAGTCTTACTATAACTATTGGAATGTAATATCATATATCTCCCTCCTATTTGAAAAGTTGATCCAACAAAGCCTCTTCCACAGAAATATGATTAGAATGCATTTTGTGATTTTTATAGGGTACTAGACCATAGAATGAACAAATACATTAGTTTAAAACACAAGATATAGGAATTGATAGATGGAAACATTATTGATCTTGACACTCCAATCGAGCCTCCTTAGGCAAAACAAATACAAGTTAAGGATTTAAATTTTTTCTTAGATCCTTTCCCAAAACATTCTAAATAAGAGACAAGAGATACATCAGGTGTTCACCATGCATATCATGCACATCCTCCACTAGCTACATATTAGGCACCTTCAATCGAGTCACATCATTTGAGCAACATGATTGGTATGTATAATTCTAGAGTTCCAGTTAGACCTTCCATCTCCTTCTCAGATCAGGAGATAGTTGAGGATGATTCAAATTACCATGCTCTCTTTATCAGATCTTACATTAATCATCATCCCATTCATATTGCTCTCATAAATAATGGATCTAATGTGAACATGTGCACTAGGACATTACTATAGCATTTGGGATATTTAGAGCAAGATATTACCCCAATAGACATAATTATTAGTCGATTCAGTGAGCACATACAGAGTTTATTGGGAGATTTTACTTCCTTTATAGGTTGGTCCAACACATGTGGACACACCATTTACTATTGTTATAAGTGTAGGAGTTTTCAATATGTTACTTGGTCAACCATGGATTTAAAAACTTTGGGAAGTACCTTCTATAGTTCATAGATGCATGAAATTCATTCATGTTAATCAGGTTGTTATAGTTGATGGAGTTTTGTATGAGTTACCACTCCCCACTTCAGAGACAACTACTACTTTATAGTCACCAATTTTATCTCCTCAACCAATTTTAGCTTCTTCACTAGTTATAGTTATTCCTCTAGTTTGGATTCAACCACAGTCGAGGCCTTCCTCACTAGCACAAAGAGTTCATACACTTCCATGGAGGCCTCTTTCAAAGCAGCCATAGTTTCAAGACTCTAGATAGTTTTTAGTTATAGTGTTCACACCCATGGCAGTCTTAGTGAGGTCTCATAACTCTACATATAGATCAAATGTTTAGAGAGCTTCTTCTACTACCAGATGGGTCCTTAATATCCCTACAGTTGCATACACTTCTCAGAGTTATAGGGGGACCCCAAAACCAATTTCCACTACAAAAATTGTAGAGCATTTACAACATATACAACTTTTAGATTCATAGTCTCAGCCCTTCCATCATGCTTCATGATTATGAACGATCCTTCTCCTTGATATAGGACACCATGATAGGGAGTCTCTCATGAGACTCATTGGTTAGTATCATCTTTTCTTAGCCTTACTTTTACATAGTCTCCTAATGATTGTTTGTACATAGTTTGTTTTCAATTTATCGTACATAGTCTCCTTATGATTGATTATACATATCTTCTATCAAAATACAAAAAACATTCAAATATGTCAAAATACTAAAAACATTCAAATAATTCAAAATACCAAAAACATTTCAATTATATGCATTATCCATGTTTTACATTTATACTACCATGCTAGACTTACATTTTACTATTCTATGCTATTGTTTGTTGATTTATCTACTTTACCATGCTTCGCTTGATCTTCTTTAAGTATGTGAAGTGACATCTAGATCTTTGATTGATTCACTCTACCCATTGAGGGGACATCCTAATTTTATATTCAATACATACATCGATATATTTATCCATTGGGAGCATCTTCTACATGACTACACCATCCAGGTTATGCCATTATTACACCACACATTCTAATTATCATGTTGATGTACATTACTTACTAGCTTATATAGATTATTATATCGACACTCACTAGTATATATCACTTGTTTATTTATTAGCATCTACCTGGTCTTTTACTCCATGTTTTTCATACTTTCACTTCTTGTTGTGTTTAGTTAGATGCAATTGTATTCCCAGCGGTTACATGCCTTTATTTCTTGCTTTGCATAGTTAGATGTGATTGTATTTCTCAGGTCCTATTTTTTCTCTTGTTTTTGCCTTAGGAAAATTTACAATGTCCTTTACTTATATTTTTGGGTGTGCCTTAGGACATTTTCCAATGTTCTTTGATTTTCCTCTTTTATGTGCTTGTGGCCCTCATTCTAACATGCTTGTTTATAATTATATGTGTATGTGGTATTTGAATATGCCTTGTATGCTTACTTTCCTAGTTTAAGTGAAATGTGACCATGTCCCTTGTTTGCTTGGCCCCTTGGCCACTATTGTATGCTTCTTGATTCTTGCCTTGCATGCTTGTTGCTTATTTGCTTCTCATTGTTTGCAATGCCATGATCTACATCATGCATTATCTTGGTTTTTTGGATGTCATGAAGACATAATGCCCCATCCCTCCTTGAAAACTAAAAAGCTAACATTTACAGCTTCAAATCAGTATACTACACATGATATTACATTGTTACAACTATCCAGGCATACTCCTATTGATCTAAAAATATCCAATACAAACTATGCTATATTTTGAGACATATTTTCAATTATTATTGGTATATCATGTATTTTGTAACATAACACACTTACAATGCTCTTTCTTCTAAGGGCAATCATTGTAGGGTCTTTATTCCTACCCTCAAAAGAGGGGGCAACAAATAGGGTTTTTTTATAGAGATCAGATCCCTCTATTAGTCAAAACCAATTTTTAGAACACTTAGAACAATAATCAGAGTTCAAACCAAGCAGAATAGACCAAAAAAATAGTGATGATTATAGAATAGTTATCAAAGTTAGAAAAGGAAAAAAGTGCCAGACCTAGACAACAATGCTAGACCCTAGGGTGTCCTATTTTTGGCACTCCTATCCAAATAAGAAAAAAACCTATATTTTACAAAAATAGATAGAAAGGTAAGTTCAGTTATAGTTTTGTCACCTATAGTTCAGATCAGATTTAGTAGTTTTACTATAGTTTTTCTTAGATAATCTAGATATAGGGGGAAGCATGCATGACATGATGGTTCTCACTTCTAGTTTCAGATTAGGTAGTTGGTATAACTTCCAAATTAGAATCCATATTATAGACACCAATGATTGGGGACAATGTGTGCAACACATTTGACTTATGTTCTTTCTGAGTTCAATATATTACCCAGGCATTCTCAGCAGTTGCATGCCTTATTCCATATGTAGGTGGTTGGCATCATTCTTGAGTGGCTTCCATATAAGCCTAGTTCCCAATTTTAGAGTGGATTTCATACAATCCTAATCTATACCTCTTTAAGTGGCCAAAATTGGCCTAGTTTCTACCACACATTTGACTACCCATGTCACATTGTTAGATTTTAGAGAATTTATGGGATTTAGGAGCCATCTCATATGACACACATTCATACCAGTATCAGTTCATAGCTTCATTTAGTAGGAAATAATGGAGCTAAATGAATAACTAACCTTTTTATTATTGATCCACCTACTTAGAGGGATTAGACACATAGTTCAAACATCGGTTAACACATGCATGATCACATAGCTTCATTTAGTGGGAAAAAATGGATCCAAAGGGACAAACTTTGCATTCTTGAGCCACTCTTAGGGAATTGAGAACTTAACTCTATTAATGATATTACTTTTGGTTCAACACATATCTAACATCACTCAATAACACAATGGATTTTATATTAGTCCATGTACTTGATGAGGTGTATTCATTCCATTATATTCCTCTCTCTCTATTACCTAGCTTTTGTACATTCTTGTTTTAGATATAGTGTTTCTAGTAAGAACTGATCTACTCTTTATTTTCTCTCACAGATTCACACTTCATGATGTGCTCTCTCTACACACACTCAACATCACACAATTTCATGGGCTTCACCCTTGTAGGTAGGTTTAGGTACACTTTCTATTTTTCCTTTATCCTAGTATTTCACTTTATTGTATCACTAGAATAAAGGGAGGGACAAATGCAATCATATAAAATGTCCAAATTGATAGCTTGAGTGTGGCTTGTGACACCCAATCCATAGGTCCTTATTTCTTGCTCCCATGACCCTTTTAGACACCTTTTTAATCATTGTTAGTCATCCATAGACTTTTAGACCTTCATTCCAACTTATCCAAACTCTATTTCCCAGGTTAATTCTATCCCCCTAGGTCTCAAGCCTATAGGATAGGAGTGTCATACCTGGAATATAGTGTTTGAACCTAGGGTGTCCCATTTTTAGTGCTTCTATCCAATCACATTTTGATCCCAAATAACCATTTCCTTCTAATTCATATCCTTCATCATGTCCACCTAGTGTGAATACATCTAACCCATGATCAATAATTCCATATAAAATTCAATCCAAAGGTCATTTACAAAGGGAGCTGACAAAATATTATAAATAAATCAAAAATACAAATAAAACACTAAGGCAAATTTCTTTATTATTTGCATATAATCACCCAACATAGCTGCAAACATATTCAAACCCTTACACTAGTCCCTAGCCACCTCAAACACTCTCAATTTGGCATTTTTACATCCTCATTACCCTATTACATGAAGAATATAGAGTGGGAGAAATACATATGGCTTGATCCCTCTTCAGAGTATTGGTATGTAGGCATCGTACCAACACAAGGGATGTGGAATACACATTTAGAGCATCTTACACACACTAACACCCTCCCCCCCTACCCATCGCCCTTGCCCCAGCCTGCCTTTCTCAAGTTTTCTCAAGCACGATGAAGGTCTAGGGTTTTAAGATTGAATCAGATCTACAAGGAGCTTATTCAACATTCAACACTTAATATTTCATAGGTAGACTCATACAGATAGGGAACACAACCCAAAAAAAATATATCTCTATGATTAGTTTGGACAATAGTGGCAGAAGTAGACTATAGTGTCAGACCCTAAAGTTTCCTATTTTTGGCACTCCTATCCTTTCATAGAATGAACCCTAGATTCTAATTTTTGACACTGTCCTAGTCTTACACAACTAGTTTTGGCTTTTATCCTATCTATCTCAGTCTAGTTTTAACCTAAGTTGTATTTCTCCTTATTTATTGATAGTTTTAGAAAGGTTTAAAAGACACAATGAATTATATAGATTAGTACTATAATTATTATAATATTATTTACTTATTTATTATTCCAGACCCTTGACTAAATTAGGATTAAAACTACATTATTCCCAAAATTGTTAAACCACCTCTGCAATATGAGCATTATATTCTTACCATCAAATATATAATCAATCAACTAGATATCACCAACTCAAACATGGCTATTACTTATATATCAAGAAACATCTGACTTACTTGCATACCTTATATTATCACAAATGTGAACAGGGGTTTATGAGTGAATTGCCTTCTCTGAGTTTCCCTCACTTTGAAATGTTTACTCAGTCACCCAAGGGTATGTATAATACATAACACCTTCACACAACATTCCATAATGAATGATTCTTATTTCTTCCCCCTAAATCAATTATTCAAACCTTTCTTCCTTGATAATAATCAACAGTCCTTCCAAACCTATAGATACTCATACATAGGGACTATGTATATATAGCCTCTAAGGATCATATGAAATAATGTATCTATCTAAAGAATAATCAATATAATTTTGAAAGGGAAACAAAATAATAAAAAGCTTATCTTCATTCATTTGGATCAACACTCATTACAATATAGTCTATAAAATGAACTTGATCATCTTTCATGAGGGTTTTTGGACATTTCTCTCCTTCTATGATTTTCCTCCCTCTTTTTGGAGATCACTCTCTTTCCCTCTCACCTTCTCTACCAAAAATGATGTACAAATCTTCAATTTAACCAACTTCAACATTGCTTACTTGGTTAGTTACAAATCAAAGGCTTCCTTTCTTGATAACCCAATGTATGGGCGAGTGTTATATTATTAAGGCATGACTTCTAACTTGATAAATTAGACATATATGAATTGAAACACCCTTTAAAATACTTCATGGTCCTATTGAACCAACATTTACTCATCTAACCACCTTAGACCATCTTCATAGTCATTCTTACTTTAGTTACATATTTGAATTTTCAAATCTCAGTTTTGGAGGGAAATATTCCATCACCTATAGAACTCACTCTCATTGACTCAAATAGACTTCTAAAGACATAAATTAATCCTATATGATCTTTCAAACTCAAATACACTCCAAAATGGACTAACTATGACTCCTAGTTGCATATATTAATTCAATAACACTAAATGATGTTTAACTTTCTAGATGCTCCTACATCAAACTCCCTAAGAGGGAGAAAAATTTGTGCCACCAACTTTATTTCTTGTCTTAAAATTCAAAATTTGTGGATATTTCATGTTCACTTACTTGATATTCTTCCTTTCTTGTTCCTTTCTCTTTGCTAAACTCTAGCATTTATTATTTTTATCTTTGACTAGTTTCCTTGTCATTGCATCTTCTACCTCTATGAGGTGTTCTAACTGCTGTATCTCCCTATTTTATACATGTTTAATATCTTATAAGTGAATTTTTCCTTCATCATCTTTATCTTTAACCAAATGGTGCTTATTTTTATTTCTCATGCTTGTTTTATGGCCTTCTTCTTCATTATTTGCATTTGATGCTTATTTTCTTAGTGATGTTTTCTCCTTATTTATTATATCATCTTCTTCCTTAGGATCTAATGGCCTATCATGCATGTAAAACTCTATCATTTTATCAATTATATTCTCTTTTTCTATATCTACTTCACATTTCTTCACTTTTTGACTTCTCTTTCCATGACATGGCTCACCTTGCAAGATCAATCTCTCAACTAGTTCATCTTCAACATATTACAAGGTTGTTTGAAAAATATTTGTCTTTTTGTGTCCATGATTATCAACTATAAACTTATCTTTAGCTTGAACAATTGAATAACTCAAATTTTTTACTTGCTCATACTCCCTTGGCTTGATAACTAGCTTGCTTGCTTTTGGCCTTATTTGCACAACTCCTTGTGATTCTCTTTTCAACTCCTTACATGTATCTTACCTAAGCTCATCCATGAGCTTTGGTTTCTGTAGTCCACCTACTTTTATCACCTTAGATGGATTGAATATCTCTTCTAACATATTCTTTTCTTCTTATAACTTGAGAGCATCCACCTCTTCAAAATATTCATTAAATCTTGTTCCACATTACTCTTCATCCTCTTGGGAAACTTGATGTTTATCTTGTTCTTATACTCCTTAATTAATTAGAGTCAAACCATTCTCCTTTGGCTGCATACCATGATTGCCAAGCACTCTATGAGGTGCTTATTCTCCATCTTGTCTTTCCATCAACTCATTCATCAATGCAATTATTTCTATATAATTTTTTTTTCATCATTGGGGTTAAATTCACATACATCATCATAAACAACATTTGAAATCAAATCTTTAGAAAACCTATCTTAATTACATTCGTCTTCTTTCTTACATAATTTTACCTTCATCTCTTTGTCTTGGTTTTCTTGCACTACCTATCTTGGTTGCTTTGTAGACTTGTACTCTTCCTCAATCTTCATGATTTATCAGAGTACACTTGCAATATGATCCTCTTATGATATTTTAATTCTCTTTGCCACCCATTTCCTTCCTTGTAAATTCTTATATTTCCATTTTCTTCAAATTACATCTCCTTAATGCCTCATGCCTTGGTAGCCTATCTTGCCTACTTGGTGTTCTTTTCCCTTTGTTATTTGATTCCACATTTATTCTTGTTTTGCACCTATGTATTTGCCTTGATTGATCTCTTTCTTGAGGTTCACCTCTTCATTCTCACCACCTGTTTGCTTCAATAATTTAGGCCAACCATATCCATGGCATTATTATCTTCTTGAGAGCTATACTTTGTCCTTATTTCTCCCAATTTTCATGTTAGCCTTTTTTTCTTTATATATATAGTCAAAATAAACTATCAAACACTCATTTACCTCCAAATATGACTTCTTCAATCTTATTTTTTCATTCATGTCTTTATGTGTGATCTTCATGTCTTCTTGGTGAGCTATCTCTTTTGTTTTATCTTCTATACTTGTCAAGGCATCATATTATTCCTATTCTACTTCATCTTCAACATGTGGAATGCCTTCAATATCCATACCTTTGTCTTATACAAGAGGTGATATTTCTTAGTCATCTTCTTTTTACTTGATGGGTGATGTTCTTGGCCCATCCTTCACCAACTTTGAGGCTTTATGATTGGATTTAACCAAAATTTTCTTCATATATACATACACAAGCTTAAAAGTGATGTTAGCATATAAAAAAAGAGACCATATAGTCTCCTTAAATGTATTTTTCATAGACATTTTCCATCTCTTCTTCTTGTCTTCATTTTCAAGTGTTCCTCTCGACACTTCCATCTTATTATTGTTCTCTTCAATGAGAACCCTCTTCTTTATCTCTTTTTATTGTTGCTCACTTGGAAACATCTCATTCCTCATGACTCTATGGGTTTTCTTCTCTTTCTTCTTCTCATCTATAAAGACATTCATCTTGTGCCTTCTCTTTTTCACAAGTGACTCTAGTGGCCCCTTTACCATTATTCTCATAATATAGCCAATCCATTGGATTCCTTGTCCTTTCAAGATATTCACCATGATCTCTATCTTCTCAATACTCTACCCTAACTCTTTTCTCATGTATTACACTTCTCTCTCTACATCCATCTTGTCACTTCTTCTTTGCTTTCTAGGCCTATCTAGAACTTCTTAGCAAGATTATCAATCTTGCCTCTTAGACATCTATTGGATATTTAATATTATTTTAGTCCTCAATCTAGGACCTCTCATTATCCTTCTTGGATCTCTTTCTGATTCTTTACTCCTCTCTCTTCTTTATCTCCATTGCTCTCTTCAACCTACTTTCTCTATTCCTTTCTTTGACTAGCTTCTAGTCCTTCTCATTGGACTTTAGGGATTTTGTTTCCTCTCTTATAAATTTTGTAATTCCTTTATACTATAATTAATAGATTATACTTGTAAAATTATTCTGCCACAATACCCTACAAGTGTCATATCTTGTAAACCTCATAACATTATGTATTCATCTCAAATCAACAAGCTTGAATAACTCAAAATGAATGCAACCAAGAGCTTAAATTGATATGATAACAAATGATGTAGATATATATATATATAATAATAATAATAATAATAATAATAATAATAATAATAATAATAATAATAATAATAATAATAATAATAATAATAATAATAATAATAATCCTATAAATAATAAACTTAGACATGATATATAAATAACTTGATCTGGATTTCAACTTCTCTAAACCTGGTTTGTTCATAAGGACCAATTGTGCATTGATCTCTGTCTTGCATACTAGGTTATTTAGTTTCCTTTCAATGTTTTACTTGTAAATAACTTAATCATATTATATATATACACTAATTTACCTCTTATTATTTTCCAATAACTTCTTCAATTCATCTTCATTCACTATTTAGCCTCTTTGACAACCCCATACTCATTATCTCTTTGTTTGTCTATCCTCTTTAGGTCTCAAGTACCAAATATTGATATAGGAATAAAAGACTAACTATTATAAAATTTATGGTATTATATGATCAAATAATACTAGGTTTGACCCACTTCAAGTGTTCAATCCAATTCATCATTTAATTTTACATACAAGGATCACAATGACCTCTCTCGGTTTATAGCATTTCTTTTGAAATTTTCCAATAGTTTGAAAAATGTGTCAACTCTACTAAATATAAAAAATAATTTAAATCCACCATTTATCTTCCTTTAGGTATTTATAAAATTTCATGAGCTAACTCCACACTTAGACCACACTTCCTTTGTAAACCTCCTCTCCATTAGGCCTAATTAGCACTCAAACACACCCACAGTCACCAAATTCATATTGTATGGTACTCTTTCAGGACCAAAACTATTTATTCACTTTAAAAATTTATATATTATCAATAATATAAATTTTCAACAATTTCCAATGGTTACATTAGGAGTTATGAGGGTTTTGGGTTTGAAACCCTAGTTACCTTCCTGTAGAGGCCAAGAGGCTTCATAATTATCTTTATTGAGTTATATTATGTTTAAAAAGGAATAGAGTATTTAAAAATGTCTATCTACACCCAATTCATATTTTTTAATATGTTATAGATCTTTTTCCATCCATTTCATGCTTGAGAACAACAAAAACATAGAGGACTGCACACTTTTATTTGACAGTCAGGGTTTCTTAGGTCAAATTACTATCACCTTATTTTGATAATGCTTAGAAACTGTCTAAGACATTATAGAGGCATTTTTTACTAAAATCCACCTCTTTTATTACATTAGGTCCCCTAATCAATCCTTATGTGAGCCTATATTGAACAATTTACAATGTTTTGTTCATACTTAAATGACTGTATGAGAGTTCTAATAATTTATTTATTTGCATAGGAGTTATAAAGGTTATATTAGGTCTATCTCATAGATTATTCACATTATTTAATTACCAAATATTTAATATCACCCCACTTATCCTATTCATCTACTACAAATAATTCTTGTCAAGGACTGCCTATGTTAAAATAAGGTACAGGCTGTGTATATCTTTTAAACTTATTTATTTTCACAAGGTTCTATCTCCCCTTATACACCTTACTAGATATCATAATTTATTTCTTTACATCAATAAATCATTTTAATAAAAAATATTTTTCCCTCTGAACATGATGCCCTTCCACAATCTTCTAAAATAGGGTCTTACTCTATGTACTCAGGGGTCTGTTTGCACGAACAGGGGTTTATTCTTCTTCACAAGGTTTAGTCCTCTAAAATTTGAGAATTATATGCTTAACATCAACTATATAGTCAATAAAATAGATATCACCAACTCAAACATGGCCATTACTTATATCTCAAGAAAAATCTGACTTACTTACATACCTTAGATTGTCATAAATGTGAATAGGGGTTTATGATTGGATTGCCTTCTCTGAGTTTCCCTCACTTTTAAACATTTACTCAGTCACCTAGGGGTTTGTATAATCCTCAACACCTTCAAAAAACATTCCACAATGAATTATTCTTATTTCTTCCCCCTAAAATAATTATTCAAACCTTTCCTCCTTGACTATAATCAATAGTCCTTCTAAACCCATAGATACTCACACACATGGACTATGTATATATAGCCTCTAAGGCTCATTTGAAATAATAAACATATATAAATAAAAATAAATATAATTTGAAAATGAAAACAACACAATAACAAACTTATCTTCATTCATTTGGATCAACACTCACTACAATATAGTCCATAAAATGGATTTGATCATCTTTCATGAGGGTTTTTGGAAAATTTTCTCCTTCTCTGCTTTGCCTCCCTCTTCTTGGAGATAAATATTTCTCCCTCTCACCTTCTCTACCAAAACTGACATACAAATCTTCAATTCAACTAACTTCAATGTTGGTTACTTGGTTAGTTACAAAACAAAGGCTTCTTTTCTTGATGACCCAATGTATGGGTGAGGGTTATATTATTAAGGCATGACTTCTAACTTGATAACTTAGACATATATGAATCCCAATACCCTTTACACGACTTCATGGTCATATTTAACTAACATTTACTCATCTAACCACCTTAGACCATCTTCATAGTCACTCTTGCCTTGGTTACATATTTGAATTTTCAAATCTTAGGTTTGGAGGGAAATCTCCCATCACCTATAGAACTCACTTTCATTGAATCAAATGGAATTATAAAGACACAAATGCATCCTATATGATCTCTTTTTTTCATATGTGAATTTTATAGCTTTCATTACTATATGTATATTTATTAAATTCATTACTTTTTTGTTTTTTTACAATTTATAGCTTTTTGATAAATTTCTTAACAAAATTTAACACAAGTCTGAATTGGATAATAAACTTCATGAGGCATTAGGGGTTCCTTAGTTGGCATGTATCCCCATCTCTCCCACCTACATTACTCATATTTTCCCACATATAGTAGACAAAATCCTAGTAACTAACCATCTTATTAGAATGCACATCCCTCAAACATGTCTCCTCCATTTGTTCTTGCACACCCCTTTTATGTCCTTGAGTCATCCCCTACATTTGAAACTATATGCCCCATTTTATAACTCACATTTATTTTATCGCTACATAAGATGTGAGGGATGATGATTATCCTAATCCCTCTTCACATGCATCTCCTCATAAATATTGTAGAGAGAAAAAAACACATAGTGGGGAGGATACCCATAGGTATATTGGGTAAATCAGTGACATATATATGGGGTTTTGTATTGGCACTGAAAATAGGGTGACCCACTTAAATTTATATGGGAATGTACTACTGAACAAAAATGATAGGTATATATATTAATATTTTTAAATTTAAGGTATATTTGAAATCCAACTTTTAATATGTTTTATATTTGTGAGTAGTAAGATATTAACACATTTTTTGATGAAATAAATGTAGGGAAAATTTGAGTGCCATAATGAACAACAATATTTGGATATATTAATCATTTTAATGATAACTTACCCCTTAAGTGGAAGTTTTGGGAGCTCAAATAAATTAGTAAAGAATTTGGTCCCCTCATAGATGAGAGTAAGTATTTTTTTTTTAATAAAATAAATATGTTTAATAATGATGTAATATAGTTTTTATACATTATGTTTTGTATTCTAATATGTTTATATTATAACTTGTTTTTTTGTAATACATATCTCATAGAGCAGTGGGGAAAAACTTCAATATAGGAAGAGAGGGAAAACCTAAGAAAACATATAAAACTGAATTATCCACATTCAAAGTGGAAAAGTAATGGAAGTAAGTTTTATTTTGCGGTTTTCTTATTTTTTATTTATTAGCTTTAAAAATATTGTCCCAACCATTTTTTTAAAAAGTTGTATATTTCAAAATTATATGTTTTTTATTTTTTGAAATTATTTCACTAAAAAGTATTTTACTTTTTAACTATTTGCGATCCCTCTCATTAGAAGCATGAGCCCTAGAAGATGCATATTGACTATTGAGATGGTCTTGATTGTTTTGGTGAAATAACCTAGCATAAAAAAGTTGCACATGCTCAAATATAGCAGGGGAATATGGTCACCAATCCCATGAGGCTTGTGGGACTCAAAGCAACATGAAAATAATTCATAAGTACGCTAGTTTTAATTATATTTCACTAATAAAAGTTTTAGTTTATTTTTTTTAACAAGAATGTTATTAATTATTGTAATTGCATTTTATAATAGGAAAATGATTATGATAAGTTGATCCCAAATTAGAAAAAGGACCACATTAGTATTTTTAGATATGTTTTTTTAGAGTGGAGTGCTTCAAATTATATATGGTAGGTTGTAGACTTATAGGTTAGGCATGGGTCCCAAACTTTTAGGAGGTTTTGATGTTAGGGGTAGTGACATTGGGGGTTGGGGATATGCTAGTAGGAGTGGTGGCATTTGGGTGGATAATAGTGATCTTGGGTGGGATGATGAACATTCCATTAATGATACGATAGTGTGGGGTCAATCATGACTAAGCTTTATGCCTTTTTTCATAATTATGCTATTATAAATTATAATGAATTTTATTTTGTCATTATCATTTTTGTATATATGTGTTGACTTAAAATTTAAGTGTTGCAAAAAATTTGATTTCATTTGTAATTAATATTCATTAAATAATTAATAATTAATATTATAATCTATTAATTAAATAATTAAAATAATATTAATTAACTACGATTAGAATAATATTAATTAACTTAAAAATATTATTTTTTTAATATTATTTAAAAAAATAGAGTTGGACTAGATTCAAATTAGAGATGGGATTAAAATAAACTTGGGGATGGGTTTAAAGTTAACTTAGGTATAAATATTTAAATTTGACTTGGACTTGGATATCTAAAATTGACATAGGGAGAGAAAGTTAAAGTTGACTTGGGAATAAATTCCTAAATTCAACCTGGAGATGGATTAATTCATCCCTAGATCAAATTCAAAATCCATCCCCATATTAACTTTATGGGTCATCCCTAGGTTGAATTTATCTCATTTTTGTAAAAAATGTAATATAGCTACAAATTTAGTGACATATATCCATCACTAACTTGAATTCATGCCTAAAATTTAGATTTTAAAAATGTCTTATTTTCTAACTTAAAGTCATCCCTAAGGTGAATTTCATGTGTCTTTAAATGCATCCATAATCAGTCCAAATTTTTTATTGCATCTTTAATCCATCATTAGAGATCACAAAACCAAAGTAAACAAACCCTAACTTAAGAAAACTACACTTTTTGAAGCTGACCAATTACTTATACTCTTTCATTCTTAGAAACACTTGTTATAAATGCATTAAATGTTCCTTATTTGTTCCACTAAAAATAATTATGTAATCCAAATAAAAAAAAACAAAATTACAAATATATAGTTTCAACACTTCATTCATGAGTCTCATCCTTGTCAACTCAAATGCCATAACTATCCACTAATACAAATTATCCTTTGTCTTGAACAAAGTCTTTCACTCATCAATTTATATAATTCTATTTTGATGATATACACTCATCAAATATACATTTGTCAAGTACCTTTCTCCACTCAAATAATCCATCAACTCATCCATATGTGGCAATGAAAATCTATACTTGATTTTTATCATGTTTATGGCTTTAGAATCCATACATATACTCCATTCTTCACTTTTCTTATATTCTAACAATGATGGAACTACACATGGACTAAAGCTCTTTCTTATCAAATTATTCTCCAAAAAACTCATATAATTGTATGTTCACCTCCTCATTTTCTATGGTGTTAATATATATGATGCATTATTTGGAAAACTAGATCTAGGTATCAAATCATTGTGATGGCTAATGCTCCTCATGGGTGAAAATTAATTTTAAAAAACCATGAAAGGAATCTCAATATATTATTTGAATACATCCTTCACTTCATGTGGAATGTCACTGTTTCACTTATTATCCCAAATTGCATGGGTTTGGTGTTGAAAGCAAAACATGCCTTCTCCTTCTTTTCCTCTTTTAATATTATTTTCTAGAAATTAATCAATACTTTAGGACTATCATCCATTTCTTCCCTTTTGTATTTCAATAGAATCAATGTATACTTCCTTACATCTTTCAAAAGTGTGTAAGTATTCGCCCTACCATAATGTATAGATTTCTTATCAAATTTCCATGGTCTACCTAACAACACATAACACACATCTATTGGCATATTGTTGTAAAAAATTTCATCCTTGTAAGACCCAATATAAAAATGAACTATACATTATTCATTCATAAACATATGATGTCCATTTCTAAATGATGACACCTTATACATATCTTATGCATATCACTCTTTTTATCCCAATTTTATCTACCATTTCATTAGACACCAAGTTAGTCTTGCTACCACTATCAAAAATGACTTTACAACACTTATTGATGCATTTGAAAATGGTTTGGACTTGATTGTTTATTTACAATAGTTCATTCATCCTCTTTGGTTGGTTTTAACAACACCCTTTTCATCATGAAAGATTCTCCATGTTCTAGTTATTTAATGTGATTGGGTGATGTAATTATTTTTTCATCTACTTATGTAATGTGATTGCTAGCCTTATTTATTATATTATTGTTATTTTTTTTCATTTTGGGCAATCACAGGTTCTATGTCCAACATAGTCATACCTAAAGCATGTACCCATGAATACTCTACTTATTATTATACTAGAGTATCCTCTTCATCTTCATGTATAATTATTATTGTGAGAAGTGTTAGCTTCTTGCTCATGAGTATGTTTTCCATTCTAGTATTTTCATGAACTCTTCCTCTTAAAAATATTCCTCTAGCTCTTAAAATTATTCCTCTACCTCTTGTTGTATTTTATTTTCTCCTTGATAACTTCTCTTCAGCCTTCAAAGTACATTAATAGGATTATTACACCAAACACAACTTGATCATTCCAAACTCATCTTGTACATAAATAAAAAGATCATTCATGTACCTTGAGATCTTATCTTTGTCATCCTCAACATGACCAACTTGGATTGTGAGCTTGTAAAATTCCTATGTGTAATATTTTACACTCATGCTCTTCTTCCACAAATTTTGCAGGTTTTTGAACAAATTTAGCTAATAATTAGAAGGTAAAAAATTACAATTCAACTTTACAACCAACCTAGTTCCCAAGTTTTGATTTTTTTATATACCTCTTTTAACCCTTTCTAGTTGCACATGATCCCACCATAATGATGTATGTCATTTCAATTTTGTGTAGGAAAATTTTAAACTCTTTTTGGGTTCCCTATTTTCTCATACTAAAAGTATTTTAGCTTCATAATATAATCAATTAGTTATTAAACTCAAAAAATCTCAAGGAACTAGCGGTGTCTTACTTTGGATTACCTCCCATCTTGGAAATAACCTCCAAGAATATACCCTCTAGTTCTTCATCTAATTATTCTATTTGGACTTTAGTTGCTTATCCTTAATCTTCACTCATACTTTCCTCAACTCATCTCTATTACGTAGTGTCTGTATCATCCAATCTATCTTGGATTCCTCTCAACATATTTGTTAAGTCTCCAAGTCCAACTCTCATTGATCTTTTGAATCTTGCATAGGGTTCCATTTATGTTCCATTCTTATTCCTCATAACTCTTGGATATTGAATGACTCTTCACAACTTGTAACACACTCAACTAGAGCCTCACACACTCAACTATGTGGGATACAACTATCTCTGATACCCAATGATGCAGATGGGATTTAGGGGACCAAATTAATGAAAGCCTTTTTACCTAGCCTAAATTCCACACTCTCCAATAGACACACAACTAAACACAATATCCTATATTTAGAGACCAAACTCACATTTTATTGAATTCATATGGCAATATTACATATATGACACACACACACACACACACACCTCACTAGTTGTATTTATGAACTGCAAACATGAAGATGAAGATAAACCAAGTCCCCCAATGGAATTGATACAACTCTATGTTCTTTTTTGAAGATACATAAATATCTCTACAAATATTATAGCAAGCTCCCATTCTCACACTTGCTCTCCCAATATAAAGCTACTCCTAATTGATTGATTTAGATATTTTCTAACTATCTTTAAATTTTGGAGTGCCTCTTTGAACTCCCAACATATTGAAAAAGCTATAATATTAGTAGACACATCATTCTAGTATGTTATCTAATTTTCATATCCATCACAAGTAAAATTATTGCTTAGTGTAGACTAATGGTTTCATAACCACTAACTATTTTAATTGATGGTTTTGTCATTTGCCTAAAAGGAGTCAAATCGATCCCTAATTAATGGTTGAAAGCTTATACACATCATGTTTTTAGGGTGTTTAATGTTTGGAGATGTCTCTTGGACCTTTTTTGATCATCTTTGACACATGAAACAAAAACAACACCATCAACACAACATAAACATGCAACATATATGTTTTTGGATGATATAAGATTTCTCAATGATCCTGGATGCCCCTGCATCAAAATGTTAGGAACACTCTCATGAAGAGGTCAATACATCTAGGCATTTAATATTCTCCCTACATTGTAATTTTTAAATTTTAAGTTAAACCCATCTTAATAGTGCTTTCAAGTGGTGTAGAAAGAAAGCTAGGTGTTACTGCTTGATTAACATAAAATTTATTTTTAAATTACAAAGGTAAGATATACCTTCATACATTAATCCACATCCACCACTTTTTAAGGTAGGGTGGGGTTGGGTACTCACTAATACATTTGACAAGGGAAAGCCCTCTTTAAACATGTCTTCGTAAGGTGTGCTTATATTTTTTTAAAAGGATAAAGAATCCAATAATAACTTTTGAAGGGAAACTCATTTCTATTTAGAAATTTAATCAAATTATATTAAAAAAAAAAATAAATAAATAATTATTCATATAAATAAATAAACAGAAGAAACTACACTCCAAAAATCAGATCCATGCCACATAGGCATGCTCCTTTTAAAATGACTACTCATCGAAGGAAAGCGATAGATTATAAATCTAGTAATGATGTGTAACTTACAATTGGTAACAAGAAGCTATGGTAAAGTTGTTTAATATTACATCAATTTTTTTCAGTGATTGAATTTTGATCTCAATTTCATCTTTACTTCATCGAATTTTTGCACTCAAAAGGTGCTTTCTACCAAGGAAGGAGGAAACCACATAAAACACCGCAACAACACCTTGACTATCATCCTATTTAAGACCTACAAAACCCAATCTGCTTGTCAATCATAATTCCTATCTTACTTCATAAATAGAGAGTGCCAATTGGCTTATTTGTTCTACTATTTCTTCATATGCTTATTAATGTGATTGCTAGCCTTATTTATTATATTATTGTTATTTTTTTTTCATTTTTGGAAATCTTTGGCTTTATGCCCAACATATTCATACCTAAAGCATGTACCATGAATACTCTACCTATTTATATACTAGAGTATCCTCTTGCTCTTCATGCATGATTGTGATTGTGAAAAGTGTTTGCTTCTCACTCATGAGTATGTTGTTCATTTCTAGTATTTTCCTGAGTTCTTTTTTTTAAAAGTATTTTTCTAGCTCTTAAACATATTCTTCTACCTCTTGTTTTATTTTTTCATTTCTTTGATAACTTCACTTCAAATTTTAAAGTATATTGATAGGATTATTTTACCAAACACAAATTTATCATTCCAAACTTATCTTGTATATAAATAAAAAGATCATTCACGTAATTTGAGATCTTCTCTTTGTCATCCTTAACATGACCGACTTGTATTGTAAGCTTGTAAAATTCCTATGTGTAATACTTTATAATCATGCCCTTCTTCCATAAATTTTGTAGATTCTTGAACAAATATAGTTGATAATTAGATGATAAAAGCTTACATTCCAACTTTATAACCATCCTAGATCCCAAGTATTGATTTTTTATTAACCTCTTCTGACCCTTTCCAGTTACACATGATCCCACCATAATGATGCATGTCATTTCAACTTCCTGTAGAATTTTTTGAACTATTTTTGGATTCTCCATTTTCTTATAATCAAAGTATTCTAGCTTCATAATCAAATCAATAGTTATTCAAGGCAAAATATTCCTAAGTAACTAGGGGTGTGTAAATTTGTTTGGCTTCCCATGTTGGAAATGACCTTCAAGAATATATCCTTTGGTTCTCCATCTAATTCTTCTAGTCAGAATCTAGGTGCTTTTCATTCATCTTCAATCATATTTTCCATAACTCCTCTCTATTATGTAGTCTCCATATCATCCAATATAGCTTGAATTACTCTCAAAAGATTCACTAAGTCTATAACTCTTGATGATCTTTAACCTATTGCATAGGTTTCCCTTTTATATTTCTAAATCTAAATTTAGACCTAAAATATTCTACCTATTCCTATACCAAAGTATGCTTTTCCTCTTCATTCATGATTGTGATTGGGAGAAGTGTTAGCTTCTCACTCATGAGTATGTTGTCCACTTATGTTAATTTATTGAGCTCTTCCTCTTGAAAATATTCATCTAGCTTGCAAGTTTTTTCCTCTAGACCTTGTTTGATTTTGTTTTGTCCTTGATAACTTCTCTTCAGCCTTCAAAGTATGTATTTATAGGATTATTTCACCAAACACAACTTCATCATTTCAAACTCATCTTGTACGTAAATAAAAATATCATTCACATACCTTGAGATCTTCCCTTCATCATCCTCAACATGACCAACTTGGATTATAAGCTTGAAAAAATCCTATGTAATTATTTACAATCATGCCCTTATACCACAAATTTTTCATGTTCTTGAACAAATTTAGCCAATAATTATAAGGTAAAAATTTACATTCCAACTTTACAACCATCCTAGATCCCAAGCATTGATTTTTTTATTTATCTCTTATAAGCCTTTCTAGTTGCACATGATCCCACCATAATGATACAAGTAATTTCAACTTTATGTAAGATTTTTTAAAACTCTTTCTAGGTTCTCCATTTTCTCATAATCAAAGTATTCTAGCTTTGTAATCTAATCAATAGTTCTTCAGGGTAAAATATTCTTGAGTAAATAGGGTTGTATAATTTTGTTTGGCCTCTCATATTGGAAATGAACTTAAATAATCTATCCTTTAGTTCTCTATATAATTCTTCTAGTTGGAATCTAGGTGCTTTTCCTTGAACTTCAATCATATTTTCCATAAATCTTTTATATTATGTAGTCCCTATATCATCGGATCTAGCTTGGATTCATCTCAACATATTATCTAAGATTGTAATTGTTGATGCTCTTTATCCTCTTTTATAGGGTGCCCCTTTGTGTTCCATTCCTATTCCTCATAACTCTTAAATATTTTAGGACTCATAAAAACTTGTAACACACTCAACTCAAGTCTCATACACTCAACTATGTGTGATATGACAAAATCTAATACAAAATTATACAGGTGGGAATTAGGGGACCAAATTAATGGAAGAATTTTTTCCATAGCCTAAAATCCACACTCTCTAATGGACACACAAGTAGAAACAATATCCTATATTTAGAGACTAAACTCACATTTTATTGAATTCATATGGCAATATTACATATATGATGCATACACACCTCACTAGCCTTATTTTTGAAGTGAAAACATGAATATAAATACCATATAACTAAGTCCTTAAATGGAATTGATACAAATCTACGTTACTAAATGAAGATACATAACTCTTCCTAACATGATTATAAGCTCCCTCTCTCATACTCATTCCCAAACTAAAGCTACTCCCAATCAACTAATTTAGATATTTTATAACTATCTCTAACTTTTGGAGTACCTCTTCGAACATCAAACATCTTGAAAATCTTCAACATTAGTAAACTCATCATTCTAGTATGTTACCAAATTTTCACAATTGTCAAAGGTGAAAGCATTGCTTAGTGTAGATCAATAGTTTCATAACTGGTGGTATCATAATTGCTACCTATTTTAATCGATGTTTTTGTCATTTTCCTAAAAGGTGCCAAATTGATAATTAAAAGCTTATGCACATGATGTTTCTTGTGTGTTAAATATTTGGGGATGTTTTTTAGACTTTTTTTAATCATGTTTGACACATGAAACAAAGGCAACACCATCAAAACAACATAAACATGTAACATATATGTTTTTGGGTGACGTAAGATTTCTCATCAATCCTAAATGTGCCTGCATCAAATTATTAGCAACACATCCTCATGAAGAGGTAAATGTGTGTAATAATTTAAAATTATCCTTACACTATATTTTTTTGATTTTAAGTTAAACCCATCTTGGTAGTGCTTTTAGGTGGTGGAGAGAGAAAACAAGGTATGGTTGCTTGATTAATATAGAGTTTGTTTTTAAATTATAATGATAGGGGATGGCCTCATACATTAAAATTCATCCACCCATTTTAAGGTAGGGAGGGTTAGGTTATTACACATCCTAAAAAGGAAAAGGATAAAGAATTCAATTATACATCTATTGAAGGCACACCATTTTTTTAATTGAAAAACTAATCAAATTATATTAAAAAATAAAAATATAAAATCTATTCATACAAATAAGTAAAGGGAAGAAGTCACACTCCAAGAATCACATCGGTGAGAGATTAAAAGTGTCACATAGGCATGCCCATTGAAAAATGACTTATCATCGAATACAAGTGACATAATAAAAATCTAGTCTATTGTTATGATTATTGTTTCATTTGAATTAATTTATAAACAAATGTTACCAAATTATTCATTATGAACATAAAATGAATCAAATATTTCAAAATTGATTGTATATTTAATTATAAATTTATTTTTGAATGCATGACCAAAAGAGAATGGAGAACTTCCATGCTCCTACCATGTCCAAAACATAGTAAATAGTATTCAAATTTTGAAAAATAACATAGTGTGCATGAATCTATATCATGCCCCCATTGATAAATGTAGAATTTGTAACTGTATGTATAATCCAATTATGAATTATGTTTAAAAACTGTGCATGAACCTATATTATGTACTCAAACCTATGTGAAATTGTGATTTGATATTACAATGTGAGTGCATATTCATGGCATATGCCCCACAATCTATGCTAATGACTGAATTTTAACCATTTTTTAACCTTTGAAATTATATTTTATACCAAAATTGATTTTTATCTTGGATAAGATTATCTTATGTATAGGAAGCCCACTGAAATGCCCCCCTTTTGGGGTGAGGGAAATGATCCTAAAAGTCATTCATCTCAAAATAAAAGTTAATTGAAACATGCATAGTAATATGTAATCATTGAATTATGCAACATATGTGAAAATTATGTTAACATAATAAAAAATGCATTATTTTAATTATGTAACATATGAGAAAAGGCCTATACAATGTATCCGTGAAGATCACAGTAATGTAATATAGAATTAGTATATTATGTGTTAGTTAGTGCATGATATATATATCATGGCACTCATCAAACTTAATAATTTCAACAAGCACACAAGCAAACAATAACAATTTCACACAATAAGGCCAAGGGCCATATGCAAGGAAAATGTTCAAATGTCTTGCACAACATAGGGCCAAGGGCCAAAATCAATGGAAATGTTTAAATGCCACACAAAACATAGGGCCAAAGGCTAAAATTAATGGACATGTTCAAATATCTCACATACCAAACAAGATATCATAGAGACATTCAAACAATTTTGCACACAAGGGCCAAGGGTCACACATAATAGACAAATAAAATTATAATCTACTATGTACAAGTAATAACATCAATGGAACACAGAAATAGAAATGTAGTCTATATCATGTATATGTAATGTGATCAAATTATAATAAATAACATTCATATGTACACAATTATAAGATATACATGTTAGCAAGAAATTTGTAAATAATATATAGATATTACCAATATAGCAGTCATGAAATGATAACACATATACACAATGTAACCTATTGAAAATATGCTCCTAATTTAGTAAGGCTACTGGGTAGAGAGAAGTCCCACATCTTAGTCCTTGTAAAATTTTATATGTCCCACATAACACTCATGAATACTAGTGAAATACATGTGTGATTGACAAATAATATGCTATGTAATAGATTACCTTGATATATTCTCTTTGACATCCTCAATATGACCAACTTGGATTTTGATTATGTAAAATTACTATGTGTAATAATTTACACTGATTCCTTTCGTCCAAATAATTTTTAGGTTCTTGAAAACATTTAATTGATGTTTTAGAAGTTACAAACTTACTTTCTAACTTTACAACCATTCTAAATCCCAAGTATTGATTTTTTATTTACCTATTCTAACCCTTTTGAGTTTCACATGATCCCAACATAATGATGCATGTTGTTTCAATTTTATGTATAAAAATTTTGAAATCTTTTGGGGTTCTTAATTTTCTCACAATCAAAGTATTCTAGCTTCATAATCCAATCAATTAGTTCTTAACTATGGAAAATTCTTGAGTATGTATGGGTGTATAACTTTATCTTACCTCCCATCTTAGAAATTAACTTTAAGAATCTATCCTCTATTTCTTCATCTAATTCTTATAGTTGTACTCCAGGTGCTTCTCCTTCATCTTCAATCATATCTACCACAACTCCTCTTTATTATGCAATCTCTATATCATACAATATAGATTGGATTCCTCTCAACATATCTGCTAAGTTTGAAAATCTTGGCACTCTTATGCCTCTTGCATAGGGTGCCCCTTTTTGTTTCATTCCTTTTACTCATAACTCTTAAATATTGTAGGATTCTTCACAACTTATAACACACTCAAGTAGATCCTCACAAACTTAATTATGTGGGATACAACTTAATTTGATACTAAATGATGCAAATGGGAATTATGGGACCAAATTAATGGAAGTTTGTTTAACTAGACTAAAACACACACTCTCCACTGGACACACAACTAGACACAATATCCTATATTTATAGACTAAACTCACAATTTATTGAATTCATATAGAAGTATTACATATGTGATACATACACATGTCACTAGTCTTATTTATAAAATACAAACATGAAGATAAATAACACAAAACCAAGTCCCCATTAAAATCGATAAAACTCTATGTTCCTTTATAACGATACACAACACTCTGATGCAGGAGCATCTACAATAGTTTCATGGAGGACTAGTTGAGATCATCAAACACACAAATCCAAATGATATTCTAGCATGAAAATTCAAATTCTTGTTTTCCCTCCAAATTGTGTTTAAATTTCAAAATTTCACCTTGAGAGTAAATGTAATTATCAAAAGTGAAAAGTGAAAAGGTGAAAAGTGATGGTTAGGCTATTGAGGAAATCAGGGAGAAATGGTTGAAACTATTTTCAACCTTAGTATATTGTTAAAACTTACAAATAGTATTTTGTTTTGCCTTAAGCCCAAATTGGGTGTAGAAGTTAGAGGGGAGATTATTAAAAAGAGAAAAAAGAGGGAATTCAAAAAAAGAGAGGATGAGAGGGGCGTAGAAGAGAAGAAGGACAGAAAGGAAAGGTCCTCTCATTCAAGGAAAGAGAAGATAGGATGAAGAAAAGAAAGGAGAAACAATGAGGGAGGATCTCACTCAAGAGATGTTAAAGGAAAAAGAAGGAGAAGTCAAGAATGTGTGAAGGACAAGACAAGGCTTTGAAATCCATGGACATTGATATTGAATTGTAAGTCTTCCATTTGATCTAATCAAGAATGAATGTTTTGTTTTAGATGATTATGTCATGAAATTTTGGTGACAGGCCTGTATATATATGTGAATGATGGTTTGCTATAGAACATTGAGAAAGCTACATGTAGACTGGTTATTTTGTATGTTGGGAACAAGTTAAAACTGGGATTATATGATCAAGAAGTTTTAAAGAGTTTGGAATGTTATAAAAAGCCTAAACAGGGTACTCAGGTATATAGACCTACAACCCACTGTTTTAAGTAAAACCAACGTGTAAATGTTTGCATAAAGCTTATAATGACATGGAGATAAGTATATAATGTAAGTATAAACTTAAATGAAAAAGAAACAGGTGTTAGAAATCTCTTTGATATCCAAAATCTCCAACTGTTGGCTCTTGGCCTGTAGGTGACAGTACACAGGCAAGGGTAAGACATTTGCATGTTTTGCAAGGTAAATGGATTGATAAAGTAATTTTTGATATGAGTACGGGAATGGGGAAGTATTGTAAGATATTAACATGTTTGTATATCCTATTTAAAGTCTATTAACCATTGAAATAGAGAAGAAAACCATAAAACCTGTTGACTGTCATATACAGTCAAAGACAATTGTGATGTCTTGCTTGGAAGGTATAGGAGGTTGATTTGACCAAGATGGTGATTGGAGAAGGTGTAAGGTGTGAAAATAGACCCTAGGAAACTGATTTGAACCCTTGAAATAGGGTAAAACACTCCCAGCTACAAGTAAGATGCTCTCGGCCTGTGACAATCATTAGAAAACCCTGAATTAGGGTCAGACCCTCAAATTGAGTTTAAAGTATTGAAAACTCTTGAAACTTTACAATCTCACCCTGGATAATGTTAAAAAACTATTGGAAGTGGTTTCAAGGTGTCATAGTACGGAGAAATATGGAAAAAGGTCAATTGCCAAGTGAAACCTAGGTGCATGTGAAGAGGAGAGAATACGCCAATATAGGAAAAGTGAATTTCTCCAAAGAAGTGCCATAAAAAACATTTTATTCACCTGTAATAAGGTATTGGGTATCATAATGATTCTTGGTTTAATTATAAAGTCCATACTTTAATCTGGACGAGGAGTTTTGCACTAAAGGAGGGCTAATTAGAACAGGGCTTAAAGAAGAAAGTATAATTCCGTACAAAGCAGCCTCAAGATATTTTTTAGTATGTCACAAAAGGGCTTAATGGGTATCTAGAAATGGTTTTAATTTCATTATTGAGTTAATCTAGAAAGAGTTATGGCCAATAAATAAAGCAAACAGGGCTACAAGGAATGATTGAACTAAATAGCCCTGTATGAAGTTAGCTCACAATTTGATGGTTATAGAGAAGTGTAAGGATAGTTTCATCACACTCCCTTGAAATATTATAACAAGCTGTTGTTCTCTCAAACTTGCTCTCTCAAACTAAATCAACTCCAAATTGAATGATTTATATATATTATTAAATATCTCTAAATTTTGGAGTGCCTTTTTGAACTCACAACATATTGAAACAAATATTCAACATCAGTAAAATCATCATTCTAGTGTTACAATTTTTTTCAACCATCATGGGTGAAACCATTGATTAGAGACCAATGGTTTCATAAACGCTACCTATTTTAATTGATGATTTTTTCATTTACCTAAAAGGGGTCAAATTAATATTAATTGATGATTGAAAGCTTCTACACATGATGTTTCTAGGGTGTTAAATCTTTGGGGATGTTTCTTGGACTTGTTTGATCATATTTGACACATGAAACAAAGGTAACACCGTTTATAAAACACAAACATGTAACATATATAATTTTGGTTGATGCAAGATTTATCATCAATCTTGGATGCCATTACATAAAATTGTTAGCGACACATGCTTGTGAAGAGTTCATGTGTATCTCATCCTTATCAACCCAAATGCCATAACTATCCACTCATACAAATTATCCTTTGTATTTAACATAATATTTCACCCATCACCTTATATAATTATAATTTAATGATATTCAACTCATCAAATATATATTTGTGAAGTACCTTTATCCAGTCGAACAATCATCAAGTCATCCATTTGTGGAAATAAAAATCTATACTTAATTTTTATCTTTTTATGGCTTTATAAATTGTATATATACTCCATTATTCACTTTTCTTAGATGTTAACACTGATAGAGATACACATGGGCTCAAAATCTCTCTTATCAAACTCTTGTCCAAAAACACCCACACTTGTCTGTTCACCTCCTCATTCTCTATGGGCATTAATATATATGATGCATTATTTAGAAAACTCGATCCAGGTATCAAATCTATGTGATGCATAATGCTTCTCATGGGTGAAAATCCATTTGAAAAATCCTTGAAATCAATCTCAACATATTATTTGAATAGATTCTTCACTTCATGTAGAATTTCACCTATTTTAATTGTTATCCCAAATCGCACGAGTTTGGTAATGAAACAAAACATGCCTTCTCTTTCTTTGCCTCTTTCAAATATTCTTTTCTAAAAAGTAATCAATACTTTAGGATATCATCCACTTATTCCATTTTGTATTTCAATGAAATCAATGTATACTTCCTTCCATCCTTCATAAGTGTGTAAGTATTCACCCTACCATCATGTATAGACTTCATATAAAATTGCCATGGTCTACCCAACAACACATAACACATATCTATTATCATAATGTCATGCAAAATTTCAGCCTTGTAATACCCAATCTAAAAAGTAATTACATATTATTCATCCTAAAAAATATGATGTCCATAATTAAACCAAGACATCTTATATACATCTAGGTGTATCACTCTTTTTAGCCCAAGATTATGTACCATTTCATTAGACATAAAGTTAGTTGTGTTACCAATATAAACAATGACTTTACAATGCTTATCAGTGGATTTGAAAATGATTATTTATTTACACTTGTTCATTCAATCTCCTTGGTTGCTTTTAAAAAAAAAAAATCATTACAAGATGTTCTCCATGTTTTGGTTCTTCAGTGTGATTGGGTGATGCTATTATTTCTTCATATTCTTGTGTAATGTGATTTTTAGCCTTATTTATTATATTGTAGTTATTTTTTTCATTTTGGTAAATCATAGGATCTATGACCAATGTATTAATACCTAAATCATGTACCCATGAATACTCTACCTATTCCTATCCTAGAGTATTCCTTTTCCTCTTCGTGCATGATTGTGATTGTGATAAGTGTTAGCTTATCTCTCATGAGTATGTTGTCCACTTATGATAATTTCTTGAGTTTCTCCTCTTGAAAATATTCCTTTATATTTTAAAAGTATTACTCTACCTCTTGTTTTATTTTATTTTCTCCTTGATAACTTCTTTTCAACCTTTAAAGTACATTGATAGGATTATTCCACCAAACACAACTTAATCATTCTAAACACATCTTGTTGCATAAATAAAAAGATCATTTACATACCTTAAAATATTCACTTCGTCATCCTCAACATGACCAACTTGGATCATAATCTTGTAAATTCATATGTGTAATACTTCACACTCATGCCCTTGTTCCACAAAAATTTTAGGTTCTTGAACAAATTTAGTTGATAATTAGAAGCTAAAAACTTACATTCCAACTTTACAACCACCCGAGATCACAAGCATTGTTTTTTTATTTACCTTTTCTAACCCTTTGTAGTTTCAAATGATCACACCATAATGATGCATGTTATTTCATCTTGTGTATGAATTTTTTTGACTCTTTTTGGGTTCTCCATTTTTCTCATAATCAAATTATTTGATCTTCATAATCCAATCAATAGTTCTTCAAAGAAAAAAAATCCTGATTATCTAGGGGTGTATAAATTTACTTGACCTCCCATCTTGGAAATGACCCTCAATAATCTATGTTCTCCATCTAATTATTCTAGTTGGAATCTGGGTGCTTCTCCTTCATCTTCACTCATATTTGCCACAATTCCTCTCTATTATGTAGTCTCCATGTCATCCAATTTAACTTGGATTCATCTCAACACATCCACTAAGTTTGAAACTCTTGAGGATCTTATGTCTCTTGCATAGGGTGACCCTTTGTGTTCTATTCCTATTCGTCACAACTCTTTAATATTGTATGACTCTTCACAAATTCGAACACACTCAACTAAAACCTCACACACTCAACTATGTGGGATACAACTAGCTCTGGTATCAAATAATGTAGATGGGAATTAGGGGACCAAATTAATGCAAGACTTTTTCCCTAGCATAGACTCCACACTCTCCAATGGAAACACAACTAGAAACAATATCCAATGTTTAGAGACCAAACTCACATTTTATCAATTTTATATGGAAGTATTACATATATGACACATACACACCTCACTAGTCTTATTTCTAAATTGCAAATGTAGATATAAAGATCATACAACAAAGTCCCCCAATGGAATAGATATAAATTTAGGTTCCTTTATTATGATACACAACTCTCCCTAACAAGATTATAGTAAGCTCCCTTTTTGTCACACTTACTCTCCCAAACTAAAGCTACTCCCAATTGATTGATTTATATATTTTCTAATTATCTCAGAATTTTGGAGTGCCTCTTTAAACTCCCAACATATTAAAAATATTCAAAATTAGTAAAATCATAATTATAGTATGTTATTGATTTTTGGTAACCGTCACATGTGAAATCATTACTTAGTGTAGACCAACAGTTTCATAACCAGTGGTTTTGTAGCTACCAACTATTTTAATTGGTGGTTTTGTCATTTGCCTAAAAGAGGTCAAATTGATCCCTAATTAATGATTGAAAGATTCTACACATGATGTTTTTGGGGTGTTAAATATTTGGGGATGTTTCTTGGATTTGTTTTGATGATCTTTGACACATGAAATAAAGGTAACATTGTTGACACAACACAAGCATGTAACATATATGTTTTTTGGTGATCCAAGATTTCTCGTTGTTCCTAGATGCACCTGCATCAAAATTTTAGCAACACATCCTTGTGAAGAGGTCAATGTGTCTAGGAATTTAAAATTCTCCCTACAATGTATTTATATGATTTTAAGTTAAACCCATCTTAGTAGTACTTTTAGGTGGTGAGAGAGAAAACAAGGTATGGCTGATTGATTAATATAGAGTTTTTTTTTTTAAAATTACAATGGTAGGGGATGCACTCATACATTAACATGCATCCACCCCTTTTTAATGTAAGGAGGGGTAGGGTACCCGCTAATACATTTGACGAAGGAAAACCCTCTTTAAGCATGTAATTATGGGACGTGCTTACAAATCCTTAAAAAGGGTTAAAAATTTGAATAACACATCTGTTGAAGGGACACCCCTTTTTAAATTTAAAATCTAATCAAATTATATTAAAAAAACAAAAAGATAAAAAAAAAACTACTTATACAAATAAATAAAGGGAAGAAGTCACACTCCAAGAATCACACTAGTGAGAGATTAAAAGTGTCACACATGGATTCCCTTTTTAAAATGACTTATCATCTAATACAAGTGACATAATAGAAATCTAGCCTATTATTATGATTATTGTTGCATTTGAATTACTTTATAAATAAACATTACCAAGTTATACATTATGAACTTAAAATGAATCAACCACTACAAATGGACTATATATTTAACTTCAATTATAACAACCTATAACACACTCAACTAGATCCTCACACACTCAACTATGTGGGATACAATTGGATTTGGGTGCAGATGGGAATAAGGGGACCAAATTAATGGAAGTTTTTTTTTACCTAGCCTAAACTCCACACTCTCTAATGGACACACAACTAGACACAATATCCCATATTTAGAGACCAAACTCACTTTATTAAATTCATATGGTAGTATTACATATATGACACATAAACACCTCACTAGTCTTATTTCTAAATTGTAAACGTGAAGATGAAGACTAAACAACCAAGTCCTCCATTGGAATTAATACAACTCTATGTTCCTTTATAAAGATACACAACTCTCTCTAACAATATTATAGCAAGCTCCCTCTCTCTCTCTCACACTTGCTCTCCCAAACTAAAGTTACTCCCAGTTCATTGATTTAAATATTTTCTGAGTTTCTCTGACTTTTGGAGTGCCTATTTGAACTTTAACACATTGAAAAATCTTAACATTAGTAAAATCATCATTCTAGTATGTTAATGAAATTTTACAACCGTCATAAGGAAAACCATCGCTTAGTGTAGGCCAATGGTTTCATAACCACTACCTATTTTAATTAATGATTTTGTCATTTGCCTAAAAGGGGTCAAATTGATCCCTAATTGATGATTGAAAGCTTCTGCACATGATGTTAATGAGTGTTGTATTTTTAGGGATGTTTCTTGGACTTGTTTTGATCATCTTTGACACATGAAACAAAGGCAACACTGTTAACACAACACAAGCATGCAACATATATGTTTTTGGTTATGCAATATTTCTCATCGATTTTGGATGCCCTTGCATCAAATTATCAGCAACACATCCTCGTGAAGATGTCAATATGTCTAAGAATTTAAAATTTGTCTGCTTTTAAGTGGTGGAAAAAGAAAACAAAGTATGATTGCTTAATTAATATAGATTTTGTTTTTAAATTATAAGAGTAGGGGATGCCCTCATACATTATCCCATATCCATCCCTTTTAAGATAGAGGTAGGGCACTCGCTAATACATTTGACGAGGGAAAACCCTCTTTAAATATGTATTCACTGAATATGCTTATACATCTTTTTAAAAAAAGCACAGAGAATCTAATAATACATCTTTTGAAAGCATCCCTTTTGATTAAAAACATAATCAAATTATATTAAAAAATCAAAAATATAAAAAAACTATTCATACAAATAAATAAATAAAAAATCACACTCCAAAAGTTACATTGAAATCACATACATGAAATTTAAAAGTCATCGAGAGATGGCCCTTTTAAAATGACTTCTCACCGAATCCAGGCGACAGATTAGAAATCCAGCCTATTATTTTGATTATTATTGCGTTCGAATTACTTTATAAACAAACATTACCTGTACTGATGGCCCATGGGTAACTTCCCACTACCCGCAGTTCAAAATTAAAGTGGGTAACGGGAAGCTGCGGCGATGTTGTTCAGTTCAAAATTACGTCAATTCTGGTCAGTGATCGAATTCTGATCTCAATTTCGTCTTTACTTCGTCGAATTTTTGCACTCAAAAGGTGCTTTCCACCAAGGAAAGAGGAAACCGCATATATCACCGCAACAACACCTCGACTATCGTTCTATTTAACCCCTGCAACACCCAATCTGCTCGTCAATCAGCTTCTATCCTTTAATTTTCTATCGGCCTTCATAAATACAGAGTGCCAATTGGCTTATTAGCTTTTCAATTTTTTTGTTCTATGGAATCCGCTTGTAATTTGACCTCCAGTTTGAAGCCCCGCTCTCCTCTCACAAGAAAGATTAACCACGATTTTCTCTCTCAGGCTTTGCCCAACTCTCCCACAAGAGCTCTGAAGCGCCTGGTTAAATCGGTGTCAAAAAATGCCCTGAAATTTGCTTCCACCTTCTCTCCTCACAGACACCATGTTTCTTCTCCTCTCAACTCTCCGCCGCCAAAATCATATTGTGAAGGAGGGGAATCTCGCGAGACGATGGTGAGAGAGCTGTGTGCTGTTTTCAGACACTTTGATGCCGACGGAGACGGTAAAATAGCGTGGGTGGAGCTCAAGACTGCTCTCAATTCTGTTGGAGAAGAGGCAGGGGAGAACGAATTGCGAGAGATGATAAAACAATTGGATTGTGACGGAGACGGATGCCTTGATGTGGAGGAGTTTATACAACTTAATACCCAAGATAAAGGAAGGGACGAAGCGGAGAAAGAGTTGACGGCAGCATTCAGAATGTTTGAAGGCAGGCCGGGTGGGGGCATTACTCCCTCGGGACTGCAGCGTATGATGTGCCGTCTGGGAGTGGTGGATGATGCCCTGATGACCCTTGAGCACTGCAATTTCATCATTTCTCAAGTCGATTTGGACGGGGATGGAATTCTCAACTTCCACGAATTCAAGCGCATGATGACGGCCGCTTTTCATTGAGCCTCCTCTGTCTACTAAAACCATGCTAGTTCTTGATAACTGTTCACTGCAACGATTTGTATTAAGATGATTTTTTTGGTAAGTAATTCTGAAGTGAGTTGAACAACAAGGGATCTAATTTTATAGAACTCCTGTAAGCTGAAAGGTAAGGAAAGTCTTATGTAGGGGTTTTGTTTATAGTCTGCAAGGGAATTTATAATTTTTAGTATGTACAAGGTAAGGAAAGTCTTACGTATGCCATATTCACATGCATGGCATGAATAATGTAATCTCTGGAACTGTGATCTGATTTTGTTGCACCAATAATTAACTTCACATTAAAAACACCAATAATGCAACACGCATCATCTAATCTCTCATCACCTAGGGCTAAAAGTTGAAATATGCTTGGCAAAAACGAAAGGAAACGAGAGGTCACAACATGAAAAAGTTGGCAGAGAACAAGAATTAAAGCCCTTGCTTTCTTTAAATCACCCAACTCAAAGTGCATCCCCCCTATTTTGGCAAAAACATGAATTCTCTATGTTGTTCCACCTTGGTCTTTTTCCATTGCCTTTGCAACTCAAGGTGTTCATTGAAAATAATAAAATTCTACGACCAATAAATACATAGGAATTTGAAAAAATTAAAGAATTTATTTAAATTAAAAAAATCACAGCTATTGAAAACTTAAATGGTGCATCTTTTCAACTAATTGCTAGTTTTTTAGTTGGATTTTGTAGTGGTCATTGTTTCTATGAGTAAAGTCATGCCCCCTCAAAAAATATATGACTAGGTAGTCAAAATTAAGGTTGAAACTACCTTATAACAATCAAATAGATGCCAATTTTAAAATAAGCTATTAATTGATAACATATCATGGGTATTACACTCCATAACCACCACTGGTTACTATTATAGAATGCCTAAATTAACATAAAAATTTCTTGATATAATAAATGATGTCAGGGGATTTATAAGAATATCTATTTTTACACATTTAAAAATAGCTTGAGAAAAGTAGAATCAAGTTTTTTGAAGTAAGACAGTGAGAATCCAAAAAACTCATGACGACTTGAGCACCTTGCTAGGATCATACACTTGAGATTATTAAATGAATTCTTAGTAGCTTCCACATGATCCAATGGATTAAATGCAGTGAGTCCTTCTCATCGCACATCCAAATTTAATAATATATGCCCAAACCAAGCTATGCATAAGAAAATTTACATGAAATTCACAATCTTGAAAGGCTATGTTGTAAGACTTCACAACCAACAAACATGTTATAAAAACCCTTGCATCATGATATTCATATATGTCAAGAGCCTTTTCACACATTACTATAAGCTCTACAAACAACTCTTAAATCATCATTGTAATTACGTGGTGAAGAACCAACTCCTTCAGAAACTCACACCAATAATGCCACTTCTACAGAAAATAACCAACCTATGCAATGACCCATGTGAAAGATTTGATGTTATATAAAATATCATATATTTTTGAAAGTTATTTAAAGCCTTACATTGGTAGGGAGTAAATTAACACAAATTGGGTTAGTTTAACATTAATAAGATTGTTCTTAGATAGTAGGCCAAAAATATCTGAGACCTTTTTGAGGGAATTTCCATAGTGAGTTTTGTGAATGTGAAATATATTTAAAGCCTTACATTGGTAGGGAGTATTTAACAAAAAATGGGTTAATCTAATATTAATAAGGTTGTTCTTGAACACTAGGCCAAAATTCTTTGAAATGTTTTTGAAGGAATTTACCCATGTCTTCACCACTTAAATGTTGACCCTACAACAATATTTATGATCATCAAATGCTTGGACATAAGTTCCATTGCTAATATAGTGAAATTTATATGGTTGGATATCGTAGAAAGGAATAATATTGACACTATTTTAAAAATATAACATCTATAATAACTCATTCAAGCACCATGAAAAATCCACATATACATAATCTAATAACCATTAGTCTCAATTAACACAATAACCAATCAATTAAAATAGATGGGGAGATGTAGTCTACTAGTATGCCTTTCTGCAACATAATATAGCCATATTGTACAAAATTAAATCCATCAAGAAAGGAAATTTATTACTCATATAATACAAATGAATACTTGTAAATTAACTCTAAATTCATATTCTCCTTGCTTGTTATATCTATTGAGTTATTTTATTGTTGCAACTTTACCATGTGGTATTATTCTTCTATAAACTTAGCCTAAACCCCATGACTAATAGAATTGGATGACTCAAATTTAGTATTTACAATTTGAATTTATTTGTATGTAACAACTTGCACTCCTATGTGTGTCATATTCACATGCATGGTAGGAATAATATAATCCCTCGAACTAGCATCTAAGTTTATTGCACCAATAATTAGCTTCATGCTCAAAAACCAATAATGCAACACACATCATCTAATCGATTATCACGTAGGGTTAAAGGTTGAAATATAGAGAAGAAAAAACTTAAATAGAAAATAAAATTTGTTTATTCTTGGAAAATATGAAAGTAAAAGAGAGGTCACGACATGATAAAGTTGTAAGAGAATGAGAATTAAAGCCTTTTCTTTCTTCAAATCACCCAAATCAAAGTTAATCCCCCATATTTTTGTAGAAACATGAATTCCCTATGTTGTTCCACCTTGGTCTTCTTCCTTTGCCTCTTCAACTCAAGGTGTTCATTTAAAATATTAAATTTTAATGACCAATAAATACTTATGGATTTTAAATAATTAAATAATTAATTTAAATTAAAAAAATCATAGCCAGTGAAAACCTTGATGGTGTATCTTTGTAGCTAGTTGTTATATTTTATACTTGCACTTCGTAGTGGTCACTATTTCTATGAGCAATGTCATGCCCCCAAAAAATGCATGATTAGGTAGTCAAATTTAGGGTTGAAACTAACCTATAAAAATTAAATAGATATCAAATTTAAAATCATTTATTAATTGATAATATATCATAGGCATTACACTCCACCACCACCCCTGTTTGCTATTGTAGAATGCCTAGATCTTCATAATAATTTATTAATGTCATAAATTATATAAGGGGGTTTAGAATAATATATAATTTTACACATATTTAAAAATAGTTTGGGAAAAGTAGAATCAAGGTTTTTGAAGTTAGATAGTGAGAATACAAAAAACTCACAATGACTTGAGCACTTTGTTAGAATCATACACTTGAAATTATTGGTAAACCACATTCACAAACTAAACATTTCTAGTAAAAGAGTAGACATAAAAAAAAATGTTTTGATGATCATGTTCATTAAATTTAAGCCTTAAACCCACACTTTTAATAATCCTATATAAATCTCTAGGAAACTATTCTTCTTCTTCAAAACTCAAGTTATGGCAGGTTACATAGACTAGTTGAGAAGAGCACCCCCACATAAAAAGATGAGGTTTATGGTTATGAAAATACTAGTGATTTACCCAAAGGTTTGGGTTACACTAGAAGGGATATAATTTTATGTGTCGATAAAGTATGGTTTTATAATGCGAATGATTATAAATCCATGTAAATATACAGCAAAATCATTCATGTTGAAATTGTGCTGAAGTTTTATATGCGTTGTAGATGTAGTGAAAAATATTTTTCAATAATCTTTTTTTTCTAGTTTTTACATATTTACTACTATTCATTGTTGCATAGCATTTGAAGGAAAATGCATTGGAAATATGTATGTCATGCAATGAGTGAACTCTTGATACTATAGTGAAGGTCAATTTTTGATGATTATTATTATTGATATCAATTATTTCCTTATTGAGAGTCATTTCATGTGCTTTATGTATGGTGTACACCATGCCATTTTATGTGATAGTTATTGATGATCAAAATATGTAATAGGAATAACTAGAAAAATGTGTCAGATTATTGATATCCCATTAAGTGCTATAAAATTTTATGAAGGTAACAACCACATACATGGGTAAGTTAGCTAGTTTTGAATTGGTTAATAAATTTTAAACACTAGTTGTTATGTGCTGCACCCTTGCCAACAAAAATGTGTCTATTCTTATAAATGTGTCAAATTTTTGCCATAATGTGTGACTAAATGAGTTATTTGCATACATTGGTATATATTTTATGGGGGGAAGTTAACATAGGTAATAAACAAGTATAATTGAGAAACTACCATAATCATTATTTTTAATTTTGAGGGAATTCTTTATACAATTGGAGATTTATATTAATAATAATTTTTGGGCTGGTGAAGCTCATATCATCAATGAGAATGTATTTTATCTATCTCATTTGTTATTTAAATTTTTTTCGATGTAGTTGTGGTTAAGGTAATAATTAAGAGATGCCTTAGACTAGAAAACTCTTATAATAGACAATAAAATATGCAATGAAATGTATCAACACAATTCAAATCTTTATTATATTTCAAAGTAAGAATTAAAACAAGCACACAAAATAAAAATAAAATAATCCACCATCTCAAATGAGATTCATTATAACATTAGATTTGTAGACCTCTTCTTGCTAATTCATAGTCTTTGAAAATTAAGCTGTTCTAAAATTAATCACTCAGACTATCCTTAGTTATGATCATCTATATACAAAAATTTCATCAACTACCTATCAATTAAACAAGTGTAAGGAAATTCTTATAAAGACACAAGACCCACCTACTTACATTTAGTGCTAAAAAGTTCACTAACCTAATTAAACATTAGTAACACACCATAGTGCACCACAAATATTAAATGCCAAATACAATTCCAAGGAAATTTAACATGTTACAAATTGATTCATAATGATGTACTAATTCATATGAAATATTAAATGTAAATTTTAACAACTTTCACATGATTCAAGGGATTAAATGCAGTGAATCCTTATCATAACACATCACAAGGATATATATGCACCCAAACCAAGATGTGCATGAGAAAATTCATATGAAAGTCACAATCTTGAAAGGATATGATGTAAGACTTTACAAACAATAAACATGATGTTAAAATACATTCACCATGATATTCATATATGTCAGGAACCGTTTCACACATTACCATAAGCTCTCTAAATGACTCTCAAATCATCATTATAATTGTGTGGTAAAGAAAAAACTCCTTCAAGAACTCACACCAATAGTGATACTTCTATGGAAAATAACCAACATATGCAATGACCCATGCAAAATATTTGATGTTATATAAAATGTCATAGGATTTTGAAGGTTATTCATATCTATGTAAGACTGTGCTTGTATAAAGTATCAACACCACTTAACTCTTTACAAGATTATTAACATAAACATAAATTATAACTACATGTAACAACGAATACATAAACAAAAAACAATAAAAATATGTGAACTCATAGGCTAGAGCATAAAAAATTTAAATTTAAAGAGTTATTGATGGGGCATGCCTATATCAAGGCTACATAAAACTAAACAAAATTGACGTGCATTCAAACATGGCGCAAAATAACAAAATGAGGTTTGTGAAAAACTATAGATTTGTAAAAAATTATAAATAAATATATATGCACAATAATAATATTATGTAAAATAAAATATATCCAAATTTCCCAAGTAACATACTTTTTGGTTGTTGTAAGATTGCACATAAATATGGATTTTATTGCATCATACACCCTAGGTAACAAAATAATCATGAGTTCCTACTCATAAATCTTATAAGAAATATTATAATGGTAATACTAATTTTAAATTTGTTTATGCACTTATTCATGTCTCACATTCAATTCCTTGGTATTTTCATGTTACTAAATATTTTGTATATTCTTTTTTGCACATAGTGTTTCTAACTTGCATGTCAATCACCTATTCTACTTCACCTTCAATTTTTTTTGCATATATGTTATCAAATCCATTTATTTTGAATATGTGATTGCAATTTCATTCCTATATCCTTCATAATATGGATAAAAATCAACCACATTAACAATAGGCTATATATGAATCCCTTCAAGAAACCCTATCTCATATTCATTCTTCGTAAACTTTCACCACACTTTACATGGCCTAATTTTTTTCCATTTCAAATTATCATAATTGTATTTTGGAAATTTATATTTCAGTATTTTATAAGAAAACAATATCTAACTTTATATTATATTTCCCTTTTCTTCATATATGCACACTCTTTATACTACGCACTATGTTTCTATAAGTATTCGCACACTTTATTATGTACTTCTCATATATGCTCTAAAAAATCATCTACTTCAACATATTTTATTTTCTCAAATTTAATGTTGTATGGTTATGAAAATCCTCTTTGAATTAACCCATAAACAATCTAAAATGGTGTTTTACTTATACTCTTATTCATTTAATTATTACATGCAAACTTAGCTTACACCAGGATATTATCCCATGTTCATAGTTTAATTTTAATTAAACATCTCAACAAATTACAAATTTTTTGGCCATCTATATGAGGATGATATATTGAATTAAATTTTAACTTAGTGGTCAATTGTTTTCCATAACATTCTCCAAAAATTTCTAAAAATATTCAAATCTTTGTTAGAATTTTTTGTTAGATCACTAGTCTTCCTACAAGTAATAAAATATTCCATCATTGAGTTTAAAAAAAAAATCATAAATATGGAATCATTGTATTTTTATGTTGTAGGCAAAGCTAAAATAAAACTCATACTCATATCCTCCCATAGTATCTCTTGAATGGGAATGGTTTATACAACCTTGCATTTTGACTTTTCCATTTTGCTAGTTGGAAATATCTACATTCTTGAACATACTTCTACATATTTGTATTTATTTTTGGAAAAAAATAGTTCAACACTAATTTCACTAATGTTTTTTCATAACCAAAATGACTTTACAAATTTCAAATTTTTTCTCCTTGATCAATTTTTTTTGCCTTGAACATCTCAATATACATATTTGTGCTCCTCATAATAATAATATGGTTTCAATAAAACAATCAAACCATGGTGTTCTATCTTTACTCACTAGTTTTCAACATGATTTCCATCCTTCCTAAAAATATTCAACATTTTAATATTGTTCCTTCATAAGATCAAATCTTATGACTTCCACTCTTACTTCATCCAAAAAATATCTCTTCTACTAAATTTTTTTGCAATTATGTTTGATTTTACACACCTTTGATTCAATAAAAAATGAATAAATCTATAGGGATTCAATCCGCTTCATATGTCTCTGATTCCACTTACCTTGACTATTAATTAATTTTAGTGCTTGATTTTTTGCATACAAAATAAACTCTTTAGGTAACAAATAATATCTCCATGTCTTAAGTATTTATAAAATGACATAAATCTTGATCATACAATAAATATTTTTGATTAAATCATCTAAATTCTCACCAAAATATGTAATAGGTATTCCTTATTTATTATAATCAATCCTATTATTGTGCTACTTGCATTACAATCTCCCTAAAATAACTTACTAAAATCTAGGATGGCCAATGATGGTTACTCAGTCACATTCCTTTCAATTTATAGAAAATATAATATTATTTCACAAATTACAAAAAATCAATGTCATCTTTGTGCATCACATTAGTGATATTTGTTCACATCCCACTGAAATACCTAATGAAATTACAATAAAAGCACTCCCATGCATGAAATCTATATACCTCAAATGTACTCTATAGTGATGGTCAATCGAGTATAAATCACACCTATTATTGATCCATGTTTAAACCTTCTTAATAAATCATAAATACTTAGTATAAAAATTATATCTAAATAAAACTACATTTCTTCAAATTTACGAGCATATTTTCATCACAAAAATTCTATAGCACTTGTAGAAAATGTTCCAACTGTTATTACTTTGTCCTATAAAAAATCAATATGTCATCAATATAAATAATGAAAAACTTACCCAAAAATTATTTCATCACTTCATTCATTAATCTCATGAATATAATTGGTGTGTTACTTAGTCCAAATGACATGCTTAACCATTCATAAAATCCCTCTTACATTATATTCATTTTATTCCATTAATCACCTTCCCTTATGTGAATAGGGAGATATCCACTCTTTAATTAAATATTTAAGAAGTATCTCTCTCCACTCAATCAATCCATTTAATCATCCATTTAAGGCAATGGAAACCTATACTTTATAGTTATCTTATTAGTAGATATAGAATTAGTGCAAATTATCCATTATTCCTAGGCTCTAAAATTATTGTTAATGTACATTGGATCATACTTTATCTTATCAACCCTTAATACAAAAACTATTAACCCTATTTTTCCACCTCCACATTTTACTTTGGAGCCAATTTATATGTTTTTTCGTGTAGTAAACTAGAACTTGGAATAAAATCCATGTGATGAATTATATTTCTAATGGGTTGCCACCCATCTAGTATATCATTAGACATAAATATCATACACCTTAATTAATATCTACTTCACCTTGAACATAAGTATTTATTATATTATAGGACTTGTGCTTACTGATTACACTAAATTAGAAATAAAAACATAAAAATTGTTATGTTTTATCACCTTTTTCAATAACTCCTTTCCGAAAATCATCAGAATATTTAGACTTTTGTCCACTTCTTAAAATATATCCTTCAATATATTTGGTGTATATGCTATTCCATATTTCACCAATGTATATGTATTTACATAACAATCATGTTATGCCTTGAAATAGAAATTTCAAGGTTTTCCAAGCAATATATGACAAACATCCATGGGAATTATGTCATAGATAACTTCATTATTATACATACCAAACTTAAAAATTACTAAGCATTATTTTTTTATCTATAACATCATAGCCATGATATTTTATATGTATTTGGATGAAAAATTATCTTTAGACCGAGTTTATCTACAACTTATTGATAAAAATAATATTGTCAACAATCAATTTGTAATGCTTACCTCCAGAATTAAAAATGGTCCTAAGAAAATTATTTATTTGCGTATGACTATTATCATATTTCATAGGTTTAAATAACACCCTCTTCATCATGAGATATATAGTTTATGGCACATCTATGTTATGAATAGATCTAGTAATTTATTCATCTAATTGTATAATATGAATAATTCCAGTAATTCTCCTACTTCCATCATTATATGCATGTGTAAAATCAAATGCTCTATGACTATACCCACCACATCTATAACATGTACCAAATAATCCATGATGTCTTCCTCATACATAGGATCCTCTACCTCTTTGAGAATTAGTATCATTACACTAAAAATTACTCATTTTGCCTTCTTACATAAAATAACAACTATCGCATCCACCTTCTTGTCTACTCCATGTGTGAATTTTATTTTTCCTTTCATTACTCATTACTTTTTATGTTATTAATTTTATTACATTTAACTCACATTGATAGGCTTATTCAATATATTATAGTTTGATCATATCAAATTCATCTTGAATTTACAAATATAATCCATTTACATACCTTGATATTTCATCAACATCATCTTCAACATGACCCACTAAGGTAATCAAAATGGGGTTATGAGTGAAGGAATGATTCACCATTCAATCAAATACTAACACAAAGAATAAAAAATATAGCTTCATTAATAACAACGGTATTACATGGTTTTCTTAGCTCAAAAAATTTACATGAGGGGATCCTCTGCTCCCTTCCTAGAACTCATAGGCCTATTCTCTCACCTTTCACTCATCTCACTCTTTGGTAGGGTTTATCCTTCAGGACCATACCATATCTCACACCTATCCTCATGGTTGTTAAAAAATTCTCCACATCAGTCCCTCAACCAATTTTCCATCGCCATCCTCTAACCTCTCACCAATAACAACTCAACATCAACAACTAATAGAAATCATTACCATGGGTAAACACCCATATTTATAGTTATAGGGATCATTGATCAACATATTTGGTTTGGTGAATATTAGCTATTATGCTAATGGATTGATACCTAAATTTAAAATCCTACACTATGACATTGTAATTGAATCAACCCTCAAACCCTCAAAAATTGATAATAATTAAATATTATATTTTGTCATGCTTTAGTCCTATCTTACTAGATGTCATCTCATCCAATTAGTCAATTGATTATTGGTCCTTTTTATCCTTGGAATTTTTTCCTCCCACTTCACTTTTTGGCTTCTTTATTATAGGTATCTTCATCTTCTCTTACATACTCTTCATTTCATTTGGTTCCTTAGAATCTAACGTTGTCTATATTAATTTTACACATGGCTCTAGCACATTTTCCTCCTTCTATCCCTTGTGCACCCCTTCTGTGAATTATCTACTTTGTTTGGCCCTTCATGTAAATTATGTGTGTTATGCTACTCTTCTCTAGCCACACAATTCATAACTTGAATTATCTATATTCTCCTAAATCCTTAGCATGGTCCTCTAGTGCTTTTCCTTCTTCTTCTTCAATTTCACCCTTTCAAAACATTCAAGATCTAAGTTTTCTTGGGATGATCTTGAATTATACTTCCCAATTAATTGAAATTTAAGACATTTATTACATTGGATATAAGTGGTTGGACCACTCTTTAGGTTAACTATCTGACAATGATGTTCTAATTCACCTATTACTTCCACACTCTCCTTCGTCCTATCTACCCTTCTGATTTATCCTTTAACATCTTCTCTTATTGACTCTTATGCTTCACTCTCTTTCCTTAATCAACTCCTTCTCTCTTTTATGTATCTTTGCATAACTTACCTAGTCTTTGGTCTATTATCCTATTAAACTTCTTCTTCCCTTTTCAATTATGTTCCTTTGGGTTTTCACTTACTTATTTCTCCCTCATATCCTCATGTTCACCCAATTTATATTATTATCTTGTATCTACTTCAAGTCCTTCCTTTTATAGTTTTTTGTTCTTTCATATCATCATCCTACCACTTGACTTCACCACATATGGCTCTTCACTTAGAATAAATTCCTCTCATCCACCTCTATCAGCCTCAAGATGATCTTCTCCCATTTCCCTTCATTTAGATTCTCATGCAAAAATAGGATTATAATTCTCTCTTCCTCCTTCACTCTTTCTTATTATTTAATTTGGCCAAGTGTCCTAATTGGATCTTTTAGCACACTCCTTTCTATTTGCATGTCCCTTTCCTTATCCTCCACGGAAGGTAGGCATAATTTATTCCTATTACATTGAACTTCACTTCCATGCTCTAATCCATAATTCTACTGATAATTTATCAAACCATTCATAACAATAGAATTGTCTTCTTCTTCCTTTCTTTGTGCACTACTTTTATTGTACACTCATTTTATCCATTTTATGTGCTCGCATTTATTGGCATAATCTACACTCTCCTCTTCTTAGGTTTAGTTGTGTGTTGATATCCACACTTCTTCTAGTTAAGCCTTTATTTCACCTCACACACATCTTATTTTGTGCTTTTCCTTATCCTCCTTCATGCCTCTTACTTGGCATGTTGTATCTGCTCCTTTTTTCTCATTCTATGTTTCTACATAGAATCATCTCTAGTTGTTACTTCTTCTAGCATTCTCTCTAATATAATGTGTGCCTTATTTCTTGGGTTCCTCTTCTAGTTACTTCAAATTAAGGTTCTCATGTAATAGCCTACAATGTATCATTAGGTAACTATTCACTCTTCTTGTTTCAACCAAAAAATATGCCACGTCTTTTAGCACATCCTTCAACTCATGATATTTATAGTGAACCTAACTTTTTAGCAATTTAATAGTTTCTAACTATATGAAAATTTTATTTCTCTCGTTCATTTCTCCTGGCATGTTTCTGGACATGTGCTCTTATTTATTGCCTCAACTATTTGGTGATCTATTAACCACTAGTTACTCTTAGGGAAAATCACTGCTAGCCTTTGTCATGTCCCATAGTTATGATAGCTACCTCAATGGTTTCATGATATTATAACCTTATATTTCACTCTAATCCACTAAAATTATTCCTCCTCAACATGATACCTTAAATTTTTCTCTTTTATTAGCTGCTTCAATCATCTAGTGATCTAGTAGCTTGAAATTATCCCTTTTATTAGCAACACTTCATATTTGTAACAACTATAGCTGATTATTTTATTTCCTTCCTTGGTATGCCTCTTGGATTGTCCTCCACTACTAGCTACCTCAATGGTTTGGTGATCTGATATCCCCTAGATGTGCTATGAAAACTCTACCTCTTCACTTTATCTATTGGATACCTAAATGGTTTAGTGATCTTCCAGCTCTAATTGCACTATGGTCTTTACCAATTTTGTTTGATTCCATGATATATGCCTCTTCCTTCTCAAGTGCATTTCAATCCTTCCATTGCATAAATTTTAAAATGCTTGCATGCAATTTCATGTCTTTATCTCTTATTATTTGGTTCATTACTATGTGACTCTCCTTTGTTCTTTCACACTCTTGGACACTTATCCAATCTATTCAATATATCCACATCAAATATAATTCTTTATATACCTTGCATTTCTATGTGTTAATGATTTTCTTCTATGAAAACCTTAGGTTTAACTTTAAGTTGACCTGTATAAGAGCTTCTACAACTTCCATTTTTTTTCAAATTTCACCCAAGTGCTTGATACAATTTTGATCTTCTAGTTACATTCTCAAAAACCTCTCTTTGGCATATACTCTATGTCACACACAAGACCTCTTGTGCTAATTTCACTCTCCTTATTCACTTTATCTTGCACACTCTCCTCAATAAACTCACACTTATGTACCCTACACCTTCAACATCAACTTCCTAGATGGTGCAATCCATATTTTTAGGGTTAGTTCCTACCCCTCTCTTATTATCAAATTCCCTAGAGACTTCCATTTAATTCGAGGTAAGCCTATATGTGCACTACTCATTAAAGTAAAATGAAGAACATTTATCTTATTTCCTTGCCTCATAATATTTTATTTTCCCCAAATTATCACCATCCCCTTGGTACACTACTCCACACTCTTATCCATGAAATATTCACCCTTGTGGAGGTCCCAACACATTTTAGTTTGAAAACATGATCTACATTTTTGACTAATTAAATCTCCTCCTCTAGGTCACTTCTTCTTACAATTTTTGCTCTGTGGGACCTAATCCTCTTCTTGCACTTTCTATCCTCTAATCATTAATGATTGATGGAGGACTTTGACTATTTTCTGAGTCATTTGTTGAAATTTCTATTTTATACCCACTTTACTTGATAGAGAACTATGACTCTCTAATGAGTCTACATTTTCCTATTCCATAGTACCTACATCTTATTTTGTATTATCTTCTCTCTGAACATCTATGATTGATGGAGATATTTTAATCTATGTTGAGTTTTCACTATATTACCTTGAAGCACATACATATTCTTTTGTTCTTGTTTCTCTCTAACCACCAATGTTTGATGAAGAGAACTATTATACATATTCTATGCAACACTCTAGTTGCAAAATTCTCCTATGCCCTAACTACTATCACTCCTTATTCCTTTAATTCTTCACTAGAGTTGATTCTTATTGATGGCTATTCCAATTTTTCATTTTCATCATATACTCTTAGACTATCTAAATTTTGGAAATATATTGATATATTGTCTTAAAATGTCTCTCACATTGGTTGCCTCTAATCAACAATTATGTTGTACTATTATCTTTCCCTATATTTTCACTCAACTAATTCACAATTAGTAATTAAGTTGTGCTCTTTCTCTTGGATATCCAATATTTTAATTCATAAGAAAAACTTGATGTAGGTAATCTAGGATATGAAATTACTTTTGTAAACTTCTTTGTGATCCTATACGACTACTCATTTGAGTGTCATTCTCCCACTCATATGTTCTCTACCCTCCTATTTATGGTGTAGAATGCTATGCACTCTAATGGTTTCCTCAAAGATCAATATTTAACCAATATTCACCTTCTAAAATCACTCTCCTCATTGGATACCACATGATTTTATGTCTACCAATCTGCACTCATCTTCAACACATTTTTTCAACACTCTTCCTTTATGGATAGATGCCTCAAATTGGCATTTATTCCATTCATACTTAATATTTCACCACTTATATATTATTATGTTCATATATTCTTCTCCTCATGCATCTCCAAATACTCTCAAAATTGATCTAATACTAATTAATAGAGTAGTGGGGGTTCCTACTAAAGAGATGCCTCACTAATAAACCAACTACTAACAAAATAGATAAAAAAAATATATATATTCATTAATAATAAGGGTAATATATGGTATTCCCATATCCATATCTATACATTAAGGGATCTTTGGCTCCCTTATTATATCTCACAACTATATTCTCTCATCTCTTATGCATCTCACCCTTTGGTAGGGTTTGGTCATTAGGCCTCTAACCTGTATCAAATCTCTCATCATGGATGCTATCAATAAATTCACAATGGTCCCTTGATCGACTATCCAAAACCACCCTCCAACATATCATTAATAAAAAAATCAAAATACACAACCAAAAAAACTATTTCCATGGGCCAAAATCCCTATTTATGATTATAGTGATCATTTACTAGTGTGTCTAGTTTGGTGACTGATAGTTATCATGCTAATGGATTGGTGCCTAAATTAAAAATATTATGTTAGGATAACATAATCAGATTATTCATCAAGCCTTGTGGATCTTAAAATAATTAACTATTTTTATCCAATGTCCTTTTTTCTATCCTACCAAGTGTTATCTAGTCCATCTAGCCAATCGACTGTTTGCAATTTTTTATCCTCAAGCTTTATACATCACACTTAAATATTTGGATTATTGTATGTATGTGCATTCATATTCTCTTTTACACTCTTAATTTCATCAAGTTAATTAGAACCAACATTATAAACCTTTTTTCTATGCATGGCTCTACCATGCACTCCTTATGTACTTTAAACACCCTTGCACACATTGTTTGCTTTATTTATCCCTTTGTGCAACCTGTGCATGCTCCACTAATTTTATCTACCCCTATGATTCTCTACTTGAATTATTTTCAATCTTATTCTAACTCTTTCATCTAGTCATTCAATGTTTTTCCTTATTTTTCACTCGTTCCCTTCCAAAACTTATAGGATATAGGTTTAGCTAGGATTAACTTGCATAACCCAAGTTATGATGATAAGTATATAATATTATTTAAATTAATCTTTCACATTCATCTCCCTTAATCACAAGTTTTGAATCTTCTTGAATAAAGTCATGTTATAAAACACATGAATGATTTTATCTCTTAACTTTATGAAAAATATATCATAAGTCTTAATATTATATTTTCCTTCACACAATATTTTAGTTTTAATATTATCCCACCATAAGGATGTGTGATAGGTTTAATTTTTTCACTAATGAACTGAACCCATTTTGGATATTCCATAATTTCATACTCAAAGTACTTTTCTAACTCATTGATCTAGTGAATGAGCTCTTAAGGAATCAAACTTATAGAATAATTTTTAGTGTCCAACTTTGGTTTATTTTTCATTAGGTCAAAACAACTCTCAAAAATATATCTTTAGGTTCATCAACGTATTCTTCTACATCATAATCCATAAGTGGTTACTCTATGACTTTAATATCACTTTCATAATATACTACCACAACAACTCACCATTACACTATGTTTAAAGCCTCTAACTGGGCTTTCATATCTCTCATCAATATTAAAATTTATATAAGTATTGGTACTCTAGGCACTCAATTCCATCTGGCATTCAAACCTAATCTTTGTGTCATTTCCTTAGAAATTCAAATCCTCTGATGATATTAATTTCATTTTCTACACCTTCTACTTGATAATTACATTCAAATATGTCTACGACTACTTTCTAACCAACAAATGCAAAAAAAAAAAAAAAAAAACACCCAAAAAATATTACAACCTTGCTCTAATACCAGATTATACACCTATGATTAAGATCTCAATAATCTATGATTTAGACCACACAACCCTAAGAACACCTAGGAGAATATGAAATTGAATTCATCAACAAAAATTATATATTTATTATATTTCAATGTTGAAATTAAAATATGCATGCATAAAAAAAACATAGTACTATGTTATCTCAAATGAGATGCATTATAAGAGAATATATACATATCTCTATTTGATAACTGACATTATTTTTAAGTTTAACTTTATCTTAGAATAAACACTCAAACTATCCACAACTCTAATCATCTATATCTAAATCTAACATTAGCTATCTATCCATTGCATAAGTGTATGGGCATTATTATAAAGGATTAAGATACATCTAATTACATTTAGTGCTCATAAACCCATTAATCTCACTAAACACTGGTAACATACCATAGTGCACCACAAATACTAAATGTCTAATAAAATTTCAAGGCACTTTATCATAATATAGATTAACCCATGTTAACCTACTACATCATATAACATATTAAATAAATCCTTACAAAATTCCATGATTTAGGGGATTAAATGTAATGAATCCTTATCATAACATGTCACAAGAGTATATATGTCCCCAAATCAAGCTTTGTAAAAGTTAGACAAAATTCACAAGAATTTTTAACTGACAAATGGCCAAGAAAATAATTGAACCATGATATTCATATCTATAAGGAACCTTATTAGACATTATTGAAATCTCTCCAAGTGATTAAAAAATAATAATTTTAATTGCACAATGAAAAACAAAATACTCAAATAACTCTCACCAACACTTTCACTTATGCATAAAAAAACCAACCTATCTAATGAACCAAATTAAAGATACAATATTTTATAATATGTCACATAATTTTGAGAATTATTTGTACATCTCCACAAGATTTTGATTGCATAAAATACTGACATCACTTCTCGTGGAAAGATTCATAAGATTATTCAAAAGAATGACAAATATATTTTCACATAATAATAGATGTGTATAAAAATAAAAAATAAACATACATATGCTTTTAAGTTTTCTAAAATTATATAAAAGAGGTACACACTCAAAGGCAGTAAAAAATAGCCTAACACATTTTATGCACAAGTCAGGATCTATGAAAACTTAAAAAAAAATACATGTGCACAATAATACACTTGTGTAAAACAACTCTTAGCCAAATTTGTTAAATAAAACTTTGTTAGTTGATGAAATATTACATGTGAACCTGAATTATACTACATCATTATCCCTCAACTTCTTTCATTTATCAAATAGGAATTCAAAAGCATGAATGTTTTATTGATGCATTTATGTTGAATTATACTACACCAATTAGAGTGAGGAGAAGAAGGGGAAAATTACCTCTCCTCATGAGTCCATGTAGTTCATGTTTGATGCTACCAATCAAGAATAATTCACCTATAAATGTTTTCCTTGAATTATTATATAGAGTGCTGGAACATGCATTTTTTTGGGGGTAGGTCTAAAATAATTCTGAAGGTAGTTTATTTTTTATTTGACAACTCATTTTACAATGGATGGATTGGGATCTCATTATTTATAAATTTGGGTGACTATCCAAAGAAAATATTATTACCATTAGAAGTTGTTCTTTGGTGGAGGACTTTGTTTATTACCATGATAATTTTTAGTTTGTTACAATTTATTATTTAATGTCACACAAATTTTATATTTACTGTAGTGCTTATTTCAGTCACTCACTAAACAATGTCTTTCTTCATCTCTATATATATATATATATATATATATATATATATATATATATATATATATATATATCTAAAAGTGATGATATTTATTTAATATGTTATGTGATGCCTTTGTATGCTATGTGATGCTTTCATATTTTATTCAATGGTTTTGTATCTAACTAAGAAATGACAATTGAAATTCACTAAAATATTTTACCAACTTATAAAATTTAAAAAATATTCACCTTTACATCCACAACAAAGTTATATTTTCCCCATTTTTGCTACAAGCATGATGGCCATTTTAACAATATTTACCACCTCAATAAATCTCGTTCCAACAATATTAGCCACATATTCTATAATTTTTTAAGGGTTTTTTAATGTTTTACCTATACTAGGTGAACCATCTAAAATAAATTCCAACAACTTGAATATATAAAATAGAGACTCTATGCTGATTTGCTAGACATGACCTAAGTTCAACTTAAGTGGCATACCTGATCAATATTTATTTTTATTGAATAATTCGACTAACTTAGCTTTGAATTAATATTCTAACATTACCCCATGTAATCTAAAGTGGATATGAATTCAAGATGTTTAAATAATGAAAGTAATAACTATGTAAAATTCATATATACAACCAAATATCATGTTAGATGAATCCAAGAAACTGATAATATAAAAACATCTTTAATGTCTCCACTATCTTGAAAACATAATTACTAAAGTTTTTATTTTATTACTATTATAGAAAACACAATTGAAAAAATAAACCATAATTATTTTTGCATGTATTGGAAAATTGAACCATTTAAAAAAATAACATTTCAAACCTTATGAAAACAACCATATAGATTGTTGATTGAATCCAAGCATTGCAACACATAAGAAAACAAAACTTGACATTGTTTTAGTTTTCATTCCAAGGAAATATCACTTCACTCCTATACATGATGTGATCATATAAATGTGGCAAATATAATTCAAAAAATAGATATTTTCCTAGTCAATGTTATGAAATACACAAACAAGTTGCATTGTTGTTGTGTTTTTAGAACACCCAATTATCGCACCAAAAGAACATAAAAATGGGGGAAAAATACAAATGGATATTCATGTTATGATCTTTATAAGAATACTTGATATCTAAAACAAAAGTTTTTGTAAAAATTTACCCTTAACAAAACATGAATCAACATGATGAGTCCAATTGGTGACAATGGACTACCAATCTCAAAAAAAATAAAAAAAAATCTAATTTAATTTATAAAATCACAAATAGAAAATCAAATATTATATGAAAATGAGGGTTTTCATTGTTTATGTTTAAAAAAATAAATGTATAATTAAAAAAATAATTTTTATGGCATGCTTTTATGAATATTTAACACATGCATTGTTTACATCATCAAAATTTATCTCATTCTTGATATCAAATGAGGCCTTCTCCTTATCACTTATTATAGTAGTTGAATTGCATTCTTTTACCAAAGGTCAACACCCATTAATAACAAGAGTTTACCATAAATATTTTCCAATATTTGTAATTAGAACTTATTAGTTGATTTGACTTGGTCAACATTAACTATTTTTTTTGACATTTTAACTCAATAATAGAAAACTCACATAATTCAACTAAACCAAAGATATAAAAATAAAATGACTTGATAAAACACATTATAAGAGTAAAAAAATAGTTAAATGTAAAAAAAAATGAGCCAAATTGAATACTTTAAATAAATAGTTGATAATGGTATATAACACCAACTAGATTTTTTTTACAGATAACTTCAATTAGATCAACAGTTATGCAATTAATATGACTTTTCCTTGTAGACTTAAGGAAATTTTATTTTTTAGAAGAGTCTAAATTATAATATTTTTGGAAATGTTTTGATACTTTTCTTGAAATTTATAAAAAATGTCCATAATGAGCAATTACTACTTCATCATTGAGGCTCACTAGAGTTGCAATATCAAATTATTTTTGTATTCTTCTCGTAGGACACATCCTATATTTTGGAATGCATTGTCATTTAAAAATAACAAAACAAACTTCAATGAAATTGTGGCCATGCCTTCACTTAAAATAGTTTCTAAATGCCTCTCTACTATTACTAATAATTTTAAAATGCTCCAAAGAAAAATGCCTTTATTACAGTTGCTTAATCTCTCCATTGATTTCACTAATTTTTTGGGACTCTATGTTGCTATTATCAAGTGTGACTTTAAGTTATACATTCTTATTTTTATAAAAATATCTTTATCATATGTTTAGACTCCATTTATTTATTCTTCATTTAACTTTTGCTGGTTTACAACATGTTATGGTTTGAAAGTTATTTCTCCTTTAGTATTAATTGATGCACACATACACTATCACATTTCACAAAATTAAAAAAAAAAAAAAACATTTTCTCCCAAATAAAATTTCACACATAAAATGGTTACCTCATGCCTTTTACTAAAATCCAATTTATTTTCTTCACGCTCTATAAAATATCTTTCCCTCATGCTTCTGATAAAAAACATAACTTTCTAATCACATATAAAATTAAATGACTTATTTATCATGAGGCTATCCTTAATGGAGGAAACCAATAAACAAAGGATGGAGTTTCTCTTTGTTCACCATAAAAAAAATCAATCCTCCTTTCATCTTAGGTTATCACCTACTATAATACCAATTGTTAATTTGAAACAAGATTGATATTTGGTTTTAAATGATATAAAGGAAAATGATGGATATGTGTAAAAATATAAATGCACTAACTATTATTTTATAGGTGAAAAAATTTGTGTGATGAAAAAATAACTTTCTACCATGGTTAGGGTTAGCTTGGAATCTTCTAGTCAAGATGTGCCAGCACTAAAAGGTAATCAAGCTTTGGTGAGATAGATGCAAAGATAGGGGATAACATTAGAGGGTGATGGAAGTAAGATGCCATCTATAATTTTTTAAGGTATGGGAAAGTCTTTTGGTTTGATGATTGGGTTGGGATATTGAAAGGAGAGAGTGGGGGAATAGTATGGAAACCATCCACCCTAGTCTAGGTGGAAAAACAAGCTACCAAAGATTCCTTAGGTCCTTTGATGTCCCTCTTAGAGTAGTCTAGTCTAGTTGTCAATTTTGAACATAAAGCTCTAAGAGGGTCTTGAAAGTGAAGATTGGTATGCAAAAATGGGTTTGATTTGTCATTTTGATAGGTTTTGGCATTTTCTTCCTATTATTCACCAATGGATTTTAGATTCTTGATAGTCTATGTTGAAAGGCAACATGGAAATTTATCCTTATTCTAGAAGGTTTTTGTTGTTTTTTGAAAATTTCACTAATTGTAATATGATCTTTCAAGCAAAATCCTAGAGATGTGATCATCATCTTCTCCTTTTAAAACCTTGGTTTCTTGATTTTAACCCTCTAATAGAAAATATTTATCTTTGACCCATCTAGGTGAGGCTATCATATCTTCCACTCTAGTTTTGGTCTAAATATGAACTTTCAACTATTAGAGGTGTGCTGGGTGATTTTATGGAAATTGATGCTTCTTTGTTAAATTTTTCTTGAATGAATTTTTTTAGGGTTTTTGTTTGTTTAGATATTACCTATGATCTTGAAATGATTGAGTTAAAAGTGAAATATAGGTGTTGGTCTCAAACCATTGATTATGAAGGAATTCTTTTCAAGTGTCAAAATTGCTTTAAAAGTGGTCATCTTTTTGCTTCCTATAAAAATACAAGTGAAAATTAGTTTCTTCATAGGGGAAGGATTCATGTGAGGAGCATCTTAAATATTTTTATAAAGTGATCCTATTGAGCCTTAAATATAAATTCATAGATTCTCTTGGAAAATAATTATTCAGCAAGTTAGTACCCTCGGTGTCCTCATCTCATAATTCTAAGATATTTTAGTTAGTTGGAATTTTTTTTGTAGATGTGGTGTTATAAACCCAAGTTGCACCCTATAAAGGAGAGTTTTCAATTCTCATTCAATCTGGACTAACATGGGAATGGACTAAAAGTTGTGGGTGACCTTATAAATTTTAGATCAGATCTATAGATTATGAGGCTAGCTCCCTTGGTACATCACTTGTAGCTTAGTTCACTAAGATCTATTTTTATTAGGGTGAAAAGGGATAGAAAGTACAAAAAAAAATCTACTCTAAGGGATGGTGATACACCAATGTAAACATTCATCCACTCAATTTAGACTTCAAAAAATAGTAGTAAGCAATGCAAATGAATGAATCTTATAACTCCAAAGACTCCTATACAAAAGTGTTTCACATAAAGGTTTCATTAAGTGATCAAAACATGAGGTAAATGATGGAAGGATTGATTCAAGGCACTAACAATTCAATATCTCCACCCCAAACTTAGCCATTCAACATTAAAACACTATATGTGACCTGCATAAGACCATTTACTAATAAGTAGGTGAGATTAAGACCTATTAAGGGATAAAAACTACCACATTTACAAATAAAATGAATAAAACATAATACACCTATATCAAAGAGTCTAAAATAGTCATTTTTATTAATTTAAGAGGTTATAAAGTGTCAATCTCGGCAGAATTTCATCATACCCAAGATAGGGATAATAAATCAAGGCCTGAAGCCCTGAATAAATAGAAAAAAAGGGAGAGAATAAGAGTGAGAGTGGCATGGAGATGAGAGGAAAAGATCATCAATGACCATAGTTAACTCATTACTACATTTTCAAATAGTTACTCAGTCCTCCAAAAGAATCTCCATATATTGATGCTCTTCAATGACTCCTTAAGCATTGAGATGGGGTAGTGGAGTGTGTGGTTGACTTTCTCAACCTAATTCAAGGCATGGATACACTAATTTTTGGTAAAAAAGAATTGATTTTTGTAGTTACAACATCAATGAGATATAATTAGGCCATAATAAACATACAACAACCTCTCCTCCTTTTGAGTATGTTGATCAAGTAAAGAAACTGATTTATCACTTCATTAAGAACATGGAATGTGCACTTGAATCATTAAATTTAGTCATTTACCAATTTTCATATATTTTATTTATCCTTTAAATTTACTTTTTATTCCATTCTTCATTCTACTTGATTGACCAAGTAGGTCTACTAGGCCAATTAGGCCTAGTAACCTAACTATTTGCATTTGATGGAAATTAAATCTTGTATAAAACCTTGAGAACCTATGAAATAGTGACATTTATTCCTAAATAAATGTTAAATACCATGATATATGTCCTCTTGAGAAAGAAACTCCTGCAATCTTATCAAACTAGGTGACTAGGTCACCTTTTCCTTTATTTTTGTAGATTGACTAATTAGAAGAGAGTTTTATAGGTAATTATATGTTTTTGGACACATAATGAATTTAGAAGATGAAAAAAGTACCCCAAAAAATATTCCAATGATTTACAACTCTTTAAACTTCCTTTTACCTCTATTTCTATTCTTTTTCTTTAAAAAACATTATTTTTGATAGGTTTGTTTAATTTCATATAACACAGTACCATGGTCATGATCATATTTAAGTATAATTTATGATTTAATTATTTATTAGGTCATTCATGGGTGTTAGGTTTCCAAAATATTTAGTTTTCTCAAGACTAGTTTGCACTAGGGTTTATGGAGGGTTTTGTAGGTCCACCATCTTAATGATGGTTCATAAAGTACAAAAATCCAAACTAAAACTTTTTGACATAGATATTTAGTATGTATAAACCTTAAAATTTATTTAGAATATTGATTTCCCATGTAAAAGGTGTGTCAAGATATGAATGTATGGAAGTGTGTTTGTAGTCTTCTATAGGCAATCTGGACATGCTATCAATCTTAGCAATGGTTCTTAAACTTGTGACCTTGAATATAAATATTTATATAATGGATTTAAAGTAAATAAGGGTCATAAATTATCACTAACATAATTTTACTTTAGTCTTCTTGTGATGAAAAATTTGAGCACTTGAACAAACAACTTGAATTGACTATTTGGATTGTGTGGTTCGAGATAAATTCTTGAGATCCAAATTGATCCTCATACTTTATTTTATTTATTGAAATTACCTCATCAAGACTTGAAATAAATTTTTATATATTTTCAGGGTGTCATTTTACTTAGAATTATTTTAGAGTACTCCCATTGTGGTGTGGGATTTCTAGGCCTAAAACATGCTTTTAGGCCTAATATACCTTGACTGAGTGTTAAAGGTATGAGTGACCTATGATGATTGGGAAGGATTAAATATAATTATAATAAATTGTTTATAAAATATATCCAACCTTATGAAATTTCATTTAAACACCAAAAATTTACTCTACTCCTCTTTCTTGAGTGACTGGTTATAGGTGACACTGCTAAGACTGCTAAATCTATGTGTTTGGGCTAGTGTGACAAAACTGAGTAGTTTGATGTTTATTTCACCATGTGATGGGGTTATGATTCATTACTTATAATTTAAAGGTATGGAAATATCCCTTCCAATAGGGTTTATCTTAAAATTATCTCTATATACCTCATTTCCCTTGCTTAGGGTTTACATGTAGTTAAGATTGTGTTACCCTTAGTGACCAAGTTTAGTGCTTTTAGTCAATCTAACCCAAGTTTATCATCCTCATGGCACATTGATATACCTTATCACCTTCCCCCTTAGGTTTCCTCAACACTCAAATGATCTTAACATTATGCATAATCCCTAATCTAATATATAATTTTGTTCTCATCAATTAAACGTCCAACATGGCTTTAAAAGGTCATTAATCTTATTGATGATGGAAATTGTACCTTCAAAAAATCAACTCTTTTTATATCATAAAGGTCAAGTTGTAATAATACCAGTCTAATCATGGGGTTCTAAAGGTTTGCTTATGATCCTAAAGAGGTGGGGGTGTTTTTATAAGTTTTAAGAAATAATCAATAAGCTTTCAAATGCAACTTATTCCATTACAACAATCAGAAATCCATTTATCATATCATGAATCAATTAAGATGTGAATCTATAATCTATTATATTTGATAGAGAAAACCTAAAAGTTTGATAGTTTCTTGAAGAATATAAATCTAATTCAATAAATATTCATATATCCAATAATATCTTGCTTCTTATGGTAATTTCTCCAAGTTTATTCAGAAGTAGAAATAGATAGATTAAAAAAAAGAGAAAAGATTCAATCATATAGACAAGAGAGTGAGAAAAAAAATGATAATCTAACAAAATAAGAAAAAGCAAACAACTAATCTATAAAACTAATTAAGATAAAATACTCTAATCAAAGCAAACTATAAAGAAGAAGACAAGAGATTAAAAATATTAAATAAAGTCAAAACTAAACCTAAACCAAATAAAGGCTAATAATGTAAAGAATTAAATAGATCTAAAACCTATTTAAATTAAGTCTGAAGTAAAGTAATCTAAAAGGACATAAGCTATAAAACAAAAAAATAACTTCCAAGTGACTTAACTTAAAGTAAGAAAAAAATATTATTAAATGAAACAAAAAATAATTATAAACTGACTAGGATAAAACCAAAATATTTGAAAGAAATTAAACTAGAAATAGATTTAAATAAGATAGTGATCTAAGAAGGACTTACTATTATCTAAACAAAGAAAAGAACAAAATTTAAACTATGAAAACTAATCAAAAACTAAACAGAAATGAACTAAACTAAAACTAAAGTTAAGAAGATAACCAAAAACTAGAATAAAATCAGATTTAGAAGAAAACTAAAGATCAAATTATATTAAAGTTAGAGTTAAATAGATTAAAATAAAGAGTGTGAGTATCAAAGGAGATTCATCTTAGCAGAAAATGTAAACTTTTGTTGAGAAAACCAACATTATTCCTTTACAAAAACTTGAATAACAACTTTATAGTTAAAATAGATCAATTAAGTGTTGAAAATTAGTAAAATGTTCATAATTATTCAGGTTAAATACTTGGAATCTGTGCATAAGATTTTAATTATCAATCATCAAAAGATGTTAAGCTTACCAATCTTTAGATAATCAATACTAAATGATAAATAAAGCTAGATATACCTGTGTTGCATAAGCAATTACTCAACTGTCTGATAAAGTACCATTGGGTCTATCTGTAAATACTATTTTAGAGTATTTGTATAGAAAGAAGAAAGATGAATGATTGTATTCATAAAATATATAATTCCTTAATACCTATTATTCTTTTATCTTCAAATGAGTCCTTGATCTCTTCTTATACCTTCAAACTTAGTTACAAATAAGTTATAACTAACTTTAGCTAGTTATTAGTTTATATTAACTAATTGACTTTAAAAATTCAATTAATTAGAACAACTATCAGTTAAGGACAAGTTTAGTTAAGATAAAAAGTCTTAATTAATCAAGTTTATTTAAATATAGATAGTGGATACTAATCTTAATCGGTGGGGACTCATATTAATTAATAATATAATAGAATACATATTTAATCATAACATAAATAACTCAAAAAATAATAAATCCTATTTATATTAATCCATAATCATAATAATTGACTTAAACATATATATTATGTCAAATTCCAAAAATTAGTATATTTTCCAAAATTTATCAAAATATATCAAAGTCTAAAACTAAAGTATCAAACTGAAATACCAAGTTCTGGCATGAAAAGCTTAGCATAAACAAAATTATTATCCCTTAGATGACCAATAATCATCTAAATCTGACAACACCTCAATTACATGTTTGCCCTGTTCATGAAGACAAACATTATATTCCATCTCTATAATAGGAAATGGTACCAATCTAGTTCCTAAATCAGTTGTGTTGTCATTAATCTCAAATTTGATTTTATTCACCATCCTAACTTCCTTTGGTGTATCTAGCTCATATGACTTTCAATAGTCCTATTTTCCGTAGTGGAAGGTGGAATATCAATTGTCTTCCTTCTATCAGCATACCTTTGGACTCCTAAATTCATTCTTTTAAACCTTAGAATAGGTTCACTATGGGCAAAACCTAGATTCAACCTCTTAAATTTCATGATAGTTTATCTATGGGAAGGAGAAGGTCCATAAAAAATAATGGTAATGTTCCTAAGATATTTAGCATGGGCAGTCTCAACTTCTAACTATGTAGTCTGATTTTTAGGCAAAGATTCAACAATAGTGTCAACTCTATCAACATTAGGAAGCTGGAGTGGAAAATGTTGTGGATTATTGTCCAAATGATAGGATGAACTACTTTGAGAAGGGGTTCAGGTTCCAAATATATGGCCAAATAAACCCCTATTACCTTTATAACCCCTATTGGCTGAATTAGCAGGTAAAATACTTAGAATGTCCCAAAATTTAAGATCATAAGTATCAAAGTGTATGTTCAGGTTCCCTTATGGAATCTAGGACCAAAATTCCTTGCATGAAAACCACCTCTATAAAAGCCTTTGTTAGGATTAGGCTAATTAAAATTACTATTGGAATTCTATCCCTATCCCCTATTATCATTACTCCTTGCTTCACCCGATTGGTCCCACCCAGACATTATGAACAAATCTAAAATAAATTAAACTTAAACTAAGAATCATCGAACTAATCAAAGAAGTAAGATTGAATATATATCCTAATAAATGAAAACTAAACCATATTATAAACTAAAAATCATCTATCTATATCAAAATCTGCATTGAATCCTCATATATTATCTCAATTTCACAATTTTGTTTTTGAAAATTTTAATGAAATCCCAAATGCAAACCAAGTATCTATAAAAAGTATCTTACTATTCCATCAATAAATGATTGAGCTCTAAAACTAAAATGATCCAAACTATACTGATTATTATCATTTTAAAAAAAAATTGAGCCATTTCAAATGAAAAATATCAAATAATTCTAACTTCTATGTCCATTTTTAGATTAAAACCCAAGACTTCAATTTTGAGGTCAAATTTCAAATAAAATTTCATATTTAAAACTAAATCTTTAAAATCATCTCTACATCTATTCAAGATTATCCATATATATAGATTTATATCATATCATTTTCAATATGGCCAATTGATTCCATTCGAATTCCCACATAATGGTTCCAAGTCCCAAAACTATTAAACCAAAAAGAACATTTGTTTTAAAACTACATACTTAGGTTTAGATGATCCCCATACTCTAATTATGCCATAATAACTATAATGAAATCAAGTCTTAAAGTTCCAAACTTGATACTTCTAAAATACACAAGCAAACATCATAACTTTGTAAGTAAATGCAAATCGTAATACCATCATATGTTGAAAATAACATATCTTCTATTTTTTTAGATTAGGGTTTAAAACAAAATTTAATATTTGACTTATGTAGAAACCCTAACTAATAAATAACAATTGTTCATGACAAAAGTATAATATTGATCCATGAAATGAGAACCTCAAAAATTAACAGCTGAACCATCTCTAAAAACTAAAAGAACCATGAAATCTATAGATTCATAGAGATTAAGAGGACCCATTAACTTATTTCCAAATAAAATGTGACTTCCTTCCATATGATGAAAAGACACACATGTACAACTATCGCACTATCCAATAGTCTTTAAAAAACAATATGATAGCCATATATCTTCTTTAAAAACAATTATATATCCTTCAAAAATCAAAAATTATGCAAGACAGAAGTTCACTTTGCATGTTGAACACTTGTTTTTCAATAATATCCATGCATAGGGAAAAACCATCAAAATACACATCACTGGTATAATATGCAACATCTTTCATATGTATTTCAAATATCACCAAAACATTTGACAATAGTAAAAAAAAGATCAAAAATGTTTAAGAAAATCACTAAAACTCTCAAAGTGTATCATGCATTAGGGTTAAATGATTATCTCAGTCTATAATTCTCCATTTTTTAAAACTCAACTTTGAAATAGATAGATTTTATCTTTTCATGGACCCAAAATATCAAAACTAGAAACGCAACATGCATGTGTGTGATTTTCAAGAAATAAAATTCTTTGAACAAATAGGAACCCATGATTTATTTCCATCAAAATATTCAAAAAATAAAATAAATCATCATAACTCTTCCAAATAATTTGCATGCAGATGAACTCGTGTGTTTTCATATCCCATCATAGAAAACTATTCAAGAGAAACTAAAAACCTTCAACCAAATTTTGTATCTTTTAGTCATGCACAATTTAATATATTCTCAAAATATTTCAAAACAAGCACTATTTCTATTTAAATATTTGAATGCAGATGAAATTTATATGTTTTTCACATTATTGTTTACATTTTCTTCATATAAAACCATATAATAAATACTAAGAACTTTCATTCATACTCATATAGATTTGACAAAACTATTCTTTCATTGAAAACTGTCAACTTTCCCATAAAACACACAATATTTCCAAAAGAATATGAGCAAGATTTGTATCAACATACCTAGTAACACACCAAATATTTATTTGGTAATATACTTCACCAAAAAACTTGCTCTACAACTCAAATTTTATCTGTCCAGGGCTCTGCTTCCACAACAAAGCTTGCAACTATGAATAGTAACAAAACAAATTGAGACTTATATCCATCAACTTGCCATCATAACCATCTAACTTACGTATTCAATCTATATTGGATCAAATTTATTAATCATGTACTTAGTGAATTCGCTAAACCATTTGTCAATCTATTTAAACTTAGTGATAACTATCTCTTCACACTAAATCATCCACTAAGTTTCATCATCTGAGGAGATTGGTTCAACATTAATGCCAATATACTAACAAATATTCATGAAAATCTTAAATTTTGGAAGCCATACAAAATATAAATTCACATTTAATACTTATGCAACTATCATCACCTCAGTGTACATTTTAGCTAAATTAATCACCAATTTATTTATCAATAAATACTTTAGGTTTGCTTGAAAATTCACATATTATCGTGGTTCATTATAATAATCCCATTCTAAATTGTAACTATACTTAAACCAAACAAAAATATTTCCCATTTAAGTCAAAGTCTCAACAAATATCAATACCCTAGCCTCATCACTCCTTAGGTCCCTTTTTAAATCATTTCAAAGGTTTTAATTAAAACCATATTGATACTTTTAAGAATGCACATAAATGTTTAAAGAAACTCACATGACATTAAAATTATTTCATGAAACAAATATATGATCCATCCCTTTTCACCAAATTAATATCTATGATCCAAGAGACAACAAACACTCTTTATGCATTAAAAAATATTAAAATTGATAACGACCATGACTTAGGATGTCGACTAGATTTTAGAGTTTCATGAAACAAAAGAACCATGATCTTAAACCATGTATTAACAATCAAATTGTAGAACCAAGGAATAAGAGTATGAGCTAGACAAATAGAATGGAAAAATCATTCACCAACTCAGGTCTATTAGAGCCTCAAATGTTCATCGTATCATTAACAATGAATGAAATTGAGCTATAAAGCCAATCTATGCCTTCATAATTTTTAATGCATTAATTTACGATGTAATGCTTTTCAAAAGGTCATATCACCATAATGTGTTCTATACCACTAATTAAATCATATTATCAATGAATCATCATAAACATATTTAAAACTAAAGTGCATTTTCCAATTGAAACTACCTCAAAACTGAATTGAATATCAAAACAATTGATCACATTCACAATTATATATGCATATTATATTCATTAATCCACATGATTTTCAAACCAATCAAAACATAAATATGATTTCATCAACCAATCATTACCATTTCATAATCAAATATGCATCTAAAAATACTATCAATCAATAAGGTCCCCAACACAGTTTTAGGTTTTATGGCAGAGTCATCTCTACGGCAGTAAGTATTTGATTTTGAAAAATTTAGGGGGTGTATAAAAATAGGCATAACAAGTATTTCTCCACCAAAATAAGACTTTGGAACTTGGAGATATTGAAATATATCTTAACCTTACTCCCAGGTGTTTGAACCTTAACCAACCCCTAAATATATATAAAACCCTCACTTGGCATGTATAGGCTAGTTTTGGGTCTATCTAGGCTTATTAGGTTCTCAATGCTCCTAAGGACTAAAAATACTGAGATATCCTTATAAAGACCTATAATAAACCCTTATCTAAATCTTTTAAGTTAAAATATTATTACCTAAAACCTATTATGAAGTTAGATCTACCTATCTTGTCCTCAAACCTCTCAAATAACTCATTTGGTTTCATCAATGACTGTCAACTGATTGCAGTAGCTCTAAGATAAAAGAGTGAATGTATCCAATATTTGTCTATATTTGAGAATGGAATGAATATTTCAATCCATACGCAATAAATATTTGTACCAAGTTTGAAAGTCTGATCATACTTGTAGAGGTTTCAAAACCACCAACTCCCCAAAACTATTTATAGGTGTTGACTGTGTGTAGGTATGAGCTGGCTGTAGATGCACATGACTCTCTTTTAGCTCTAGAAACTCATCACTACATCCAAACCTCTCTTAATTCTTGAATTTTTTTTGTACTCTTCAATTTAAATCAAACCTCTCTCTGTCACCTTTGTTTCTTCTTTAGGTCTGAGAATGATTGACCCTCTAAGTAGGACTGTAAGCTACCTATTAGGGTCACTTGGCTGTGCTAAAGTATTTAGATCTTACCCTCTTTGCCAATAGATTTGAATCTTTATTGGAACTCCTATTATGTTATCAACATTCCCCAATATTTATACCAATTCATTTGGAGGTTAAATTAAAATATATTGAATCCAGTAACATATTACAAAGTAGAGCTATATATTTATACAAATATACGAGCTCATAGTAGCTCTTAGAAAAAGGAGAGATAAAAATAATAAAATATCCCAAATATTAATCGGGAGTAATAATTACTAATTTTAAAATATTATTAAGATTCACTAACCTAAAGAACCTACCAATCTATCTACGATAAATAACCATATTATAATTAACTACAAGTAATTTAATATTACTCATTTATTATCTAATGGTGAATTAATCACCCTAACATTCCCCCCCACCCCGACCCCCACCCCCCCGCTCCCCCCCCTTAATTTAGCATTGTCTAAAGTGAAAAGGAGAGATTTTTTTTGAATTCCTCACATTTTTCTTGTACAAGTGCTTTGGCAAAAAAATCTGCATGTTGTTGATCTGTCAGGTAATACTGAAGCTAGATGTCATTATTCTGAACACATTCACGAATGAAATGAACTTGCACCTCAATGTGTTTAGTGAATTCATGAAATAATAGATTACAAACAAGCTTCACTACTCCTTCATTATATACATGAAGAATTTTTAGGTGATCTTGTAGTAATCCAAATCTTTCAAGTATACGTTTGAGCCAAATCGCTTCAAAGACATCTCCTC